>JAHQIW010000116.1:0-151480 GCA_019055375.1 Parelaphostrongylus tenuis | reverse complement strand
AATAATTATTCTACATAATGAGATCATCATTCCACGATTTGTGCCAATGATATGAAAGCTTCCGGATTTGCTCGAAATCGCCATTTGTTGAACTTTGAATCAAGAGGCTCTTGACGTACCTCTTTTATTTGATCAAAAGTTCGAATCGGCATCCACGTAGAAAATGTTTCATTGAGCGGAAAACACCGTAATCGGACGGCGCAGCATCTGGACTGTAGGCTGGATGCGGAAAGACCTCGACTTCCTCCAGTTCATCAAACTTAATCTTCTTTGCGGTGTGAGGTTTGGCACGTCTTGCTGAAACAGCCCACCTGTATCACCTGTATCACCTGTCGTCCGTTGATCGTCGAGTGACTCGACGGGTACCAGCAACTCTTCCATTTTTCCCTATCGCGTGCAAGAGTAGCCCAGTGGGTCCTCCTTGCTCTAGGAATTCGCTGAGCATCATATCTTTCTTCCATCGCTTTCGTGAAGAAATCGGACCAACGGGTCAGTGGTCTTCCTTTAGAGCGCTTGACGTCCCGAGGAATCCAGTCGGTAACGGCTCTCGTCCATCGGTTGTCGTTGAAGCGCATCACGTGTCCGGCCCACCTTATTTTCGATATCCTGGCGTGTAGAACGGCGTCTCTGATTTTCGATCGTTGACGTAGGTCGGAAGTTCGGATCCTTTGTCTCATTTGCGAAATACGGATACTCCTAGCATCGACCTTTCGACTGCGCGTTCGATAACGGCAAGTGATCTTTCATCCTGCTTACGTAGCGACCAGGTTTCTGCTGCATACGTTAGGGCAGGGATAATTGTCGAGTCGAAAAGGTGGGCACGGAGTCGGATGTTCTTTGTCCTCTTCACTACATCTTCGATGCTCTTAAACGTTCCCCAAGCCGCTCGTTTCCTCCTGCTCAACTCTGGGGCTAGGTCGTTCATCATGTTGATTTCACGACCTAGATAGATGTAACTGGAGCATTCGGAAATTGTCGTTCCGTTGAGCGTGAATGGGGCATTAGAAACCCATCCGTTCCTCATGAACATTGTTTTCGTTAGATTCAGTTGAAGACCGATCTTTCCACAGGCGTTATCGAAATCAGTCAACATTCGTTCCGCTTGGCTGATGTTTGGTGTTATGAGAACGATATCGTCAGCAAAGCGAAGATGGTTTAATTGTCGACCGTCAATTTTCACTCCCATTTCGTCCCATTCTAATGTTCGCATGACGTTTTGTAGGGTGGCAGTGAATAGTTTTGGCGATATTGTATCGCCTTGTCGAACCCCTCTTCTTACGTCAATGGTGATATTGTTGTAGAATGGAGATATTCTGGTCGTGAAATCTTTATAAAGCTCACGAAGGATCATTATGTACCGAGTAGGGACGCCCTGGTTATCCAGAGCCTCTATAACCGCTTCTGTTTCCACTGAATCAAAGGCTTTCTTCAGATCGATAAAAGTGAGACAGAGTGGTTGTTTGTACTCTCGCGAAACTTCAATGAGTCTTGTGATCGTGTGGATGTGGTCCATGGTACTAAATCCTTTTCTGAACCCTGCTTGTTCGCATGGCTGTCCTTCGTCCAGTGTTCTGTCAATCCTGTTCAGGATGACTCGAGTAAAGAGTTTATAGACAACGGACAGCAAGCAGATTGGGCGATAATTGCCTATGTCGTGAAGGTCTCCCTTTTTGAACAACAATACGGTCTTGTGGTTTTCCATTGAATAGGGACCTTGCATTCTGACAGGTAGCGAGTGAAGAGCCGAGCCAGGGTGTTGATGAGGACTGGCGGCAGGTTCTTCAGGTGTTCTGGTCTAATCCTGTCTGTACCGGGTGTTGTTCTGTTTTTCACCGACGAGAAACAGCCCACACTTTTTACAAATGCACTATGACTAGTATGCCGTGGGAGTTCCTTATGGAAATAATCGTGGAAATTCCCATGAATTTAGAATAACCGATACTGTGTGAACCAAACATAAAATTGATTTACTCGCGAGTATTAAGGAACTTTTCCCTCAACCTAATATTAGAATTCCTCGCAATAGCGCCTAATTTCGGTTTGTTGTGGAGTGAAACCAGCCTAATACTCCACATGCTCACTGTGAATCCACGGATGTTACACCGCCTACTTTGACAATTTCGGTGTAGCTCTGTCTCTTCTTATTGATTTGGTTTCCATAAAGCGGTTTTTTTCACGTTTGGGAAAAGATTCCCGTTCATTTGTGCTCTATAATCTACTAAACATTATTCTGTGTTCGGTGCACATGCAACACTTGTTTGTGAAGAAAAACACTCGTCCACTATGCAGCCATATACTTTCAACATTTGAAGAGGCTATATGTGTTATGCAAGAAATATTAAGATATCAATTAGAGGGGTTAGAGCCTGCGCTACTGGATAGAGTGAGATGCGGTTTCGTCTTCCACCTGACGCAAAAGTTTTGCACATCACTCTACATCACTCGGTATAAGATATCAATCTTTTTATTTTGACACCCTGTCAATCCATGTAGTATCAAATGATCTTCATGACGATTGGAAATTAATAGCAATGATTTGCTTTTCGAAAATGATCCTTCAATGTCATGGAGGGAAAAGCTTTTCTGCACCCCTTCACCAGGGCGCACTGTGTAGGCTACACACTCTGACAACAAGAGTCTCCCATCGAAAAATAGAGCTAGGTGAGTCATAACTTAGGGGACACCATTATTTTGTGAAACATCTACCACAGCATCTGCGTCGGCTATCGATGGATTGCAAGAAGCCCAGGAGAAAACCGTCGTGCACTAAAATATGCCGCGGGAAAAAATGTAAATCTCAATCGGGAAAGTGTCGAAAAGGCAGATACCACCTTATAACGGTTTTATCAACCGATTCGAGAACCACCAGAATCTGCAGGTCTTAGCTTGTAAAATTCCTCCCACTTTGGAGCAATGAGCTAGTGTTCTAACTGTTTGAAAACAAATATATACCCATTGATGTAGAGTAATGTGCAAAACTTTCGCGTCAGGCGGCACTAGAACCCGCACCTCACCACCAAGAATGAGGTGCGGGTTCTAGTCCCGGCTGACGCGAAAGTTTTGCACATTGCTCTACATCAATGGATATATATTTGAAACATCATACCACTGCTAAAAGCGGTTAAATAAAACGAATATCATTTGTTTGAAAACATTCAAACGTATTTCTCGTTTGTCCTCTTTCATCTGGGCTCATTTCAACAGCAAAACTTTTAAGCACGTGGTGTTTCATTCAGAAGCACACTATGTCTCGCCAACGTATCACTGTTTACGACTACTACGCCTAAGCTGAAATTCCTTAGAAAAATTGAAGTCCATTTTTACTTTAGTAATTCGAAGTATGAATATATTTAAAGTCAACGAAGCAACTTAGAAAAGTCATTCATATTTTTAGACGATGGGAATTCAGCCTCTTATCAATCTCTGTCAATTCTCAACTGCTCTACTACATTTATTGAACAGTTATTAGCAGTGTCAAAGAACCACCGTCAGACCTTAGGCCTTAATTATTCAAATGATGTTGATGTAAAAAATTGCTTGGGTATGAAGAACCTTATTTTCAAACTTCAAATAATTCTAGATCTCAATGGTGAAAACTGATGGGTTTTTCGGATACGAAATGCAGTCTCTAGACGAAGACGATGTTGACCCACTTGGTCCTGTGAAAGCGAAAAAATTGGAAAAGCAATAGCTGTCACTGTTCATGGTCCATAAATCAGATAGCGTTTTCATTCACCAATTATTTCGCTTTTTATCATAATGGAAGTGCTCTGGTGTGTATCTCCCCTTAATTTTCATGTTTTATCGAATGTGGTAACAGACTTTTTACTGTCAATACTTCTATGCTTTTAATTGATGTGATCGTGCCAAAGCAATTTTTGTTTGTGTTTCTCATTCTTAGGCCACTTATATTAGTAGTCATCTAGCTATCGTTGCTTGCATTGTTCTTTACCACAGAGCAACTGCATCACCTTACTACTCCATAATATTACTTATATTTAGTACGGTTTCTCTCAGATGGGTAGCAAAACTTAATAAGACCATAAATACGAGTGATTATTTGAATGATGTCACCAATGAAAAGCGAATGGAGCTTCTTGGTCATTTGAAATCCAAATAAAACAAACAATTGTGGGTCATAAATTGAGTTGGGTGTATATTTTCAATGAATTCTTTCGATAGTACTGTGGCGCTAGTGGGCAGAAGATCTGAGGATCACATCATGCATTTCGCCCACTAAATATCGTAGATGAAAAAATGCCCATCAGGCATTCATGTTTGCTGGTGCTTCTGATATCTATCAGATATGTGCGTTTATCCTCTCAGACAAGTCTTTCACCAATTCATGGACGACAGAGCTACGGTGACTTAGTCAGCCCAGAGCGAGCGATCGAATAAATCAACACGTGTGTTGTGCAGGGCACCGCGAACAACTGCACAATGAGCGTCTCTAATCACAATATATATATATATATATATATATATATATTGATAATTTTGCAAAGCAAGATTAGTAATGTATGGATAGCAATCGAATGTGTTCCGCGGTACACATGTAGTCAAACCATGTGCTTGTCGAAGAACACGTCTAACCCACACGCGCTCTAGATTATATTAGGTGTGCGAATATGACTCCGCTGTTTTTTTGCTGTAATGATAGTATTTGCATAGTCTTTATTTTTGTTTGAAAGTGCGTTAAAAACGCTGTTTCTTATATGTTTTATACGCATAATACTTTATATGATGATTTCATAAAGGACTTTGAAGATGACGACTTTTGTACCCAAAAAGCGCCACTAGTCGGAATTTCAATTTACAGATTCATTGACCAAAAGTAACAAAATTGCATGATTTTGGTATCCTTCAATTGTGCATTTTCATGCGAACATTTCTGTGTTCAGCTTGCCTATACTTGCTTTTAGATGGAGCTATCGTAGGAACAAGTTTGCTTGCTTCTCATGCTTGGATAGCGCGTGAGGGAAAATGCCAGTGAAGCAGCGAACAAGATTAATAGTAATTGGAGCGAGCTCCAATCTCAAAGCAGGTAATAAGAAGGTGTATACAAAAGGGTCCGAAAGAAAATGTGCACACTGAAACATGGCCGGAAGGTCTATGCAATATCATGCAAAAATTATTTTACAAGAACCAAAATATCACGAAATTGCAAATTTGTGCAGGATAACGCCGACGTCATGCGGCAAAATCGATTCGAAAAACGTTCGTGTCGTGATAGAGCGAGGTGGGAGGTTTCAGGAGGCTTTACCTTAACACGCGCTTTATTCTCCCGACATTGTACTGTGAGCATTTACTCTGAAATTACCAAATTTCAAATTAAAAATTGGAAAATTTCAAAAAAAAAATGTCGTTTTTCGAATACGAAAGTCGCTGTCTTCAAAGTCTTGTAAAAACCCATCATGTAGAATATTCTGCAAATAAAAAGCTTTTAAAATAAGTAGCGTTTTTAACACACTTTCAACGAATGAAAGAGTTTGTATCTCTTTATTTTTTACTATTAATTACAGAAAACGGGAGTCATACTTGTAGTCTAATTGTGATCGAAAGAAAATTAGGAACTGCTGTCTGAGCGGAGATCTGACTAAAAAAGAAGATCAGGGTAGTACCAAAAAGTGTTCTGGACGCGTAGATTCTCAATTATCATCATGATTTCAAGCAAATACGAAAAGGCGGCAAGAAGAGAACAATCTTCATGCTGTAAACTTTTTCGGACACAAGTATTTATGTATGCCTACATTAAATCGAAACTTTGGAATATGTTATTTTTGTCCTAATTCCAAAAGGCATGAATTCGAGAATGACAATCAGTTCAATATCTACTTTTGAAAATATTACGACACAATTTATCTTTTCAAGCTTCATTATCGTGGCCCTCGACTAGTTTGGTCCTTGTTGCCATTTTTTTAGTATAATTAAAAACGACTGCTAAGCATCGCGTAAACTCGGACTATGATTAATAAATAAATATTTATTATTTACATCTGTACATGATTCTCCCGAACAGAGAAAAGTGAAAATTGATTGGGCAACCGCCATAGCCTTTACTCATAAGGGCAACCTCGTAGTCTTAGTCCACACCTGTGGTTACTCGATTTGAATCGACACAACTCGTTGTGAGCGTGATCGAGACGCTCGCTCAAGTGTTGAAGACGTTCGTTTACCTTGAAAAGGATTAGCCAATTGGGAAACACAATAAGACTTCAGCTGACTTTTTTGCATGGTGGGCAGAGCGTTTTTCGACGTTGTGGACGATGATGTCGAAGAACTCGGCAATAAAGCTGATTGCGTTAATGACATCTTGGAGCAACACGGCTTCTGAGGATCGTTTCTGCGTAGAGCTTCCTCGTATGTGGGGAGTTCATTGACAGTACGTACGCCAGAAGAATGTGATATGCAGTATGCATACGACGGTGGATTCTGAATGGGACTAGCTTTCAAATTTCTAATTCTGATGAAATTTAGCAACTACAGTCGAATTTCAAAGGGCAGATGCCTGGGATTTTTCTTTGTTCGCAGCTCAAAAACTCGCGCACTCCCTTTTCGATGAATTTTGATGCATCCTTTTTTTATATCCGAAGATTCCATGAGGTCGTTGTTATTTCACAACACTTGTTTTTAGCAATCTCCGTTTTTGCTTAAGAAGAAAACACTGACTTCTTGGAGAATGTCACGATAATAGGCTAGTCAGTCACAGAAATTACTTGATCAGCTTTAAATGAATAGCCTTTCAGCAGCCCCTCAGAAATCTTAGCCCTTCATGACAGTCCAAACAGAGAATAGAAAAATATCGCAACATTTCTATTCATTTATGCCACTACAGTATAAAATCGTGAACTGAAAAAAGGTGATATAGACTGCGTGAGCAGTGTCCAGATGAATGGCGTCACACCACTATTGCTGTTGGAATAGGGGACGAAGGTCACAGGGTCTAGCTACTAGGCGATATTACCTTGCTAGCTAGTAATGAACAGATATGGATGTAGGACAACACGGTAGTCTTGAGTCAAGTAGTTGAAATATAGCATATCACATGGCAGGACAAAATAGTTCTGACAGACAGAGGTGAGGTGCCTCACACGAGGAGATTTCCTTGTAGAAACTATTCCCATTTCCAACTCGCCAAAACCGTTAGATAATCGATGGTCACAGCAAGAGGATACTGCTTGCGGTATAATACAAAATAAAATAAACGGTTACCTATTTTGTCACGCATGATTTGAATCTTCACGGTGTCAACATATCGACGTGTACTCACAACTTATGAGTGCGATCTGCCACTTGTTCACTGAGACATGCTTGATGGAAGCATGGATGATTTATTACGACTATGCGAGACCACAAGGTTTCCCAAAAATTCGAACTTCAATGTCCAATTCCGGTAGACATGACGTTTTCTGCCGCGCGATTCAAGCACAAATCAAATTAATGCGAGAAATGGTTTTCGCACGGCGTGGTACAGCGCACCGACAACATCTTTTCTTGACCTGCCCCAGTGTACACATATGACGTATGGAAACTGTGGAGTGAGTTCAAGATGCAGAGCAAAGGATTTTGTGTGACAAAAATGTCGAAAAGAAAAATCATCAAGATGACTACGTATTGGCCGTCTTGACCCACGCACGTATTGAAGCAAGTACGTGTCATAACAAATGCACTGAAGATCGCTATAGCACTAATGTTGCCCTCAAAAGTATAGATAAAACAGAAATAACGATCATTTCGAGTGTTAATTCAATATACCTGATAATTATTTTTGAGCCATGCATGTGGTCTGATGTGGGCACTTAAACATCACAATACACGTATTTCAGCTTTTCAGCCTCATCGCTTGCACGGTACTTCGTCTGAGCCAGTCCCTCTTAAGGGAGAACGAACAACTTTACATAGAAATCCGCAAACCTTATAGTTAGTATAGGCGCTGTCAAGTGATCAAAATTGCCGAACAAACAGTGTTGTACACTCGATTGCTCTTAGCTGATAATTGTGAAATATCATACCATTCGTTTCATGTGTTTTCCTAACATAACAGACCACATGCATGGCTCAAAAGTAAGTATTACGCATATAGAAATAACGCTGTTTGAGCGATCATATAAAAACCAGCTAGTCCTTACAAAAAAAATGATCATCAATGAAATCAACAAGGCCCACCTTCTCTACCTGTATTATTCCACTATTATCACTCGCAAATGCAATTCTGTACCACGCATAGAAAAATAGCCTACAAATTGAATAAAAGTAAAATAAGCATGTGACATACTTAAGACATTGAATGAAATCTGAAGATGCCTACAAACCTAATTTCAATAATCACAAGTAGAATAAAAGTGATGATCCATAGAGGTAAAGACGGATACGTTTGTACGACGCTTCGCCAATGAGACACAGGTGCTTTTGATGTGGTCTAGAAAATGAATCAAATATGGTCAAGACTTGGCAAATTTGCGAGCACATGGCTTCTCAATGAGTGATACGACACGAAAAAAAATTCATTTCAACTTTCAATTCAACATATCTCAGCTTAGAATGGATTTCACCAATTGCAATAAAAACTCGTAGAATCCACAAATCCTTGCTTACACATTGAAAGTTCAAGTGTTTTAGTACAAAAAAACATTTATTTCTTGGGCCCATGGGATAGAATCTCCCACTTTTTAGCTGAAAGGCTCATATTTTGAATAAAGAAACAAATGAATGAGTGAAATTCTGTCCATAGGGACACAGTGGTGTTCCAGAAATAAATGTTTGTAGCTGCTCTCTTTCGCCGTGTTGCAAATTCTAAGGAATCACATTTTATTTTTGATTATCTCAAAAAATTAAAAGTACGATCAGTTCGATGGGCAAAATGTTTCTGCTATATTACTCTAAAGTTCTAAATTCCTGAAATATTCTAGTGATATCAAGACTTTTTAAAAATCATCGTTTTCGCAAAAATTTCAATTCACACCACTGATGGATATCTCTTCAACTTGACTGAGACGTAAATCAAGTCAAAAAGGTGGCTTCAGGGCCAATGAAACAATTCTTAATATGGAAGGGTTTTCTTTTTGGTTTTTAAAAGGTTAAAAAAATTCAATCATAGCTTTCTAAATGAAATTAAGACAGGTAACTTTAGGAATAAGATGGTTATTGTGCTTAGATCTGGCTCATTATTGCAACTATTTTTCTCTGACTGTATCTAAAAATCAGGAAAAGACATTACCAGAGGACAAGACAAGGTCGAGGAATTTTTAAAGAAATAATTGTACCTCTACATGTGTTCGCTTGAAACCAAATCTAATTTCCCAGCACACGTATGGACATTTTATCAGCACAGAATTCTTTACAAATTTATAAGTAGAAATAATAACTTTTTACAAGAAATCTCTACCATAAATTTGCACTGAATAGGCTATTTAATGAATAAAAAAAGTGAACTGAAACACTTTCGTGCCGAAATAAATAGTCTGGAAGTCAAAATATTGGTATCAATTCATACTCTACTAATACTAATGCGCACTAAGTATTAGAATTCAGAGTTGACGAGAAAATTTGAGAAACCAAGCATTTCTCATACCACAGTAACTTACCTCGATATCCATTATAGAACCGGCAGAATTTTTGAAGTAGTGCGCATGAAAAGTGTCGATGGACACGCATCCAACGAACACATGACGAACAACAGAAGAAGCTGAAACATTGGAATTTCGAATATAAGACACTTCTCGTCGAGAACTGCTTTCCGAATGCTTTTAAACGCTCACTTTGATGATGATGTTCGGTACGATGAGTACAGCTGCACTGCTCATGATGCCAATGGTGGCCATTACCAAGAGGAATGCGTCGAGCATCATTGCCGCCGTCAATGGCCCGATCGGAAGTATCAACGACAGCGTGCCCTATCAAAAGACAGTTTGCTGGCACCGCATATTGTAGTGCTCGTATACCCTGGAAAAAATCCTACTAATTTACTCCCTACTGCTAATAATCTGAGAAAATGCGCATTGAAATCAATTCATACAGTAGACTCGGACTATTCATGTGCATATTGATATCAATGATTACGGTTATCTTGTGGTCTAACCTTAATCACATGGTGCTAAATATATTTTTCTCAATCTACTTCACGACAATTACCTATTATGTTCTCGCGACTTATTTCTTGCATGTTTAGTTATTGACTTGTAAAATAAAAGCGGTATATAATTGAGAGAACGTGTAAAATCCAATTTACAATTAAGGCTTGTACGTAATGGAAGCAGTGGTTATGAATAACGTTTCGCACTGGACACTGGAATTCAACGAGCCAAGAAGATAAAGTAACGAATAGCTGTTTTTTTTTGACAGAAACGTAGACAAGCATGACAGACTGTACAGAAGAACTCTAGATTTCGCGACTGGCTGTCATTTTATCTTGGCAACTCAAACATTCTGAATTCTGCCATCGTGACCCATACCGTCTTTTTGATGAATTGTAGAGAAGCAAGCAAAAATTTTCTTTGATTGATCCTTTTAACAGCACTGGACAAATTCATGCCTCCCTGCATTCTCAATTTAAGCGTGACAGGCTGCTTTCAAATCGTCACCACAGTCAATTTTAATAATTTAGAAACGAATTAGTTTCTTTTCTGTAAAAAATGTGCTCCCACGACTTTGGCAGTTTCTAGGCGTGGTTCAGTCTGAATGGAAATTTCCTATGTCACTTCTTGTTTTAGTTGGGTAAATCTCTTTTGGAAAGGAACTTTACATACACGCAGTGCAGTTTGACACACATGAGCTACGCTAACCACCGATCAAGCGGTAAATCAATCAAGATGAATGATAGTGAAATAAAAGAAAAGTAAGCACAGACTTGATCCATTCTACTCTTTTTTCTTTCCTATCATTAATAATTTTAACATGCCACGAAATCAGTGACTTTCTTCTTAAACATCTACACAGTATTAATAAGCAGCTAATGTAATTTATACATACAGGAGAAAAGAATTATATCATCTGTGTTGAGACGCTCTATAAGAAACATTAGAACAGTAAAGACCAGATTTGTTAACCATAAGTCATTAAAATTGCAAGATTTTTACATCGTTCAGTTGAGCAATTCCTTGCAAACATTTTGGTATAGAACGTGCCTATAATTGCTCTGAGATGGAGTCGTCTTAGAAGAAACTAGAAAAGTGATGATGTCCTTCGTTTTTCGAAATTCAAAAGCCTTTTTTGAGTTTGACATCATGTAGAGTAAATGAGACGAACGACAAAAAAAAAAACTTTGAATGAAAATGACTAACACTGTGCGTAGTTGAGTGACATAATAATCCTGACGCCATTGGCAAATCTGAAACTAATCCAAGTTCGCCAAAAAACTTCGGTCATGAATCATATACATGTATGGGTAAAAGACGTTCTATTATCAGAGGAGAACCAGAGGATGAAATCATGAATTTGAGTGAGAGAACAGAAAAAAAAAAGATTATCCGGTGGTTTGATGCAAGGGTTTTTCCTGCCGATTTTTTTTTTAGTGAGGTAGTATAAGTAGTTCTAACATTCGCAAACTTCCTAGCCACGAGGTTATTGGGCTTGACTAGTATTCATACTTAAACAGGCAAAATTTGCCTCTTAAATTTCGAAATACATCATGAAGACAATAGGAAATGATGGTCGATTGTTATCAGACGTGCACTTCCGGCTTTGTGCTGGAATGCACATGAACAGAATCAATTCAGAAGTTTATGTATGGTAACCCTTCTTTAACTACTTGTTCGTGACAAATTTCGAAAAAATCTCCAAAGGACAATACTTTCATATAAGATTCGAAATTTTCTCACCTGTAAATACAGAAATTGATATCAAATCTCGAAACAAATATATTCAGAGGAAACATTCGTTACGCAGCATTTAAACTTCAAAGAATACGTCGACATTATTAGTGAGATAAGTTAGAACACCTGACTTCGACCGTAATTGAGACCTCCGTGCAATTCTGCTTTTTCTGCTAAAAATCTTATGTGATTTGACAAATTCCTATCATGCGTATTGATTTTAGCGCTCTTTCTCTAGAAAAACATTGGCTAATGACATCAAAAGAGTTGTCATGTCTGAATGCCACAACAAACTCGACGTAGAATAAAAATCAAAATCACTGTAAACAAAAATCCCTGCCAATAAAAACACGACTGTATAACCTTTTGCGAAAAAAAATCGGACTTATTGAAGTATACAAATTGTTTTTTTATTGCTTTTTGGAGTCAAGGCTTGCGCATTCATTATTCCACAAACCTTGAACATCTCTGGCGCCAACTTTCAAACTCTTCAAATTGAAACAAATTGAAAGGCATTTTCGAGAGTTCAGATCTGTCTCATTTGAGCAATGCCATCTTCGTCCGCAGTAACTGATTCCTTCCAATAAATTTCAAGATCGATCTTCAATTGAGCTGAAAGCTCCTCTTTATTTAATCAGAAACATCTGCTTTGGATTGTTAAAATTTCGAGTAAATCAAAATTTCCTTCTGTCGAAGGGCTGGTGTAGCGTAGTAGCTAGTGATGTATGTATCAGAATCGAGGTGTCCCAACACTCCCCTGCAAATAAATCAACTGAATATCTAGAAAGTGTTCTTACACGGCTGCCTTCGCGTGCAAAAAGAATCCACTCGACCAATATTCTGCGGTATTCATGAACAAGGTGAAATTCGTAAGTCCAAAAGCAACAGTTGAAGCAGCAACTGAGATACTCCAGCTCCTTTGAGCAGGATGAATCCAAGCAAGCTAATCAGATGTAAGATGGGCTGGGATCAGCATAGTGGACTGTGATAACGGATTGTGTAAAGGCGAAAAAAAAACTTCTTTTAGCTAGCATTATGACATGGTTACGTCAATATCTTGGAAGTGGACATGATAAATGACTTGACACCAGGGTTAAGGAGGATGACGAGAGCACTTTGTTGCACTTCAAGAGCATCGAGGATGTAATGAAACGAACAATTGCGTGCCCACATTTTCGACGCCACAATTTCTCAAAATATTTATGTATGCGTCAGAAAATGGTCGTTACGTAAGCATGAAAACCACCCAGAATTATAGAAAGCACAGTGGGATGGCGATATTAGGACTGTCCTTTGTGGCTTAAGTGCAGGAGAGGAGACCCCAAGTTCCGATCTCCGTTAATGATCCTCAAAAATACTATTATACACACCAAAATGGCGAAAATCATCTGAGCCGCATACGCTAAAGCGTGTGAACGATGACACATGTGTAAGAGCCGTTAGCAACTGGATTACTCGGAATGTCAAACGCATGACAGGATGAACCTTCTAGAAAAAAAGTTATGGTGCTCGACGAATGTCTAGAGCGAGCGGAACAGACTGGGTTACTCTTGCACGCGACAGGGAGAAGGGGAAGTTTTACTAGTGTCTGTCTAAGTCACTCGACAATCAAGTGGAACTAGAGCTAATGAATCTCATGCTTTACTCAAACTATTATTCAATACTCTATAAAGAAGTAGCAAAAAATGTGCAGTTTTCTCTTCATTTTTCAACGTATTCTTTTGAATAGTTAACTTCACTTTCTAGATGAATGTTTGTGGTTGGGTTACAGCGCAGCTTTTGATCGGTCAGTCCGTCACCTATCGCCACAGAATATAATTGATTCTGGATCAGCACACTGACGAAGAAAAGAAATTCACCTTCCTAACAAAAGGAAGGAAACGAACCAGAGAATGATGTCGGTATACAAAAAGATGTCGACTTTTTCAAAGCTTTTTTGGTGTCAGGTCAACAATTTCTTATGAGCATAGATCAATAATTCGAATGGACTAAGGAAAAACTTCAAGGGCAAAAATTTTAAATTATGGATGTATATTTTCATCCGTGACAGAGTAAAATGTTCGACGTAGGATCATCCTCCAGGGAATAGCATTGAAGCACAAGTAACGCAGTGGTCAGAGTGATTTGTGATATATATTGCACGTACTTCGTTTCTGAACCCTAGAAATCAAGCATTCCATTCCTCCACTGTCGGACAGTGCCGCCACATTTGTTGGAAAAGTAGGGCACGCTGATCTGATACATTTGTATGCTTAGAAAGTTATTTGAGCTAATTTACATTGCATCACCGCCGTGATGATATGAAGTCGGAGATGCTATGCGCCCCTAGAAGATAGTTGCAAGACGATTTATTCCTTTCCGCTCATATCTCTAGAAAAACATCCTATATCGTTCCTACAATGTGTCTATGATTCCATTTCTTATCTATTACCTTTCACTTTCCTTAACAAAGTGTTCAGCAGAAATGGTTGTGAAGTTGACAACAGAAGTTTAGAAATATATCTCATGATTATTAATTGAGGTACGGCACAAGTGATTTTTCATTTTACGGCGACAGTTCGTCTGCCTTTTTTGAGGGGGTGTGGGGCCCCCGATCGACTAAAGTCGAAGGGCCTGCTCGACTGACGAGGCTGCAAGGCCGAAACACGTGTATCGGGCTGTATAATTCTGAGATAAACTAAAATTTGGCGTGGTCTTTATAAAACACTCGAAATAAACGTTTGAAGTATAGAAACAAAGCAGCTGAGTGCAGTTCATGTAGTTGTACCAATACAAGTATAGCAGTATCTTTGTAAAGCAGCTAAATAAATTATAATGAAAGGTAGTAGAGGTGATTATAGGGATTCATTTGATGGCAGCGCTTCTGCTACCGGTTGAGCACTGCCACTAGTTCATTATTGGCCATCTAATAGAGAGAACCTGGCTGTAAAGCAATAGCGATACGGATTATAGGAGTCGAATAGAGCAAGGGTAGTGATGCCGTTCATTGCGAACATGGTGCTGGACCACACCCATACCCACCAAACCTCGTATCCGGGGTCGCGAAATTGGTGCGACTTCTCTAGGAACAGTTCACTTTCTGCAATACAAGTGGAAATACTCTACCATAGCTGATCTAAAGCTCAAGGACAAATCGATCAGTTAGCATAGGACAACATTCATGAAGAAGAATACATTCATAATCAGCAGACAGACCCACACATAACAACTTTTAGGACACTCGTGGATGATGAATGCGAGGGTCCGAATAAATTGTTAGCAGCGCTAGGATCTGCACAGATATAACAGACCACAGTAGGGCCACTAGTGGTGGGTGCAATGCAAATGCTTTCTCTCAAACCCAGCAATTCTGAAGAGTAAAAAACACATTCTTACGAAAGTTTGTATATCGAACAGTTATTGAACAAACATTGCAATCGACTATTCTGAGACGTCGCTTACGAACTACATAATCTGACAATGTATTTTGAGCCTTTCAAAAAGTCTGTTATAGGCACTTATACACTGCAAGACAGGTTTTCAGCCTTCCCGCCTCTTCAACAGCACAGTGTCTTTCCACGGTGAAGCAATCTCCGTGGCGTTCTTTCAGAGTAGTTGATTGTCGATTGCACAGTGTATGGGTGGTACGTGGGCATATGTAACAAACAATCGACTATTTTTCGACCGTCCGCCGCATGTCGAAGGGTAAAAAGTTCGTCGTCGATTGTTCTACATAGCAGGACCTCCGAGGAAGTAAGTGAATGAAAGGGCACCGCGCAACTGGCGAAGTTATTAGGCGGAAACACGTGTCTTGCACTATATATGCGCCCATGAAAACCTCATGAAAACCTCAAAGTACATGTCAGTTACTGCAGATTTCTATGCCATTTTATTTGTATTTATTCACATTTCAAACATAATTGTCTTTTATTTCTTATGTCAACAACAATTCGCCATTAATCATTTCCACAAATAAATAAATCGGGAAATTTGCAATTACATGCAATTTTTTTGTCCTGAAATCATTATTGCGACATCAGTCATTGCTTTGCTCTCATTCCAAAAATAGTCACTAGCCATTATAGTAATTGAAAGTCAAAAGACAAGGAAATGTCAAGACAAAGCTTTACATTGCATGCTATAACAATTCATCAACAACTCTCAGTTATTTTGTCATAACTCTGGAGTTGGCACCTCTACCGAGATATAAAGCAGACTTTGTTATCTGTTCTACGAGTACTAACTTTCATTATTCGACTATGTGTGCAATTCATCGTAGCAATTTTTACACTAGACATGCACCGATTTTGCACCTTCTACTTGTTTCTTTTTGGTCAGTGCCCTCGAGACGATTTTCTGCATTCTGATTAGTTCCTGTCTCTCCAGAAAACTTCAGTAGCACCGCGTGCTGGTGGTTGAGGCCTTTCATCGATAAATCCGAGATATCCTAATTCGCCCTACTGCTTACGATAGGTATCCTCCGCCACCTATACCAAGAAGTCTCATGCAAGAAGGGTAAATTCTTTGCTATCTATCGTAAATCTACTAAAAGTTGAATGCGTGGAAAAGATTATTTCTAAGCAGAAATTTTGAATAAAAGATCATGTTATGCCTGCAAATAATGAGTAGAGAATTATGCTCGGCTAATCTGCGGAAAACAATAACAACGAGGAGGTCGGTCACGAACACGATAACACCATGACAATGTCACTCGACACAGTTGCTGGCTTTCGTGTACTGACTCGGACGTGAAGAACCACGTACATTAAAAAATGAAAGATTGCCAACGAATTCTCAATAAACGTGCAGTCGTTGAGATTCCCACTCTTTTTTGATGAGCGACGGGCAGGTGTTCAAGGCGACATAATATTTATGAGCAAAGAGCCAGCCGATTTTTACAAAGCCTGATGTTTGGAAGTTAGTTAAAGAACTTATAAATATCTATGGAACGCAGAAGAATGATGAAGAGGAAGAGTCGCTCCCATTCTCACAAGATCGTCGACAAGAGTATGCAATAAGAGTTAGAAACATGTTCAATTCCCAAATATCTCTTTTTCCTATTGGATTATACGGATTGTTGGGTTGCACGGGCGTTTTCTTGCTAGAAATATTTTTACAAAAGTCATCCGGTAGCATGCCATTTAGTCGTCACCATTAAGTGCGTCCATTATCTTAACCTCTAAAACTTAAAAAATCCTGCTGTGAAGTCCAAGCAGCAGATTTACTACCATGAAGGTAAGGTGTACTTTCGTTTTCGTTAGTACTGCGCAGTATGAAGTCATTTCCAGAAACCAAGTCCAACAATAAAATCTTCAATTCTTAAGCGATCGATCGAGTACTTATAGTTTAAAGAAAAATCAGGAAGTAGTGAAAAGTGATTGTAGGAACGCAAAATCTGTGTGACAAGGGTAAATTGATGACAAGTGGCAATATGTGAGTGAACAAAGGTGAAGATTGTGAACAATTCTTTTGAACGAAATAAATAACGGATCAGGGTTGAAACTATCCATCTTTATCAAAAAAGTACTCTGTAAGTGATGAATGCAAATTTTATCAAGGCTCAGTTTGGCTCTATGATTAAAATAGTTTCATATAACTTTATTCTAAATGTTATACATTGTAAATATTATGTTTTATGAAAAAAAAGTGCAACAAATGTTTGAAATGACTACCAATCCCGTGGATCTACGTATCGTGTTAAAAAATAGGAATTTTTAGCACAATTGGGCGTTCGTTTTACTAAAAATGCATCTATGATGTCCATTCTTCAACATGTCTTTTCGTAGCATTAAAGTTTTCCTGGAATCAAAATTTTACTATAGAAGTACCAGCAATCCGCTATCAAGTGCAATTAACGCACTCCAAACATATAACGTAATCCTCTTTATGTTGTTGAATCATAGTATGGAAGTCTTTTTACAAACGAAGATCAGCGTTTGAATCAGCATTTCTTAAACTATCGAATGATTTTTGATAGTCTAATGAAAAAGTTTGTTCCGTGAGAAACCCAAGGAAACACGAGTACACTCCACAGAATGCAGCTAAATTCCACATAACTGGTTATGAAAAGTTGAGATTTCCAGGATATCTGGGCGTTATGTCCATCAAAAATACTTTCACAAAAACCATTCGAGTAATAATTTATTTTTTCGTAGTGAAAAAGATTTTCTGATAACCAAAATTTCGCTCTAGAATAGAAAAAAAAAATCCGCTGTGATTATACAGTGCACTGAAAAAGAAAATGCTACTTTCTTCTTACAATTAGAGAGTAAGATGGAAGCCTTTTTTGGAGCCAAACCCAGTACTGAATCTCACATTTTTCTAGCTAAAGAAGGATTAGCTCTTACTTATAGTCACACATATATTATGCTTACATATAGTAAGGACTTGTAGTCACACAAACAGCTCTGTTGAGTAAAAAAGACGAGATAACCCGAGCACATTTTAGGAAACGAGACTGCATTCCACGCAATTGGTTATGAAAAGTGGATATTTTAGGGCAGCTGGACGTTTTTTTTTCCACTGAAAATACGTTTAGAAGTCCCTCTGATGATACTCAGTCTTTTTGTAACGACAAGTTTGCCTAGAAGCAAAACTTCACTATATAATAGCAAAGAAAACCGCCGTGTTTGAAAGGAAAAACTCCAAAATCGAAATGTAATCCTTTTTCATAAGTAGAATGTACCGCCAAGGCCTCTACATAAATCAGAAAAAGAAACGAAATATTGTGTAACAGCTGTAAAATTGCTCTTTTTCGGAAGAACGTGAATTTGATGGAGCAGAGGAGTTTTTCCAACATATGGGCGCTATTTATATAAAGAAAACCTTCGAAGAAGTCTCCGCTGTGTTATTCCATGATTTTAATATCCCATTAGAACCTCAATTTACTGATTAAATTCCCATGTTTCAACTGCAGCGGCGTCAATACAAACTGCTCGTCGCTGTATGACGCGCGATGGAGCGGATGGTGGCACATTTATGTGCCACGTCAAAGGGTTAATCGCTGGTAATTGCAGAGAATTGTAAGATACAAGGAGCGACTTAACCTCGGACAACTCTATCACTAATTTCTTAACCTCAGGAAAACCTTGCTGGCTTGAGAAAGAGTTAGTCAAGGCTTTCCGGAAGTGTACCGGCATCAAAACCAACGCCATACTCTTACCTCATAAATAACTATATGATAAAACTCTCTACAAAACCATCAATAGACAAGAAACCTGTCTGACCCTCATGTTCTTGTTGACGAAACCATCCAGGGAAATCAGTAAGGAAAGGAATTGGAATACATGCTCTTTCACTTACAGTAGTACCTAGGCTCGCAAGCCTATCCACAAATGAATCTTGACTAGAAATCACTGTCATCTCAATTACTACTCAACCACAAGGCGACGAGTCTAGTTCCATTTGACGTGTTTGAGCCTCAGAAAGAGCAGTTAGTGTGGTACCTTAAAGAATTGAACATGTTGAACCAGTAAAACTTCAATGAAGCGCAAAATGTGCTAAGGATGGAGGACATGTGAAATACAAATCAAACGAAGTTCCAAAAATTCGAATAATTTTGCAGTAAACCTAATGTCGAAAGTGTTAGCGAACCAACAGGACCTTTTTTCTCTTCTGTAAAAGAGTACTTATACTAGTTATTGTATGCTCGAGATTGTTGCACGACTCAAAATTCTTCCAGAATTTCAAACTCAGCATTGCTGAACCTCAAGTGAATGTAAGTAGTGAAAAGTATGGGAAGTCACCAATTTTGCACTCGGCGCTTTATTACTTCGGATTTCGGTTTTGAATTGAAGGTCATTCTAGAAGGAAGATTCAGATTGAAATGCAGTAAAAAAGAGCCATTACACGGCAACGCCTTCATAAGATTACACATTATCGTCCGACAGATATTGCGCAGTGAACTTTGGTTCGATATGACGTGGTAGAATCAGAAACCCTATCTTCCGGGTGGCCGAATCGGTAAATTACAATTTAGTGAAAGAACGAGGAACTAAATTGGTATATATAGATATAATAACTTAAATGATGCCTTGTAGAGTCGAATTCATGGCACATCCGCAAGGGAATGATCGCCGCCTATCGCTTTTTTTCTTAACCTCACCATTTTTGATCTCAAATCGTAAGAAACTATCAAAGATGCCTAGAATCAGCGGTAAGCCGTTATATGCTCCGTTTATATCACGTGAAGAAACGATCACAACAATTCGAACATACTTCCGCCACCGATAACAAGCCACGACATACTTGGTCACGTCTGCGGTGAAAGTACGCACGATGAAAACTGGTAAATGACGTGCCGTCAGTGTGTAGTGATGCAGAAAGAAACTACAATAACCGCAAATAGCAAAGAAGTGAAATGAAACCTTTTAAGCGAGCGAAGAGCAGCAAGTAAAGGTGGAAATTTGTGAGAGAATCAGTGAGGTTTAGTATGACAATGGCAAGAAAGTCAAAGCTGTCGACGTTGATAAACCCCTCTAAAGAATGCGCCAGGTATTCGACTTCATTAGTCGTTAGAGACGAGTGAATGTACATCTGACTTTTACAATGAATCGTCATGGCGATTGATGTATAAAATCAGTGACGTTATCTCCCAAAGAAGCACCAAACTTCCAACCCCGCAGGGATAAAAAGCTTATTGAGCTTGAAGCGCGGAATCAAACCAATGATCACTTGTGTATCGTGCGACACCTCTAACCGCTCCCTTCGGACATTGATGACAGTGAGAAAATATCAGAAAAAGCCACTGTGTAGAGAAGATTGGACTCGTCTTAGAGGAAAGATCTATCATGAATATGAGCGAAAACTTCAAAGAATTCATAGAACAAGCAAGTGTTTCTTATTTCTACTGACTTATATACAAATAGGGATGATGACCTACACCAATTCAAAGTAATAGGTTGTGTAAAAAGCTTGTGCCGTTTTGGTTCTTTAATATGATTTTTACAATGATATTGCATGTTTTTATCGCTCAATTGCGCATTTTCTTGCGAACATTTTGGTATGCAACTTGCCTAATAGTTGCTTCAAAATGGACCTGTTTTGGGAACAAATTCGCTTGCCACTATGCAGAATCCATTAAATACGTTTTTTCCCAGGGCAGGTCAATCTTGAAGCAGGTATAGGCAAGTTATATAACAAAATGTTAGCAAGAAAATGCCCAGTTGAACGATACGGAAATCAAGCAGTTTTATTTAGTTGTGATTAATGAATTTGGTGTTTATTGCTCTAGTGCCAAAACTTATGGAATGACCTAATAGCTGCGTCGCTCTACAGTTGATTTCAGACGACTTTCGATATCAAACAATATTCCAATGCTCTTCCTTGTTTCATTCAAAAATAAGACCCGCCATTAGTGCATGAGTAGCAAGCGAATTTGTTCCCATGACAGCTCCATCTTAAAGCAGATAAAGCACGTTGTATACCAAAATGTTCGCAAGAAAACGCGCAATTGAACACTGTCAAAAACCGCGCTATTTCATCCCAAAAATCATATGAGAAAGCCATAATGGCACGAACTTTCTACAGAGCTTATTTGCGCAAATGACTAGGAAACTTTAATAAGAATTTATAATAAATCACAGCTTGGCGAGAGAAAACTAGGAAATGAGCGTTTAGAACTTGAAGCAGATGAAGATCGCTACTTGTGACACCACTGAGACTGATTGCTCAGAAACTTTCATCTCATTTTCCGAAAATCATTCTCGCAAATAGGTAAACAAATATTTTTATTCTGCATAGTTTTACCTAAAAACAAAGCGAAAAAGGCAAAAAAAAAAACGTTTCAAGCAACAACGAACAATTTTAATGGGGACAAAAAATTAAAAACAGAATGAACTTGACAAGCGCTCAATCAATCCTAGAGAGGAAAGAATTCGTTTGCTAAATTTTTTGTGCTCATTCGCACTCCACTGGCACTAGGGTTGAGGCCATAAAGTCTGACGGATGTGCAATGAACCGATGCTGAAAACAAATAGGGCAACACGTGACGAACATTATCCATAATCTGCGAAGGACGGTTTCCTCATGAATAATAACAACCGCTATAAAGTTGTCTAAAACCGTCTTACTTTGCATTTATATTCAAAATCACGCCAGGAAATACACTCTAGAACATAAAATGAGCAAGACAAAAATGAGAGAAGAAAAAGAAGATAATGGAAACGAGAAAAAACAACTCCTAATTTCTCCTTCTACATTTCTTTGAAGAAAGAAGGAAAAAGAAACTATGCAAGGAAATATTCCGAAGAATGCAACGATGTACATAAATGTTCTTATGCTACAATCTATTTCCTACTGTTTTACCGTCTCTTTCAATCTCTTATTTACTAATCGTAAACCAACTTATCGTTTTATTGATTACTATTTTGCTCTTTTCATTTTTAATAGGTTTGATATGAGAAAGAAACAGACTCTCTATGACTAAAGATGTTATTGAGAAGGATTACGAAATGTACTTAGTCAGTCGGATATTTGAAATGAGCACAAGCTCCGTGTAGACTCATCCTCATTGCTTAAGGGTATGAACCACCACAAAAATAAATACTTGCTCTCCTGTTGCAAAATAATGAACTAAATCTGCATAATACTGAGATTAATGGGTCCTGATAAAGTCTCCGGGCACATTTGATTGGCGAGAGTTTTTCTTCTCTATCAATGTTGTCTGGATTTCTTCGGAAGGGTATTCCGCTGGTGATACTGCCGCTGAGCGCGGATGGACAAAGTTTCATACTTCAACACTTTATACTTCCGAGTTGTCAGTTGCGAAAGAAGAGTTCATAGGCGGACAAAGAGCAAACTATATTTTTTTTATTTGACCTCTTATAGCGGTGGTATGATGTTATGGCGATTGATTGCTTACAGATAGATGCGCCGTAGCGTAGAAAGAGTGGTGGCAAAACAGGCATTCGTAGTGCAAATGATATAGCATGCACCCTTGGATTGGGTGAAATGCGGGTTCAAATCCCGCTTGACGCAAATGTTTTGCACATCGTTCTGCATCAAAGTGCAAAATACTCATAGGGCCGACCTGGAAAAATCGATAACAATTATTGAAATACCACCGATTATCCAAGAAGCCAACTAGTTCGCAATCGCTCACGACCGTCTATGTAGAACGAAAGAATGCGTAGTATGTCCCAACAATAGAGACGGTGAATGCATAGAGCATAGGTACAATGCACCTGATCTCTTGTAAAACGTGCTGCGTGTATATATCGCGGAAACGGGAAGGCTCCTCTACGTACGTACCAAAGAACATCTAGATAACAAGGTTAAAATTGATCTAAAAATCACTAGGTGCGCATAGGGCATTAATGCATAAGGAGGTAAACTTTGAAGCAGAAATATCCATCCTCACACAGAATCGAAAAACTTAATCGCGTAAAATCCTCAAAGCGCTTCGGATTTATAGTAAAAGTCCAAATATTAATCGGAAAGATGAATGCCTTGTCATCACGCGTGACTTCTCGCCATATCTCGGATCGATTTTGGTGGATCCGAGACCGAGACATCATTCCTCGCTCATACCATACTCGGTGCGGCTGGTCTACATATTGACTAGTGGACTAGTAAACGGCAAAAGACGATGAGTCTTTAACGATAGCTGATTACTACACTCTCCAACTTCTATATTTTGGCTCAAGTTTCATCTTAGTTGTCAAAATGTCATCTATGTGAATTGCACATCAATTTGGCTCTTTCAAGTTCTGACAAGGGGCAGACTGCCGAAATGTTAGCCACGGATACGAACTCTGCTGTACTATTTTGTACAAAATAAACGTGTAATGGCAACCTCTTGTTTGCTGAATAAAAGAAAGTCACGAAAGAGCAAAATAATTTAGTCATCCAGATTGAGAAAAACCCCACACAAAAAGAGATAGAACCATATACAAAAGTAGCTGGAGAGCTGTCCAACATGGAAGTCTCATTTTGAATGACCTGAATAGAGATCTATGCTAGAGAAGCTGCACAACAGTTGAGCGCTTGCAGTTCCACGACACAGTGATCATTAACATGCATTATATGCGGTAATGGCAAAATGTTTCCAAAGTCTCATTAGATTTTTTGTTAATGGCAATAATTGGTATGGCTTGAGGTGATAAACACCTAGAATTGAATTTCCCAAGCAATTACTGGCTGAAAGAAAAAAGTAGAAAAAAAGCGATGGACGGAAAAGATTTTGCAAATTTTGCTTTGATTTAGACGGTCGGAAGATTCTGCACGGTGCAAACTCATCAATCAACTTGGTTTTGCCATGAGCATTTAGATAACGTTTGATTTTTATATGATTCCAAAAGGATCGGAAGTATTTAGAAACAAGAAGCATTTGTGGATATAGTTTCAAGGCTTCGTGCTTGACCATCACATCATGGCTCTTTTTATAATTTGCCTCTTGCACATGATCGAAATCTCTTTCTGTGGATGCCTCTTCTAAAAGGATAGGGTATTGCTATATGATCAGATCCGATCACTAGCGTTCTGGCTTTAGTAAACGTTTTTTCATTGTTTTGAGAGAGCATGCTATTTTTGTTGATAGTGGTGAACACTCTTTCGAAGAGCATCTACTCAGTGATCTCTTGATAGTGCGCAGCATCTTCAACGTAAGCATTATTGACAATCTTCTAAGTGGCAGAAATGAACAAATAATCTAGTGTGCCAAATTCGCCACTTTTTCTGTAGTCGCACTAAAGTTTATCTTGATTGTCGTTCTTTTTTTCTTTGTTTAAAAAGTTCTTCTCGAAATGCTTTTCTATGTCGACAAAATACTTCAGATTATAGACCTCGATAACAACGATAATTTATTTCTCTGTGAGAGTTGGCATTCTTCATAAACAATGTCTCTGTTTGATTGCTTCATTCGACAGTTTTCTTGAGCATTGTCGATTTCTGACCAAGGATGAAAGTCGAGACGGTGATTATGCCTCCAACAAATGTGACTAAAAATCACTAGCCACCATTCATCCACACATGCAGTACTTCCTTCCCATGTAAGCAATTCTATATTCGAAATAATTGACACTTAGGGGTGAGCTTCTTCCGGTGCCCATATGACGGACCCAATATGAATATATTAGCAACTTGCCAATCGAACTAAACGGCAGTTTCACTGTCAGCTCTTACTTCCGTTTTGAGTCCTGAGCGAAAACTCAAGTTAATTTTCCAACAATAAGACGTCCTTCCTGCAGAGTGGTCATTATTTTCGTTTAATGTAGTACGTTACGTGGAAGTTTATTGCTTTGTTTTGAACTATGTGAGCTTTCGTACACGTCATTAAGAGATTTCGATTTGTTCCGACTTTCAACAACCCGAAACGGAAAGAAAAGTCTTGCAATTGTTCAAACTTTGCAAATGGAAGTGTAAGAGGTGAGTAATTGAAACGACACGTAAAAAGGGTTGAACGCGGCTTCTAACGTAGTCATTTGTTCACTCATATGGATCACCTTTACGCATTTCCAAATCCTAGCACCTCCCTTATTTAATTCGTTGTCTAGCATCCGTAATTCATGGAAGCGTTCGGAGTTGCAAGGGAACTCAATTGCAACTTGACAACATTGTTCCTTCCATGAGTATTGTTCAGTTCTAATCAAGTTGTTTCTCCCTTACATCCTGAGATAGCTCTACCAGAGAGTTTCTCGACCTTCACCACTGGCCATTTCCACGTTTTTATTGGTCGGAGTGAACAATATTTAAATCACAAATTAGATCAATACACACGGTGGGCAGAAAAGTTTTTACACACATTTGTTATGTAGAGAAGCTACTCACTGAGTTGTCACTTTTGTCTACTAGAGAGACATAGAACTATATGTCATCGTGGAATCCAAAGCGCCTCTAGCCGGCTTATCGCAAATTTCTATGAAAATCTCATGCAACACACAAAATTACAGATTCTGCAGAAACGCACATACCTGAAGAAGTCGACTCTAAGTTAAATTTGTAGGTTAGGAATGAGCAGATGGTAAACACAAGGAGCCTATTCTCTGAAACTCTACTGGACACAAGGAAGGTAGGGCACGGTTTGGTTAGCGCTTAGATGCTGCCACTCAAGACTGTACCATGCTACTAACCAATTCGAGATTACTTGATAGAGATCAGTGAATTACATTTAATTAACGATAACGATGAGTTTCGTGGTAGAAAAAATTCATCAGTCTTAGTGAAAAGGAAGAAAAAAGTGTTGGAGGTCGAATACCTGATTAAGACCGATTAAGAAATGAAGAAGAACGCAAATTTCATACGGAAGGACTTCGCTGAGATATGAATGGATCATATTATTATATATTAATTAAGTATTTTAAATTTACGAAAGTGTCTAGAGAATGTCAGTGTACTTGTGCCAGAGAAGATCTAACAAGAAATGTGTAATAGCATCGACTGTTTCCAGAACATCGTAATAAACGTTCAGAATGATTTCGAAAAAAAAAAAAATTTGAAGCCTAAGCGAGGTTGGTACGCCATGGTCATACACCGGGGTTTCGGAGGTCTCGTCGTCCGTCAGTGACCCACCCTCCACATTAAGCACTGCACTGTAGCAAGGAGAGAGGCGTATGTGGTGACGGCACAGTGTACAATGACACTGGTCCATCACCACTTCTCAGTCGATGGATTTCGGCTGGTAGAACAAAATTATTTCATGGCATCGACTGTTTTCAAAACTTCGCAATGAACATCCAAATTAAATTAAAAAAAAAAGAATGTCTAAAACCTAAGCGAGGTTGGTACATCAGGGCCATAACCGGTGTTTCGGAGGTCTCGCCCTCGCTCGATGCCATGGATCAGTTTTGTTCTACCAGCCGAGATCTATCGACTGAGATATGGTGGTGGACCAGTGTCACTGTACACTGTGCCGTCACTACATACGCCTCCCTCCTTGCTACAGTGCAGGGCTTAATGTGGGGTGTGGGTCACTGACGAGGAGGGCGAGACGGAAGGGCGATACACCGGTGTATGGCCCTGGCGTACTAACGTCGTTTAGGCTTCGAACATTCTTTTTTTGAAATGTGCAATAGTTTACCTATCGTGCCCAATTCTCCACAGATTCATGCTTCTTTGAGTTTATAAATGAAATGCACCTGGAGTTGAAAGACAGCCTGTGTCCAGAACTTTTCAGAATAAAGAAATACTATCCTACTAGTGCAAACGTAAATTCATTTATTAGGACAAAATTGTAGATCTAAGTTACAAGAAGTATAAATATTATAAATGTAGATAACGTCATGGAATCGTTGCAGAACTACCAAATGAGTGGAAGAAATTGCTCAACTCTCTTATACTTTCGAATTTCCCCCCAAAACCTATAGCATCCCACATAGTTGCAAAAGCACATTTTGATGGATTAGTGGCGATTTCTCAAAATATACTTCATTATCATTATTGATACTAATATATTATATGTGAAGGCGTCTACGTCACATGTACACGGATGGCCTTTTCATTGGACAAAGCCAATTATCTAGACTTTCAATAACCATTCGAGAGCTTAAGTTTCTGCGATTTCAACACTATACTTGTTTTCTGGAAAAAACTCTTTGCGTAATGGCGGCAATAACGGTTACGTTTCACAGTCGGCGCACATTTGTTGTTGGACTAGGGCCTGTGGATGGCCCTATAACAAAAGTTTTGTCATCATTTGATAGCACAAGCCTGGTGATTCCGAAAGTGGATTTGATTTATAAAAAGCTTTCCTGTGCTGCTGTAAGAGCGAAAAAAAATCACATTCCGCCATCAAAGTTTTCTTCGGAAGCAAAACTTGTATATAGGCCGAAGCATACGGGAGCATAGAGAAAATCACAGGGTATCCGAATGATTCAGAAATCTCTAGTGTGTATCTATCGAAACGGAGACAAAACTCAATTGCAGTAGTGAAATCGTGCGACCCTGCGAATCGCACTCCGCGATCGATCAACTGATGTCTCTACCGTGTTAATAAATTATTCACCTTGGTATTGTACACACGTTATTCGCACTGAAAAGTTGTTAGCTTAAATTTTTTTCTTCAAAATTTTGATGTTGTTGTGCATCGGAAAAGACTTGTGCTCGTTGAAATTTTCATGAACATGTAAAAAATTAACAAGATTTTTATAAAAAAGCTCTTAAAAGAGCTCACAAGAATGCAAGCTAAATAGCTTTATTCAAACTCAAAAATTAGAAAAATTAGAAAAGATCGAGCAGAGCAAGGAAGCGGCATTCCAGAATTGTTAATAAAGTGAATTGAGCCGACGATCTGTACTTTTTCGTAATCTTATGTAGAATCTAAATCAAAACTTAAGAGCAATTGATAAGTCTGTTTTGTTGACTGAATGATATTGTTATGGGGCATTATATTTACTTTATAGGAGCGTAAACTTGTTAAGATTCGGCATACTTAATCGTTTGCGATTCAGTTCCGAGTCACATGACATAGCGTGAGGCTGGAATATAGAAAAACTAGAGAAAAACACGTAAAAAGTCGAACTAAGATTCATATAACTATGAAGAAATGCTTGAATGAATGAAAACAATAACAATGCCAAAAGACTGAATGAATGATGATAACAATAAAGCGTACTGTGAGAATTATACTGAAGTAGTAATTGCAATATCATCTATCACCTATCCACATTTCGCAATACGCAAAAATGGGACATCTTATTTGTATTTGTTGAAATCCTAAGAAATTCGTGAAGAGATGAGAAAAAGTCACCGTTGTACAGAGCACGGTAATATTTGATCTGTCAATTAAGCAGAACTGGAAGAACTTTGACGCTCGTGACAGGAAGAACGAAAGGTGAGTCTATATGGTTGAGAAAAACTTTCTCAACACTCGTTGAAAGTTCAAAGTTCATAGCAAATTTAATAAAAAACGACGATAATTATTTTTCAAATAAAGAGCCATCACTATCAACGATCTTCTGCCAACTATCTGCAAGCTCTCGGATATGCTCAAAGTACCAATCCTTAGGCTTTGATTTGAATCAAAAAACTCCTGACAAACGCGTTCAACTTGACCAAATGTCTCAAATCGGCTCCACACAGAAAATGTTCCATTGCGGTGGAAATTGGACCATAAGCGGACGGCGCAGCATCTGGACTGTAGGCTGGATGCAATAAGATGTCGATATCCTCCAGTTCGTCAAACTTTTCCTTAATCTTCTTTTCGGTGTGAGTTTTGGAATTGAAATAGCGCGCTTTCTACGAATCAATGTCGGGCACTTTCCTTCAACACATCATACTCGGTCCAGCTGCTTTCTTATGAAACTATTCCCGAGAAATTCCTGTAATTACAATAACCGATACTGTGTGAAACAAACATAAATTTGAAATTACAGTAATTTTACTGCTTTTTTCGCAGTGTTATTATGTTCTTATGTAACTAAGAGAATTGAGTGGTGAACAAAAACACGACCTCAGGCGGGAATCGAACCCACGTTTCATCCTATCAGGGGACGCGTGCTCTACCACTCAATTCTCTTAGTTATATAAGAACATAATAACACTGCGAAAAAAGCAGTGAAAATACTGTAATTTCGAAGTATTAGTAATTAGAATAGCTATCAGCTCAACTGGGTTTATAAAGCGAAATCGCATACCCGACCAAACCTGTCAAAGGTTGGTGGCTGATAGCTAACATTGAGATGTAGAAGAATGAGTGGTCGGGCAAATGTGCCTCAGTGGTGTAGTGGTAGAGCACGCGTCCCCGGATAGGATGAAACGTGGGTTCGATTCCCGCCTGAGGTCGTATTTTTGTTCACCACTCAATTCTCTTAGTTACATAAAATTTGAATTTCTCGAGAGTGTGAAGGAACTTCTCTCCCAACGTAGTTCTATCCCCAACTCTGACGATGGTCAACTGATGGGCAAGTCGTGTAGGTGTAACAGGTGATTTCCACGATCTAGATAGTTCTGTTGAACATGAAACATCAAGTGAATATTCTAGCCGACTTGTAACGTTATGGTAGCTCTTAAGAGATCTAGAAAGTTATGAGGGGCTTTATTCTCGAAATGTCTTCAAACAAATGCTTTCACTCACGGCAGTAACTTACCATCGCTACACTGTAACCACTTAACGTGGTTGTAAGAAACTTCATGAAAAGACTACTGCAACCGCGACCATATATATTATATAACATAGTATAACATAGAACATATATAGCATCACAGCTGTTTCTCAACAAACTGAGATTGAGATAAGACCTTGTGGATGCTGTTTTTTAGAAAAGCAACAACACACGAGTTGACCCATGAGATCAAACCTACGGCATTGACACAATAGAAGTATGAAATCATCACTTATTATCGATGTAATCAGTGAACAACAGCGAAGTGCGTAGCAATCGAATTTCAACAACAGATTGCTGACAAGAACATTGATCGACTCGTAACTTTGAAACATCACTAAGGAAAATTCCAATCATAATTCTTGTCGAAATGTACATATCAAATTCTATTAGCTATTCAGCCATTCTAGTTGCCTCGATTTTATATTCTGTCTAAATGGTGGACAAAAGCTATTTCATTTTAAGCAAGTCAGTAAATGATCTAGACAAAGCACTATGCCTTTAATAAGATGATTTTAGCTCAGAGGCAACAATTCGACTCTCTGCTGTGTGGACGGCTTATAGTTGATATTCAAGACTTATCATAATGCTCACTCATTGAAGAATAAAGTTCTTTATCCAGCACTCTTCAAATCTGGGATAGTTCATTCACTTTATTTTGGAAGCCCCTATTAATGGTTAACCCATGTTAGAAATTGTCTACGCCTCAGTAGCAACCAGGCTGCTTGGTTCAAAAAAAGAAAATGTAGCCTATAGCATCAAACGGCTCGAATGAGAGATTGTTTTTGTAAAAAAGTGTGTAGGTATCGAGGTGGTTTTTGACCATCAAAAATTTGTTGATGCAGTCGTGTCTGTTAATTGTGTTGATGTGCTTAGCGAAGTGACTGGAGGTACTTTGCGGTACACTCGTCTATGGTTAAAATCCTTATTCCATTGATATGAAGACCCATAGCCTTCGTAGTTGGGGAATTCAGATGGACTCACTTTGAGGATAAAAAGAATTACGGGATGAGCTCGAAATTACTTCATAATGCAAGTACTGCTTTAAACCACACTACTATGCTCAGTAGGGTCAAGAAAACATTGTGCCTCTACGTAATCAACCAGGGATGAACTCCTCCTCTTCTTTTCTGATGTATCTGGTTCAGTAACCCACTAGTAAAAGGTGTCATTTTACAGCAGAAAAGACATTATGCAATAGATGCTCAAACCGAAAAAAATTTCAGATGCCGTCGGAGTTTTGAAAGAGGAAGGGAGAGCTACTAGATAAAGTTAATTTGGAGTTGTGGAGGAAACTGTAGGAGTGCAACGAAAATAAAGTTATACAGCTTTATTTTATCCATATCTAGCATATTCTGATAAGCAAACACATCCATTGAATTGTAGGGAAGGTCAATGTAACGCATCTAACGACCTTACATCTGTGTACTTCATTTCAATTGTTCGATAATTGTTTCCTTTTACGTTAGGATTACCTACCGATCAACACATCACCAAGTATGCAGCGACGTAGATATGTAAGCAGAAAATCACATACTTTCACTGTACTCACTATTTTACATAAAGGAAAGCACAGAAAGCGCAGTCGCTATATGTATAATAAAAGTATGACTACTGGCTTGACCCTAGTCTCTAGTCCCAACGAGGCTCGTAAATCAGGACCAGACTTGGAAACGAGGGTCATATTTCGATCAGCAAACGACGAATACTGACTGCGATAAGGGCCTACCAACATGCAAGTACAACTATCCCACATTATTTCGCTTAGAATGTTTTCTTGAGTCGGATACACATATTTCTGCCTTAAGCAGCCTCATCAGTCGGGCAGCGCCCTTCGTCTTTAGCCAGTCTTTTCGGGGTGCTTTAGTCCCCCATTAAGAGTAGGTGACAACGAACGATTTGCATAAATGCCGTCAAGTGAAAAAATCACTTGATCGGCAGTGTTGTACACTCGATTGTTCTTCACTTTTATTTTCAAATATCACACCGTTCGTTTCGAGTGTTTTCTTAGGAGCACACCAAAATTTCTATATGTCATAATTGTTATTCGAGCCAACATGTGATGTGGTCTGTTAATGGACTCTTGTACAATCCGATACACGTGTTTAAGCCTTGAGTAGGCTCGTCAGACGGGCAGAGCCCTTCGCCATCAGCCAATTCTCTTGGGATCGCCAGTTCCCCAGTGATATTTCATTGCTATCTCACGATAATTGCCAAGAACAATTGAGTATACAACACTTGCGATCTAGTCATTTTTCCCCTTGACGGTAATCGTACAAATCGTTCATCGTCGCCTACTTTTATTGGGGTACTGGAGCACTCAGAGAGGATTGGCTGGAGACGAAGGCGAGGCCGAAACTCGTGTATCGGGTTGTATAAGAAGCCCATCAACAGACGGCATGACATGTCAGCTCAAATAATAATTGTGATATATACCACAATACTAAAATGAAGCTGCTAGGTCAGCACTTGATGGGCAAGTGGTGGATGAGCTAACGCGGAAGTTCAAGAAACTGTGTAGGTGACGATACCAGACAGGGAATAGAGTGGTGGAATTTTCGAGATACGTAAATGATTTGAAGTCTGTATAGATGGAGATTATATATTTCTTTTTACAAAACCTTGACCTTGAATGATAGGATGTATTTCTAACGCTCGCTACTCTAGGCACTGCCTTCAAGTTTGCATGTCTTTGCATAATGTTTCATCGTAATTTAAAAGGTGGTGTTTCTGGTTTTCAATTTCAAGCCTGAAGTTTGATCTTCACCCTTCTGGTAAGTTTATCGAGGGCTTAAGCCTATAAACTCTGCTACCTTTGCCTTTTTACTGATCAACATTTGATTAGGTGTTCATGATAATATTACGAGACCTTTCTGCTTAAACGAGAACGGAGCCTTTTGAAGAGCTTTGAGGCCTAACAGAGAAAATTGTAGGCTTAGTGACACCCAACCCCTTGACTATGTGATTGGCGTGATTTTGGTTGATATAAGTGATGCTTTTGTCGGAAGATCGGTTCTTTCTATCTATAAGGGAACAGATGAAAACCTAATGCCATTCGCCGGATAGGTACTTTACAGGAGTTAAGTAACGATTCGAAAGCTGAGACTTGAGATATGCTCCACCGCACATCGCTAGTTTTTCACAACACCCATTTATAACGCTGTAACATCTTAACTAAAATCATGTTCCATAAAACACGTGTTTTTCCTCTCTCATCTCGCTTATATTTGTCTGGACAAAACTCATTCCTTAAAGTGTCAGTACTAATACTATAGCACAAGCTTCAAAGAACTCAAAAATGTGTTTGCTTTTAGAAAGCTTCTTGATCTTTTGATATCCTCTGATCTTTTGATTTTTGCTTTGAAACTCACCGGACAGAGCTCGTTCTTTAGACTATTAGTAATCATCTGATAGCGCAATGTTTCCCGATTCTAGCAATGTGCTTATCTTCTAGAAATACGGTCGAGCAGAGAAATTAAGATTGAGCTTTGCATTTTTGGCAAATTGTTTGCAGGCTACTCGACAAGGCAGGGCGAACGACATATTGTTATTCAATTGGGAATTTTTCATTCACTTCGAAGGAAACTGCTGATAAGTCGATTTATTAAAATACTACGGAAATTCCTCGACACATTGATATGCTTTTTGACTTTCAGCAAATTTACGCATGATATAAATGAAGGCGAAAGGTCAACGTGAAACATTTTGATCTGGATGGTATAAGGGTTAACGGGGTGTTTGAAAAGCCAACGACCTGGGGCTGTAGTCTCAAGTCCCAGCTTTGGAATAATTGCTAACACTCGTATAAAAAGTTCATCTCCAGCGAATGAGATCGGTTTCTTATTCGTCCACTTATATTCGGAAAGGACCAGAAAATCCATTTGATTAGTCAGAAATCAGAGGAAATCGAATATTCAGGAAGTAAAAGCATATTTTTTGGAGAACAACAACGTTAATCCGATTTTTTGAAAAGTTACTCGCAAGAGTATGAATAAATTATCAGCGTATTCCGGCAACAATGTAGATTAATGACATTTAATGCGATTTTACTGCGAGAGATTTTCATTTCGGTTCATCATAATATTTACTATATTCTTCTTAACGCAAATATTTTGAGAAGCTAGAAAAAAGACCGACTACATGAAGTTTTTTTCAAATAATCTTTTGGTATTCATGGACATGTGAGAATCAACGTTTCTCGCACAAGGCTTCCAATCTCTGCTGCGAGTGACAAGAAATTAACAAAGAATCTCTCTTCTGGCTTGTCAAGAGGTTCTGTGGACGTAAGTGGCTTACTAGATACAATCTGACAGCTCCGCTGTGTGGGTTTTTACACGTGCTGAAATTAGGATGTTAAAGCGATCAAATGAGCTGGAGATGAGTTAACAGTTCAATTGAATGAATTCAAGAAGAAAGATGGAGAATTGAAAACCGGTGAAAAAAAGGAAGAGAGCTGAGTGAACGTGTTTAGAAACTGAGAAAAAGAAATGAGATGGGAAGAAACAGAAAAGGTAGGCACGAAAGGGCAGAAAAAAAGGGGTGAAGGCGTAAAGAGTGAAAGGTAAGAGACTGAAGCAACTGATTATTCTTCTCTCACAAAATGTTTATCGTCCATTCAATAGTGATTGGCTGACGGGGGTGTTCGTGTTAATGAACTGTGGTATAGTGCGTAACGTTCGCTTTTCGCAACAACAATCATTCCACTGCTATAATCTTCAGAATAAACTATAAACAAGATTTTATGACTGTGGAGATTTACATACTATTTGTTAGTATTTTGTCTTCACAAACAGGGGAAATACTGATGGGTACATTGCAGTGAACTCTACTGCGTACCCCAAAAGAAGGTAATGGCAGACACAAAGCCATCTGACCTTCTAGGGTTTGCTTATATCTAAGCACTCTGGTGGTCATCTGACTGTACAGTTTTGCTGCACAAGTTCTTAAGATTACCGCTGTCCGTCCGATGATTAGCGAGATTCTTGAAGTCTCCAGAGGACTTTCCTAGGATCTTTAATAATAACCGGCTATCTAAAAGAGCCTATTGCTAGGTCTTCATTGACTCCTATCGATCGTTATAGAAAGTTTGTAGTAATGGGTCTTCATCTTTAGCTTGACGTCTCGTGTAAAGTGAAAGATCTACTGCGAAGAGGTTCTTTCTAAGAGTAGGTCATTTCTGAACTGCCATATCACAAGAGCACAACCAGTGATCACCTTCTAGTATCATACGGCAGTTAGGCAACATCCTCGTCGTCAAGTGCTATGTGTATCACAGAAATGTATGCGCCCCAAGATACACACAGTTTTCTGCTCCGAAATTTTGGTTTCGCACTAAGCACGCCATGCACAATCCTTCGGAGCTTGTGTTTCAGCGGAGTTAAAAGCTCAGCATGTTTTTCATGGATGTACCAAGGTAGGTGCGTTATATTTTTTTCCATCCGTTAATACCATCATCAATCCTTAATGTCGTGTGAAATGCCGGTCCAAAATGGAACTTGCACCAGCTGTAATTACTCATTTGTGGACTCACCTGCAGCGACGCACTCAGAAGCTGCTTTGTGATTTATGCCAGCAATTAGCCAACATCTCTCTACAATGTCAATCGAATCTGCTTCCCTTGCATGGACGTGGGACGTGCTTAATGAAATGCATCCATTAATGGTCTTATAAGGAAATACTTTTTCACCTATCTCTCTACTTTCCACTATTCATATATTTTATTGGCTTTTCATTATTATTAGAGTATGGTGCAGAGTTATCTTCGAAGGCATGTGGGCGGCATATGATAAAGAAATAAGTAGTACGCAACCCCATGTAGTTATAGAAGGTCAAAAGAGTTAATTTATTTGTATTGAAGAATTCCTGGCTTGAAGAACGATTTATAATCGTTCCTCGAGCTGCAAAATAATACTTTACTGTTTAGCCCCTTAATATTCTTTTAAGATTTTTCACGCGGCGAATAATCTAAATCGATTCTAGAAAAGCGTACTTCATCTATTTATGCAATTTTTTCTTTTAAACTGCGTAAATGCGCATCCTTTGATATTACTCTGATGCTTTCATGGTATATACGAGATTGTTACAAAACTATTGTTGGCGAACGTTTTGGCGTCTTCTCCTTTTTCAGAATCACTTTAATTCACTCAGTCGCCCTTCTCGTCCTTTCAAGGTGGGTCGTCAAAACTAATTTGGTTCAAATGGAACCCCTTCTCTAAAAGATTTGACTTGATGAGACTAGAGACCCATACGACAAGGCCGAATGACTGTAAACAATTGGCTCGGATAGTCGAAGCCCTTAAAAACGGGATTGTTTAAAAACTTTACCAAAATGAATGTTCCCAAACTACTCTACGTGAGCTTCTGAATATAACTTATTAAGCATTGTTAATCATTTATGCTAAGGTTAATGAATGTCGACTTGCAAATCTATTGCCTGACAATGTTCTAGATTTTTGTAATTCAAAATTCAGTCCTTCGTCATTGAAAACTGGTGCTGGATGCAATCCTGGCATTACCCACAACAACAAAGGGCTATTATCTTCGATTATCGATAGATCCTCAACTGCCCAAGAGACAAATTGCTGCCTTCGAAATCGTATAATATGTACGCAATCTGGCAATTTTCTCATCTCCTATAGCGTGATATTTGAGTATAACATCGTATACAAGTAGCGTTAACAGGAATCCATCAAAACTTGCTTGAAGCTTGTTGAAAGTTGTTGCATTGTATACTATCGTCGTAGGTGACATTCGATCCAGAGTAATATAATCTAAAAACCTTGTATTTAAAACATTGGAGTAATTTTTGGATCGCGGAAAAAAGCTTTTTCATAGGATCAAGTAAAACAATACCAAATTCTATTTGCTTTAATTTTCTCTAACGTCGCAAACGCTTCTAAATAAATAAAAACTTGCAAGCTCTCGTCATTGTTCACTCAGAAACGAGTAGTGCATTCAAAACTGTCACGCATTAGAGGTAGAGGAGCACATATGTGGTACATAAATACTTCCGGACTTTAAGCATTGCTTTCTACTCTTCCATACAAGCTGATTCCCAATTTGCCCGCCCCAAAGGGATGAAGGCTCGGTCTTTTGAGAGTGATAGATGGAGTCAACGATCCCGCTTATAACTCGGGACACCTTTAACTATTGCGCTACATGCAATTGAGAAACGAACAACTTCTTGAAAAAGCATCGATCACGTTTCGTGGAAGTTTTTTCATGATAAAAACTAGAATTCAATAGTGGTGGTGCCGCTGTCATTTTCAGCTAATCATACCAAGAGTGGCCTAACGGCAACCGGTTTTGTTCAGAGGAAAGGGCTGACGAATGTATTGTGTACGTCGAAGAGACCATTGGACATTAACGTGACGATTTCGTGGAAACTCTTCATAATTAAGGATTGGGAGGGTGTGGTCGCTCAATCGTAAAACTTACCATTTACTGTTTCTCGTCTTCTCTTGCTGATCGTCTTTTCACCACATCATGTTCTAACAACTGGAACATGTGGGTTGATTTCTTTTTCAGTGTTACTAAATCTCCAATGTTTTTGCATTTGCAGAGACATAACTTCAAATTATATAGTTCAAAAATAATGGCTGCTTTCCAGTTTAGCCCATCACGTCCTCAGTTCATCGTGGATTCTGATGATCAACATGAAAATCACTGTATTACACAAAATTTCCGCTCTAAGTTGCAAGCTATTTTATTCCCTCTCCCAGCCTTACATTGTGACTTTTGGAGCCCATAACATACGTTTCTTTCACATATATGCTGCAAACGTTTATAATTTGAACGTGTACAATGGGAACAGCACAAATTCTTTCCAGCAAGACACAATAATGTTCTACAAATGTATCGCTGGCTTCACAGCGGGTGTCTTTTCGTCGTAAGCTTTGAAAGCTTGAAATTCTTCGTTCACCTTATGAGGGTCGATATCCTGACCAGTTTTGAGCTGAATTGATACTTCATAGGAATATTGTGTTTTCCTGAAGCACTGATAGATTGAACTTCTTTCCATAGGATTGTAAAGTTCTCAACTTTACTGCTCTCATAGTGACGAAGTTATGAGTTGTTGTCAGAAAACAACCGGTTTCGTCGCGAATGTGCTAAAAAAACAGGTGTTCATGGTAAAGTGATAGTGAAAAGCCAAACAATCGTTTGAATCTCAGTGTTCTTTAACGACTATCTCTTAAAATTTTTGGGTTTCTGCTTACTTTTTCAATTTCCATTTTATATTTGAGTTCGAATAGAACAAACTTTCAAAGGGCAGATTTGAGGGCACTTTTATGATTATTCTGAAGTTGATTTGCATGCTCATTCACAAATTAGTAAGATTAATTTCAAATGCTTTTTTTACAAAAAGTATTGTTGCTTTACCACGTTTTGGGAAGCGGTTTTTTATATAGTGTTGTCACAGATTTCAAAATGTGTTTTCTTTCTTCATACTTCACTTATTCTTGTATATTTTCGAGGGCCAGTTTTTTATATATTTTAAGGATATCAATGTAATCGACTATTTTGAGACCTCACTCAGAAACAATGTAATCTGACAATGCAATTTGAGCCTTTTATGCGATCTGTTATAGCACTTATACAGTGCAAGACACGTGCTTCGGCCTTTCAGTCTCTCCAGTTGCACGGTGCCTTTTCGTTCAGTTAGTTCCTCGGAAATCTTTCCATTATATAGAGGAATCGACGACTAACTTTTTTACTCAAGTGCAGTAAAGCAATCATGGTCATGTTCTTTCAGAGATTACAGAATGCGTGCCGTATGACTGTTACGTGGACATATGTTACAATCAGTTTCAAGAATATATATTTGATATTTGATCTGAGACGGGCCCTGATTCCAGTTTTCATCCGTCCAGTGGGTTGAACCATTTTAATGAAATTTGTTGCCAAATGACATGCTTTACAGCGATATACGTTTATGAGATGTTTCTAGGCATTGAACTGCAATTCATGTTGGAGGTTTCACCGATTAGACGAGCCATCAAAGCTTAGTAGATGCTCGTCATCTACTTCAGAAACTTATCAAAGAGTAAACATAATCCATGAAAAATTCTATGAGATATCTTTGAATATCCTGTCGCGAAGTAACGACGCACTCAAAGTTTTGTCATGCAAAAAGTGATCCTACTGATTTTTCGTTGAAGACCACAAGGATGTTACCACCTTCATTCACTTGTAACACTTGTCGTCCCACTGTTCGTCGAGTAACTTGAGCGGGCACCAACAATGCTTCCATTTTTTCTTAACACAGGGAAGTGTAGCCAAGTGGGTCCATTGCTCTACAAATTCGGTGAGCATCGCCTTTCTTCTAGACGTTTCGTGAGGAAATCGGATCATCGGTCGGTGGTCGTTGGTAACGGCTCTCGTCCATCAGTAGTCTTTGAGGCGCATTGCGTGTCCGGCTCGTCATATCATTGATAGCCTAGCGCGTAGAACAACATCTTCGATTTTCGAACGTTGACGTAAATCATAACTTCGGATCCTTTGTACCATTCGCAAGATATGGCCTGCTTCTAACATCGAATATTCGACTGAGCGTTCCCTAACGCGAAGTGGTCCTCCATTGTGCTTATAGCAACCAGGTTTCTTCTGCACGCGATAAAACAGGGATAACTTTTGAGTCAAAAAAGGTGGGCACAGAGTCGGATGTTCTTCGCCCTCTCCACTACGTTCCTGATGCACTTGAGCGCTTCTAAAGCTTCGCGCTTCTTTTTGCTCAAATCTGGGGCTAGGTCGACATTATTCAAGGAAAATACTGGCTAACGTCGCAGTGGCTCCGTCTTCGTCAGAGACTGGAAAAAGTAAAGGCAAAATTGATACCCTATCTAATCAGCCATATACTTTTGTGACCTCAACAGAAAAACTTTTTGCACAATTTCATTAAGCAAAGAAAAGCGAACAGAATTTTGTGCAGCATTTTTAGCTGCTATCATGAAAGTGTTCGGCTGAGTAGAATGCATGTCAGTTTGATTTTTCCAGGTTCTGAAGAAAGTGAAACCGTCGAATCTGCCGGCCAATATTATGTTGAATAAATCTAACCATTAATAATCTGTTGTCTGCTCATTAAAGAAACAGTTAATCGCTTAATCAGTGCCGAGGTTAATAGAGGTCAATCCTTCTATTTGCTTTATACTTCGCTGGTACATCTCGTAACAATATAGTTGACAGAATTTCTATAAATTCTATACAAATAAATAATGCATATGAATCCTGAAGAGCAGTCTTGTTGAGTTGGCACGAAATTTGGTATTAATTCTCGTAGCTGTCGTTGTTGTCGTGATATGGCTGACATTTCGGCGGCTTTGCCCTCTGCAGAGTTGCTTTGTGGAGTTTTAGAGTATTTTGTTCTCTTTCCATCACGAGCGGAAAGGACTTTGCTGGGATACTGCGAACTGAGATATGAACAAAATGATACTTTAATGTTTATACAGGAGTACCAGTTGCGTGACAAGATTGACATCTGCGAAATCAGATTCATATTTTGATAGAATATCGAATGAGATAGATCATTTTCTATTTATTTGCTCATTTTGCTTTCTGAGAAGAATTTACAATTGTGTAAAAAACATTGTCACAGAAATAATTGATGCTGTGATGAAGTGTCTCTATCTTTATTTGCACGTCTTTAATCCACCAAACAGAAGCGAAAGTTGTTTGAAAGTCTGAGAGTGGACATAAGTTGGTATTTGGAAGATTAACCCTTTCGACAAAGTACATTTTTTGCTTCTTTCATGAACTTTTAAAAATAATTCGACAGTTTCAATCTCAGCGGTTTCTATACTGTTACTAATTTTTTAAAAGCCCTTCCTAGTACGCTATAGCAGCAAGAGTAAAATTACTCTTCAATTTCAGCTCGCAATTTTCACTTGAGTATGGTTAGAAAATGAGTTTTCAACAGTATTTTAGCACTTGAAAGTAGCTTGAAAGCATTAATTCTGAAACTGATTTCGTTTTGAAAATGTAATCAAAAAGCAGGAAGAATATGAAGGTTCGCATCCAGAGATGGACTACTAAAAGCATATGACGTGTCGAGAAAATCGTGGAATAGTAGAAAATCAAAAAGAACGTAAGTCTTTTTGAAAGGAAGAAAAGTTACTGAATGAAAACGAAAACGCCCCTCGAATCGCGCTGCGCTTAACGATTGTAAACTCATCTTGGAGGGCGATTTTTGTTGAGTATTTGAAATTTTTCTCCACTTTCGCAAACTGTAGGTTTTTAGAGGTTCTGTAAAAAGACTTCGTTCTATTGCTCTATAGGTATGAGCTTCTATTTTTGTTTCATATTGCGGCTATAAAGTTATGAGAAAGCCGCTGTGATATCGCAGAGACGGGTTACCTACCTTGGGCGTAAAACGTGATATTCTATTTGCTCTTACAGAACTTTATGTGAATTTTTTCAAAAAATATTTTCACCTTCAAAATAGCTATCATTTAGACTAATGATTACCAAAGTTCAGTTGAAGGCGTCGAGAGATTCCAGCAGAGCAACAAAACAAATAGAATATGAAACATAATAGTATTTTCAATGCTACAACGCAGTAGGAAAGGCTTTTCGAAATCAAACTATTGGACTCTCCGAATCGAATTGTTTTCCAGCGAGGGTTCTAGGAAATCCTGTGTCCGAATTGATACACGCAGATCCGAAAGGGTTAAGTCTCTATTCTAGAGTGTTGTAGAACTGGTTTAAGGAGCTATTCATTGTCTCCAAGATCTGTTAAGTTCTTATATTCAAGTCAATCCATTGGCATTTAGTGCTGCTAGTGATGTTCCTAACGACTGAAAAAGACAATTTTTGCTCTAAAACGCTCTGTCTCTACTATATTTTAGGACTTTTCGTTGATTTTTTGCTGCAAACGTAGCTCGCAACAATTAAAAATTCATCCTCCAGGAAAGTTCTTAGAAATTCAATACTTTCAAAAATGTGTTAGAACTGATGTTTACTCATCTACAACTTCCATGATGTCTGTCGTTGTTTTCACATTGTAATATTTTACAACATGAACCTACACAGATGCGTGTTACGCGCGTGAATTTTGTTTCCCAGTGTTCAATTTCCATTTTGTCACTAACGAAATTCCGATTTGTTAACGAACCAGCGAAATCGATTATTCGGAAGACGTCGTTAATATAGATATTTTCACTACCGACTAGATAAACGCCAAACTATTCAGTGACGTTACTGCTTAGTGAAGAGCAATTTGTTTCCTTTTGATTTCGAGGCGACTGCTAACTTTCATTGTACGGCGACACCAAAGTCTCTCAATGTTTTTACATCCGTAAACTCCTTTTAATTGTCTTATGTATCATTTTGGCTTTGTGGCATAGTCACAAAGTTCCCCGAGCCTTCTGCTTAAAAAATTATAGCTCATAAAAATAACTGTCAATTATCACAAGTGAGCCAGTTGGACAATTCTTCTACCTTAACATAATTATGCTAGGTATTCTCAAAAGTTTCTGGCACTAGGGCAATTAACACCATCTTCAATAATATCCATAGATTACTGGTAGTCATTCAATAGTCTGAAGCTCTACAATCTCAATGTTGAGACAAGTTTTTGAAGCGTATATAGAGAGGTGTTAGAACAAGAAGAAAATAATGTTCTGCACTCAAAGTAGTAACTCGCCGCTTAAACTTTATAGCGGGCTTATTTGGCAGTGTAAAACAAAAATATTTTTATCTATAGAACGATAGAACAAGTCTTGTCTACAATTCTTATACAGTCTTGTCTAAAATTCTTATGAAAAAAAGCCTAGAAATTTTTCTGGATAGGAGGAAAAGTCTCTAAATAAGTAAAGAAAATCGCACGGCTCTCGAATGACGCGTTTTTGAATCGGAATAACCGCGCATAGTGTCACTTATTTGAAATATTTTTTCCCTTTTCCAAGAGAATTTCTAGGTCTTTTGTATGAGAATTGTAGAAGAGAGATTATTCTATACGTGCAAACTTTTTTGTTTCGCATTGCCTGATAAGCCCGTCATAAGGTCCAAGTGACGAGCCAGTTACTTCAAGTGCGAAACATGATTTTCTTCTCCACTAACAGCGCTCTATATATACCGCTTGGAAAACCAAGTATAGCATAAAAATTGCCGAGATTCGAGCTATTGAATGAGTACCAGTGATCCATGTGTATTATCAAATTTGGTGTTTATGCTCTAATGCCAAAACTCGAGAAGCGACTTAGTACATCATCTGATATATTCTTGTGCTATTTATGACTAGAGAATTGCCTTTTCAACCTCTTAAAGAGGTAATTTAAAAACATGTGATGTTTTAAGATGTTAAAGAAGACTTAATGTTAGACGGAATAATTTTCCAAGTCAATTTTCCAAGGCTGTTCATTGAAAATCCTACGTCGAATGACTTGTGATTTGTCGATCTTCGATGCTAACTTCTTCCTAAAATGTTGATTAGTAATATAAAATTGTCGAAATGGAAAGCCTTTCATGAAATGTGACTTGCTCCTTAATTTCGTTTTCATCGAATACTAATGATAAGCGAAAGAATAAAATGGCGATAGGATCACCAATGGAAGCTTGTCTTTTTCTTCTGTGATTGGATTGTCTCTCGATAATAACTAGATCAATGTATGTCAGAGACAAACAGCTTTTAATTTACACCTTTAAATTATTCCTATCATCTGCAATTTTGTTGATCGTCGACCAGCCAGATGGGACATTATTTGATGCTCTATTCATCAATGTCGTTCACATGCAGCTAGTTGGGAATTGTTGGTGAAAGCGTAATAATAAACATCACATTTCACTTCACAGATCATATCCCATGCACTTCATTCACGGTAAAGGATGTCAAGCGATAGCTCTCATAGGTCTTCCATGATGAACTGAGGTATCTTAGTCCAGTTCAAATCCAGGAAGAGAAATACACAATGTGAGGGCTATTCAATGATGAGCGGTTTGGCCTAGGTGAATAATTGAACTAAGGATCTTGCTTGTATTATAATGCACTTCTAACTACTGCGCTACACACCGGCCGCTCAATATAAACGTTGAAAAATAAACCGTATATCTGAGAAAGCTCGACAATTGCAGATGAGCGAACTCGGTCTTATAAGGATGCGTCATGCATTAGTCTCCATTTACAAAGGCATTATATAAAGGAAATATATGGTATAAGAAAGGTAAAGGACTGTACATTTGGTGCATGCAATGAATTGGTGGCCGCTGCAACAATAAAAAGTCAGCGCTTTCATCTTCTCAAACAAGATTGGTGTAAGCTGTCCCACACCAAGGTAAGGTTTGATTTGCTTGGGACATTGCTCGCACCGACAGCTACTTGTTGTGTCGCAGGCATCTTTGACCATAACACTTCAAATACCCTCTTCTGCTAGGCATTTCCATTATCTCCACCTTTAACTACTAATTCTTTGAATTTTGGATTGCAAAACAGGAATTTGATCGCGGAAGTGTCTTATAGTCGGTCTGCATTAGCAATTTTCTTCTTCCCCTTCTAATTAGTGAACAGCGTCTGTTTTTTGACATATATACAACACAATTTCATGCTTATTTTTACTCTTTTCCTTAAAATTTCTATCAATTTCGATTGGATACACCGTGTGGTATAAGACATAGTGGCTGACTTCATGGTAACCGTATTGACGTGAGTTTGTGCACGATGAATAAACAAATCGTCTGAACTATGTCGTACATCAGCATTGTATAGTAATTGCTTCCGCTTTGGTCTTTCATATTGCACTCTTCGGCATTTTCACTGGCCTGTTGTTATCCACCTCCATCGTGCCGTCCTGTTTCTCAGACGCAATGATTTATTATGCTCGCTACTGATACTGAACACTTGATTAAACTATTTCGAACATCGTGCGCCATCAATTGGCGCACGCAAAGCTTTTTCCTATATGGCCACGTGCGTCGATGCAGGTTAGGCTTCCCAAAACTGACATTTCTTGAAGATACTAAAAATTCTGTTTTTTCTCAGTAAGGATTTTTGGACTCCGAAAATCAACATATATAAAATCACAAATAAAACGAAAGTGAAGGCATTATCGAGTAGTACAAAGCACGATAGATATACTAGAATATAATAGCTAATGACAATGCAAAATGTATCGGAAATAAAATGCAATATACACTTCACTACTGTGACATGCGTCACGGCAAATAAAAATTGCTAACGGCCACACATGAAGAAAGTCTGCAAAACGCATTGGTCCAAAATAAGCTAATGGTAAACTTTTCCCTTCAAACGTCTGCAGAAACAGCCATGAAACGTCTTTTTTCTCATAAGTTTCTATAGCGCCTTATTTTTGGACATGGAGCTCTCGATAACTCATTTGTATTCAGCCTGTTGGAGCTCTTACTGTTTGTTTTTCATTCATGAAGTTCTAGCATGCCGGAGACGTCACTCATTCAAAGTCACCGTGGATTTATCGAGTTAGTGACGATGATGCAAGTCCTATATCCATTGACATCATCTCTGTACCCAATCTAGCCATCGTGTAGCAATTTTTCGAGAGAGAACAGCTTCATGAGCGATTTATAGTAAGTACTGTAGGTATGAATTTCGTGACGTCTCTAGTCAAAGCTGAATTTCATCATGCACTTTTTTTTATAAATGAAGCATTCCCCTTATTTGAGCCAACGTAAAGCAAGCAGTGCGAAATCCAGTCAATGATTCTGCAATGAAAGTCTTCCATAAAAACCGTTGCCGTAGTTGAATAGGGTGGAAATCAATCATGTCATGTGAATAAGGATTTTAGGAGAAATTTTTTGTTCTGTACTGGATAATGTATGCATCCTTTGTGAGATTTTGATGAACGAAAGACCTCTATCGTACACAAATGCTGAATCTATGGTTGGCTGATTTTATATACTTTTTACATTATGTATATGGAATTGGTCCTACATCGTTATCAGCACTTCTCTTTGATAACAATTCCCATATAATTCCAAATAATGAGAGATAATAGTCTCTCTATGACACTTTTCTTTAACCAAAGTTTTTTATATTACTGCCATTTATTTTGCAAGTTATTCAAATATTTGAATATCAATAGTACATATAAGATTAGAAATTAGTGCCTATTCATTTACCTGTTATGCAGAAATTTTCAGTTAGTCATCGCGCTCAGTGATCATAATAAGGGAGTCTTATAGATCCACGCCTAATTGGAGCCCCAAAAACTTCCAGACAAAAGCTGGTCCATGTATGGAAGGTAGTTGGCAGTGGTACTTTTGTTTCTGAATATTTCATAGAATACGAAACCGATTCGCCACACTCTCCCAAGATTTGGGATGGGCTTCAAATAATATCTTGTAGTCATGTAGTGCTTAATCAGGTACCCTAAATTTCTATAATTGAAGAGCGGTCTGGGCTGGAAAAGAGGCGCGTGCGTACACTTTTTTCCTGGATGATATCGTTATACCTACTTTCCCTACTTTTGAATCTCTTCGTTTATTTCACTTTAATTAAGTACTCCTGCGGCAGCGCTCGTTTATGCGTCCTTTTTTGGAAAAGTTAAACCGTTCTTATCTATGAAATCTTAGGGTAAGTGAAAGGGGAAACTGTCGCTTACGAAAGCTCTTGCTTTCATTGCTTTTACGCCTCTGGCACAGTTTTACAATCCCATTTATTTTTCAGTTTTTATGCTTCGCAAGTTCATGACGTTGCATTTTTAATAACAACTATTCGGAATTATTCAGAGGGTGCGTGGAACTTGTATGCTCTGCATTTAGTTTTTATCATCTAAGCTCTCAATTTCTATATTTGAAAAAATAATCAATAGGTAGAAATACGGAAGAATTATTTAAAATCGGCTTACTAGTGATTCATCTTTTCATCAATATTTATACATTTTCATATTTTCGGTGCGTTTTGTCAGGAATTTCGTGCGGATTTGTAGCAAGGTTATGTGGCTCCTTTTGCTTGAGAGGAGATGTAGTTTTAAACAAGGCCAAAGTCACCACAAGGTGGCGCTCCGTCGCAAACAGTTTCCGGATATCGCCTGCTTTTTATTTCAGTGTCAGATTCACTTATACTTTCCGTTGAATACGGTCATATTCTAGAATGCGTGTGGAAGTGTGCTTCTTCGCATACGTAATGTACTCCGCACTTGTAATCAGCTAATAATTGTCACGCAGTCGAGCTAGTCCGAAGCACACATAAGGTGGTTCGGACGAGTTTGTCAGCGGCGAAATGGGGTATCAGATCGGGAGAAAGCTTGCCCTCTATAAAGCGTGCTGCTTTGCACTTCATAAAAACTTGTTGTTTAGTGTAAATTGAATTCCGCGCATATTAAGCATGGTCTACTAGGATCAATGCAATTCATCTAGTGTATCATCTTCATGATTAGTTCGTTTATGTTCTACGGCTCATACAATTCAACAAGTACTGTTTTCCAGCGGCAGTTGGACACTATTGTTTGCATAATGCGTGCTCGTCAGAGAGTGCATGCCGTCTGCTGTCCACGTTCATGATTGTGTTCGTTCGTCTAATGCTCTAAATAGATACCTTCCCTTCGATCCGAATTTACCGACATTCTCAATCAAAGTAGTTATCTTGAAGTATTTGCTACCTTCTGACATAAGGGAATCCAATCTAATCAAAAATAGCTTGGAATGTCGTACTACTTTCAAATTACCTTGAGAAAAAAGCCTCAGGCTGCATTTATGGGTTCGAGCGAATTTGCAAAGAAAAAGAGGAATAAGTTTCTTTTCATAAATTCTTGTTAATGTTATGGGGTAACATAAAAAAGCTACGTTCATGAACTCCGCAAAATATCTTGTTGGAAACCTAATATGAGTACTCCTTTCACCTCATCGACCTCGATTTCTGTTTTCCGTAATCTTAGAATTCGTTGTTGTCGAAGAAAGCGCCTTTTTGCACGTTTCGCATGTTAAATAAGCTACTGCTTGAAAGTTGGTATATCGGAATTTTGCTTCTCTCATGAAAACACTAGTACTCATGTTTAGTATATATTATATGAATATATCTATAAATTTACATGAATATATATATATTTATGGATATATAGATATATTCAAACACGTGTGAAATAATCATCATACATGCCTTTGTTTCTTTTGGTCACGGTCTCCTATGACAATCGTAACGCGAGTTATTTGTGGCGTAGGGCTCCAGCTGCGAATACTCTTCGATCGGTCAATCGTCAATACATTGGCCTATTTCCTTGTTGGACCTTTTCGGATTGACTTTATCCTTATGAAGACTCCTTTAATGAATGACAAAAAATCTTTCTCTGTAACTCTCTTGTTTGAAGCATAAGAGCCTTTTTGCATTGACACTATGCTGGGCTACATTACCTAAGTGAAAACGTAAGAGCTACTATTTATCAATCTGTTTTTTCTGTTCAACGAATTACTGTCAGAGGAGTTGTATCGAAGAATCTTTGAATGATCCATAAGAATAATCAGCGTACGAGACATCAGTTGTCTTTTAGGGTTTAGAATCCGCTCAGAAGAGTCACTAGATCAAAGACACGAAGCTGGAGGCTGTCAATGCTAAGGCGAGGTATATGAGACTTCGTCATGTGACGTGGTGAGCATTGATGGGTAACAGTAATGCGGTTGTGATTGAGAAAGGTTCAAGGCGATACCAAGGAAGAAGCTGATTCTATGAGAGATCACCTGTGAAGCAATCACTCATAAATGGTCATATAGCGCCTGCTGTGAAGTATATTCACATCTGAACACTGCTGGATTCTGGATCAATGAATTGTAATCCGAAACATCACTCCAGACAACACACCGTTCCGATTAACGACAGTTTCGTTGGAACAGAATCAATATAAATTCATTTTCCACATCATTTGTTAGGGCAAGCCATAGTGTGTTCCGTTTGGGAACATTAACGGTCGGTGATCAGTATGGAATCATTGCACGTTCCACGTCACACAGTCATGTAGCCAACTATCTTCATAACACTAGCTCTTCTACAGCTGAGTAACTGTGCCTACTTCTAGTCTCACCTTAATATACCTTGACATGAAAGATTTTACTTGCGATATTTTCAAACAACACAACTTTTTGAGAACATTCGAATGTAACTAGCCTTTTAGCACTTTTGCCTTCTAAAGAAGCCATTAGCCTTCTAAAGAAGCCTTTAGAGCCATCGTGACTTGAATCAGCGTCCGCGTCGTTGATTTTCTCTGATAAGTGGTTTTAGATAAAAAGTTGTCACTCAGGAAAGCTTCATAACATTGAGCCGCACAAACTGAAATGCATCCAATATTTGAATGGCCCCAAAAATCTCACGTCAATGTTGGTTTTCAAGAATATTAATCTTTCGTCCTTCGCTTTTCTAAGCTCATTTGCACAAACTTTACTCCACTTGCATTTGGAATAAACCTTTGCAGCACGGGATGTTCATGACAATGTTAAGCGAGACAAGTTAAACAGCAACTGTTCATTTACATAGATGAGGTTAATTTTCAAACACTTTCAAATCCATGTCCCATCTAAATCCTTGGTCAAGAGGATACTTCTTATTTTCAGCATTTTTTGCGAGCCATTTTCCTATGTTTTTATTGCTTATTCGACGGTACTTTAATGCTGGCTAGCAAATGACTATTTTTTGAATAGTGTTCTTCTTGGAGGTCTTTTAGTTCACCTTTTGACAAGTTATATTTCTGTATGCTCTTTATATTTATCACTGGCTTTTTCAAAGACTAAGCTATGGTGGATTCGTTACATTTTCAGACATCACTAACGTTATCTATATTTGATTATAGAGCAAGTTTTTCCGAAACTGAATACACAGTCCGCGACGCATTATCGTACTTTTTACATTTGGATGGTCGTTGTAAGGTGGAGAAGTGAAAAAGAATTTTTTATGTGAATGGATTTACCAACAACATCTACTGCAAGAGCACCAGAAATTACAACTATTCATTTCAAAGTAAGAATTTTATTTGATTATTTATCGTTGACCTTTCTGCCTTTGTACTCTACTGTTTACTCAATAAAAATGAAATGAGTCCTTGCTAAACTGGCAATTGAGATTGTTGCTGCAAGATTATCAAGTAGACTCTTCCCAGAACACCGAAAGATCCCCACTAGAACGTTTCCAGGCCTTCACCACACCGCATTTTGTGAGTCCATGGATGGTGTTCCTTGAGAGATCTGGTACCACATTGACGGCTTCTGATGAATGAGAGGCTTGGAATGATCAGAGCGGTGTTGAGCCAGTGGCCATGTACGTACTGTGAAGCACTTTCCGAGCTCTCAATCAAGGGAAATGTAATTTAGTAGACGAGTAAACCTCACAATATGCCTGAGTGACTTACGAACACGGCATGAGTGATATCGCTTCTATAGCTTGCTAATAAGCTCTATAAATAACACTCTTTTTCCTGAAGTTTTAGAATCTGACCGATTGAAGCTCTGAGCTCTTCATCTTTACCTTTCTTTTCATTTTCCTAAATATTTTAATGTTCAGACAAATGACGAAATTTTGTACGACGTTGCAACGACATTTTGGATTGTGTTCATTTTTTATGTGTTCGCTTCAGTTTCTTGGATTGCCTACTGTATAATAACATATAAAAGGTAACAATCATATTGATAGTGTTTTAATGAGAGTATTCTGCAAATCAAGTAGATTTGGTAACAAAACAAAACAACACTCACTTGACACTGAAGGCAAAATTTTCCATCATTTCTACGAGGTTTATTTTAGGGATGTTGAGAAGCTTAGACTGACAGCACAAACGAACAGCATTGCACGATATTTGGAGTTGCGGTAGGCACTTTTTGTTTCCTCGGTAATGTAGTAGTGAAGATGTCTATTTTAGTGTTCATAAACTAAAAAAGTAGATGAGTTTGTAAAAAAAAGTGTTCTTGAGTTTGCCCATTGCCCTCAATGTGACATGTGCGTGTCATAAGAGTGGTCTAAGTTTCAAAAGTAATCTTAATTTGAGCTTCGAGTTATCAAAGTTAAGATTATTGATGAGTTTACATGAGAATGTGAAAATCGTTATCATGATAATGTTTCGTTGCTATTCAACCGCCTTTGCCAGGTTAACTTTCTTTGAGCCGAGTGTCCAAAGATCTTCTGGCGACGTGGTTGTATTAGAGTCAAATCGCGTTGAATGATCTGATCCGACAGAGGCCAAGGAACTGTCTTACATGTAGGGGAAGTCAACAAGAGTGGAGCCATTCCGACTGTACAGTGCTTCACTCCACTCTATTGAAGCGAAGACTGCGAAAATCCACGTCGTCAGAAACAAGTGCTGGAATGAAGTAATGCACCGGTGAAGAAGGATGGCTTTAAAACGAATCGGTGATCACACCGAAGATTTCTAACTTTGTGTATGCTCAATAGACATGTGGCCGTGATTTTCAGTTGCATGATCATGAAAATGAATAGGTACCGTTCTCAGCTATTAGCAGTTATCACAGTTATTACACGGAAGAATTTTAAAAGATTCTAACAAGGAAGTATCTTTCTCATTCTCCATCGAGGTTGTGAATGTTCTTTGCGCGGCATAGAGGGAAGATGTTCTGTTCAAAAACAGAAAGCATTTATATAAAATTTTATGGAAAAAATTTTTTTTACAGAAGGTTGCTGAAAGCCTATGACAGAATTGATATTGAAAGGCTGAGATACGAATGCGAAGCAGATGACGAGATAGCTGAATAAGCCTCATCTTCCACACTGCGGTATAACAGCATTGTCCCACTAAATTTCTTATCAAACACGATTTTTCTCAGCGAAGGTTTTTCAGTGCTACTGGCCGAAGCTGTAGAACATACGGGATTGTCACACAACGGCGTATCGGTGGAATGTTATTGATTAATGAAGTGTTATAAAATTTTGTCATTTCATGCGATTATTATTACGTTTTTTTTGAGAGTTTATAATTTCGTACAAACATAATTTTACGTAACTTTTTGAAATATGGTTACTTTATGCGCCTTTTTTGACAAAACCTTTACGAAACTCGTCTAAATTTTATCTTATTTTGCATTTATTAGAATTTCTCTAGCAGTATTAGTGTTTGTGAATTAGCTGATACATGTGTTGATGTACAAACTTTATTAGGCTAACATGCGCCGTCTTAGTCTTCTTCAGAGTCGATTGATTCGAATCCGGTAATGTACAGTTGATCGCAAAAAGAATTCTTAGAACCAGCAATCGTTCCTGAATTTTTCCTTCCCTAAGACCGACTTTCACTTTTAAATTGTTTCGTCGATTACTAGCTTTTCTGTATCGATTGCTAAAGGATATATCATTAGCATAAGAGAATCTTGTCAGTCAACAGTCGCTACCAAGTAACAGCCGTCGTTTATAAAACTACACCGCCTTCTGAGGTTACCTCATTCGAAGTGTGCTTTACTCACACAGATTCGACTCGGTGGCATCATGAAGAACTATGCCGAGAGGACGAACAAATCTAGATAACCAACTCGGATATCACCTCTGAAACAAATGAAGACATCGGTACGTTAGCCAAATAAAGGTTTATGATGTAGACTGTAAATATATTTAATACTCTTGCAAAGGTTTTATAAAAGCCAATTATCAAGAACTGTATTTTTAGCAATTCTAGTGTGATCATCAAAAACTGTATATCGTATTTTATCAGGGTATAAATCATAAAATTCTATAATAAATATTTGTGCCTTGAATAAAGCTCATTTCTGCCGAAATAAATATTGCCGAAATTAATTGTATTTCAAACATGTTTATAGCAACTGTTGGTATTGCATCGTCGACCGTAACATTCGTGATCAATGTGTGAGTCGAACATTCACTAGTAAACTCGACTCTTCACCCAGCACGCCATCTCAATGACCTCAACTCGTCAAGAGACACGGAAAATATCGCACTTTCAAGATGAGACCTTCTATTCTTAATATCGTCGTGAACAAAATGGTCAAGGGAAACTCGAAGCTCTGCCGCACTGTTGTCTCACGATTAGCCTGTTTTCAGGTGATAATGTCAAACACAAACCTTAGCTAATTTAGGATTCTAAGATCCTGCCGCATTTTTGATAACATCTATTATGGCAGCGCCGCTTAAGGCCTTCGGTAAAAGCGTATTCTTTGCTGCCATTTGACGAATGTATGATTGTCTGATAGCTCAAATCAAGTGCATTTAAAGGTATATTTTGTTTCTCATAACGCTTGTTTTTAACGCCGTTTCAGTCAAAATGAGATTTAGATTTACATTTGAAGGTTTCTCGCCTCACAAAAGTTTTTTTATAACGAAATTTTGACCATTTTATAGAGAAAATTTTTCTAATTAAGAAAATGTGTGTGCCCTTTGGAAAGAACTTCTTAGAGCGCAGCAGTTCGCACATTAGCCAATTAGAAGTGCTCACTGAGTGTGGAGCCCAACATTCTTTCGGTCATTACAAAGCTCGAAGCAGTCATTTGCGAAAGCCAAATATACCAATATAATAGGAAACATTTTCTCTAACAAACGATTAAAAGCTCATTACAACGAAACTTTTATCCAGAGAGTAATCTTCGAATGAGGAAAAAAAACCTTAATTTGACTGGTACGGCGCCAAAAAAAGCTATTTGAGAAATTAAACATGCCACTGAATTTCACTTGAATTGAGCTGTCGATTCGATCATTTTGCAAAAGCAAATAAAAAACATTTTCACCGAGGGTCTCAAGTGGAGTCACATTTTTAAACATTCTTTTCTAGAATCCTACCTGATTTTTAATCGTCATATTTTACTATGAAAATCATATAACGCTGTTGTCAAATGTCTTTATTCTTACTATCTGAACATATAAGTCAAAATCACTATCAATTAGGCCTAAGCCTAAGCCTATGACTTATACGGCAGGATTTTAGATAAGATCCCTATTTTGATATCCTAAACGTTTGAGATAGGCTTATCATAAAGTGTTTCAGCGAGAGTGTTTAACTGATTTCCAGGATTTTGTGGCATAATCCTCTCTCACCGGCTGCTGTTGCTATTCATAGCGAATTCAGTCAAAAACTGTAGAACAAAAGATAGAAATCTCAGCGTTCATCACTCCCTGAAGAGGGCGTTGGGCGTTCACCTCCAAATCTAGCATAATAGGAAGGGCAATTAAGTGCATAGTGGACTTATATACAGTGTGCTTAAGTAGCACGATTCATAACAGGGCAACAAAGCCGGTGGAAAAACGGAGTTGATGCGGCCATCCTAAATAAAAATGAGTGAATTCCTAAGAAATGAGTAAGAAAGAAAAGAGGGCAGTCACATCGATTTCACTGGGATTTCACAAGTTTTCTCTTGGAGGTCAACAGAGTTGATACACGATTGTAAAAATTGTCACTACACTTAGGTCAACTCTTACTTGGCGAGAGTCGTTCTATTCAGTATATTTGATCAATTGAGAACGGGCCCTTTCCGCCCTTTCCTCAGACAATTGATAGTGATTCGGAAGCTTCAATTTCTCCTAATTTCAAAACTGCACTTCATTTGTAAAAAGCCTTCTACTGCGCTATAGCAACCGAAAGATGTTTACTCTCTACCTTTGATGAGCATTTTTTGCTCGGCCACGGCATGCGGATGATTTTTCAGTAGCCTTATTGGAGATTCGAAATTGATAGTACTGTACTGCATTTTTCGTAATATTCTTATCATTCATATAATCCTAAAAGAATTGAGTGGTGAGCAAAAACACGGCCTCAGGAATCAAACCCGCATTTCATCCAATGCAGGGACGCGTGCTCTACCACTACATCACAGAAGGACGTTTGTGCCACTAACTCTCGTAGTTCTATTGAATTAAATATTCTGAAAAAGATGGGTTTGGCTCTTGAATTAATTTTTGTAAAGTGAAAAACGTCACGTTTTGCACTCGCAGATAAACGCACCAAATCACATGATCGTGTAGATAAAATCGCACTTTACCAGAATTTCAAAGAAATTGGAAGATTATTCGAAGTGGAGAAAAATCATCGAATAATTAGCGAATGTCGACTCCCTTCGAGGAGGTAATTGAAATCACTGCGGGCCAAGAGATTACGAGAGAGCGCGATTGTCATCATATTTAGAATTTTTTTTGGCTTCAAAGAATTTTTTGGACTTCTCGTTTTTAGAAAAGTCTTTGCTCTATCGTTTAATAGGTACCAACTGCTACTTCCATTTTGTATTGCCAATTAAACGCCCTATAAAGTTCGCGCAAAGGGATAAATACTACGGGTGTGAAACTCAATAACACTTACAGCGCTCTGTGAAATTCTTTCCGAAGATTGAATTCAGTTTTCAAACTATTGAAATATATGCCACCAAATGGTTGCTAGATGTCTAAAAAAGTCATTCACAAATCTTCGTTAATATTTTAGTTCTTTCAAGCAATAGAACGGCTAAAAAAGGTCTGATGAGAAAACTCTGTATGGCAAGAAATTGCGAGGAATCCAAGAATGTTCCCATAAATTCAGATGAATGCACGCTGTCTCCATTGGGATGAAATTGAGGGATACATTTGGTTGCATCATTATGGATTTTCTAGCCAAAATTCACCTTTTCCCCTTGAGTGAGCTCAGGCTTTCAATGACTTCAGCCAGGTCCGGCGACATCTGTGCGTTAGTTTATTGGTCCTGTCAACATTATGTTTCAAGTTCGTGTGTGAATAAGAAGTTTCAAGAATAGCGTTTGTTCTTCCTTTCAAACCACTCAAATTGGCATTTTGATGTATGACACGGCAGAATTTTCGCTTGTGTGTATGAACTTGCAATGACTGTCTCACTAGCTGTTTCACTTTTTTCGCACTAACGTACCAGCAGTTTGTTACTACATGTGTTGCTGCAAAATATATCCAGACTAGATTTATTTATATTTTTCTCAACAACTCTATAACTCTCTTAAAGAAGAATTAACTATAATTTCTGAGTATAAATGACGGAAACGAACTCGTTTCACGAAACTCGCACCTGAAATTAAAGAAAATTAGCAACTTTGGGCATTTTGAAAAATTCCTTCGCAATCAGGTGAAAAAAAATCAACAAACTGACATCCTCGTATTTAGATCGTAGCATTTCCTCCAACTCGACAACATGTTGACGATCTCGCGTCTCAGCGACAACTTTTACCTGAGAAAAGGAACAAAATATGTCGAATTATGGTTGCATACCCTGTGACTGATGGTAGAAATGTGGTAGAAAAAACACCGTTGGAGTGTGACTAAATGGCCGTTTGATCTATACTTCATATGGCTGTTCTACCATATTTACGTCTCCATTACTGTAACGTTCAATTGTAGCATTCAGTCTCCGACGGATATGGTTCAATTCTGCTTCTTCTACTTGCATATTAACGTTCCTAAGTTTATTTTGCTAACTAAAGGAACATGGAAAGCTGTATACTTCTGGTTTGTGATGTGATGCAACATAGTATCACATTTCATTCGAATTGCTTTAACATATATACATAAAGAAAGAATGGAATATACAAGCACTCTTCACGCTCAACTGGCTCAAAAAAGCTTTACAAAAATATTCCCAACTCGTTACCACAGGCAGTGCCTGATCTTTTTGAGCTAGATAGAGTCTGTCTCAGAAGAATCGATGATTTTTCTGCCCCGCACGAGACCTTGATATCTTCTGAGCATCGTCAAGTGAGCAACTATGCGCCTATCGTTGCACAGCATCGCTGGCCACAGAGCTATCTTGCAATCTCTGCTTCTGGGAATGCGAATTCAAGTTGCAAGCAATGTCTAAGGCTTATACTACGACCGATGCAGTAGATCATAGGCAGCTTGTATGCAGATAATTCTATTGGAAAAGTGGTTAGAAAGAGTCAAGTTGTTCGCAAATTACCTTCTCTATGAAGAATTATATCGTGATGGATGAAGCGTTCAAAATAAATGGCCAAGTCTACACTGAACTCCAGAATCATGTTGAACATTGTATATATATATAGATATACATATATGTATATATATACATATATTAGATATATGTATTCTTATTTTATCGATCCGTCTCACATGTCTTCTTTTTAACTAGCGGATCCCAGTACTTCTAGCATTCAATTCGTTTTAGCTGAACAGCGTAGAGTACGGTTGTGAATCTCCTGCAATTTCGAGGATAACTTGCTGTGGCGTTCCAAAGGGGGTCGTTGTTGAGTGCCGGAGAGAGTTGAAAGAGGAGGGGATGGAACTCGGCTTCACGCGCGCTGCGACCAGCATCACAACCACTTGCCAGGGCGCCCGTGTATAATATATACGTATAAATAATATATATATATTACATATACATGTCAAGTATATGATATATGTGATATACGATGTCGAAGTTGTTTGACTCACCCGCACAGAAAATACGTCGGTTGCAATCCAAGCTCTTTCATGGAAAATATCTTTTATACTGGCACCCATCTGAGCTATTCTGGTGGTCAGTTCTGCGATGCCTGAAAGAATTAAAGCTCTTTTTTTGAGCAAAAGCAATACGATAACACTCGAAAAGGAACTAATGTGGAATTGATAAGTTTTTTGGTATGATTTGATTGCCATTATTTATCGCAATTGATCAACTGAGGCCTCTAGACGTTCATCGTTGAAGATTTTGCACCACCAAAAAGGTAAGAACTGAATCTCCCGCGACTTTCAAATCTTCACAAAAGTCGGATTGAAACTTTTATTTGATTGATCCATCCTTGAGAGTCAAGCAAAAACAACGGTCGAAAATGTGATGCTTGAGGAATGGGTGTAGTTTTGAATGTTTTATCAGGCAACCGATAGTTTGACTGGCTAGTTTTCGCTACGTGTGAGTTCAAGTTGTCGCGTATGAGCCATATTCGCTCATATTTTGAGTCGTTTTGCCTCACGAAGTTATAAGGTTCTAGAGCTGAATAGAGTTTAAGCTTGCCATCGTTATGACATCTACATTAGCCAACTCAAATACACATATCTCCTTAAAATTCGTCAACAACACAAAGGAACGTTTTTCTCAGGACTTGCTTCCGCATCTTGCACAGCCTAGGAGTCGAACCATTGGCATTCAGATGTATGAGATATGAATAGGTCTTAATATCTTTAGCTACTTGCAATTTCCTTCAAACTGCTGCCTTGTGAGCATGGAGCAAAGCAAAGTTGAGGATTCTCAGGTATAAATTAGCCTTGTTGAGATCTTTCAAAGGGTAGTCGAGCTTGCTGATATGACAAATTGCTTGCTAGTGGTTAACAACGCTCATCGCTGTCACATTACGTTAGTCATCCTTCGGTTACTATCTGAGGAAGATAAATGTCGTCCGAACTCGATGATTTCACAACTGATCAATCAAATATTCTTTGTTGATTAGGTATGTAGAACGAAATTGTCAGAACGAATTTACTTGGACCGTCATGTGGGCGAATGCTGTGGGAAATCGACATGAATCATCGGCCTAGAAGAAGGCGAACCGAGTTGGATCGAGTAATTTTTTCTTAACGATTTTGTGCTGAAGTCAGTTAACAGAAAAATATATGCCTACATTGTAGGGAACAAATCGTCTGTGATATCCACGTGTCCGCAGAATATACTAATTATAAGACTGTGTGTTAGGTGAAAATTTCGCTTAACATAGAGTGTCAAAACGTTCGTCTTCGATAACTCTCTGTAAGGGAGCATAGCTCCCGAGAGAACTGACTTCAAATATATCGAAAGACTACGGGTTCTGCCCGACTGACTAGTCTGTAAAGACGAAACACGTGTATCGGGCTGTACAAGAGCCCTTACCAGACCACATAACAAGTTGCTCAAATAATACTGAAAGTATTTGTTGAAATTCGAGCGTGGTCTTAATAAAGCACTCGAAGGAAAGGGCTAATTATAAGAGTTGAAAATATTTTGACACGACATCAAAAATGCTGAAATGAGTTTTGAAGAAGCATTTGCAAGTTTTCAAGAGAGCAAAACCGTCGAAAACGCTAGCTATTGTGAATAAATAAATGCTGTTATAAAAATACAGTGTCTTTTCATCAAGTAAATAGTGAAAAAGTTTGATGTTGAGGTCAGAGTCGAGTAAAGAGCCCGAAATTTACTACACAAAGTAGAGAAACGCCTTAAAAATAGTGGAAAATAATATACAACTTTCTCATCATTTTCCTTAGCATCCTCCCAAGACCTTGTAATAAGATTCAAAGGGTATCAAACTTCTTATACTCACCGCCTGGTCGGTCGGATACGACAACTTCAACTCGAATTAGCCGACTGTCGACAGCTAAGCCTCGTTCGATAGTGCGACCGAGCACGGTGGTGTCGATATTACCACCGCTCAGGATTGACACTACCCTAAAGTAATGCATTACTCTAAGACATTTTGATTCTTTTTGCATGCTATTCACTGCATGATTGCAGGCTTTATAGTACAGATCCTATATGCTACAACGGTAATGCATATGAAATAATTAAAGTAGCAACGAGTTCAAGTCCATATATCGTCTTCGATCAGTCGCTTCACATATCGCATAAATCGGGATTACTTTAGGAGGAACTTAACCCTTTGAGTGCCACAGAGATTTTCCTTCTGTCACACAGCACAGTCGACCTGTTACTGAGACGCGCTTGAACGACAATGTTGAAGTTTTCTAGAGGACTACTCAAACTTGAATCCGCCTAACTTGGTCTTGGGCTCATAAGAAATTTGGACATATATCGAGTTTAAAGAAGGTTTGATGAACAGCAGAAGAAAAAATACCACCGAAAAGAATTCAGTAAAGTAATTTTTAGTTGAAACGACACCAGTGATGAATGATGAAAGATAAAATTATGTGTTGTTTGTCAAAAATTGAATTTATGCTCTACGATATAATTGTACAATGTTCATTCCTTTCGGAAGTGTTTGCGTATATTATTGCAAGTTGTGCTAAATTGTCTGATGCTAAGCAATCTGAACTCTTTGTGGCACAAATCAAAGCGGCCAGTTGTGAATATTGTAAAAATAGACAAATAATTGGAATAAGAATATGACTAATTAAATCAGTTTGACAAATAAATTTGTATCAGAGGGCTCACTCATTGCTCATATTCCTGATAAGCAGAGCTGCGTAGCGGCAATCGGTGGATAGAAAAACATGCATTTGCTATCTAACAGGTTGATACCGGGGTAAAAAACCTCCTCTCAACTCATTATGGTATGTGGAGAAGATCAAGGCTGTTCCTTGATGTCTATCGTAAAACAACTAAGGCATACACGTAAAAAGAAAAAAGAGAAGACACATTGTCAAGCCCTAAACAAATCGAGTACCTTTATAGATAAAAGGCAAAAGACAGCTGAAGGAATGGGAAGAAAAGAAAAAGAAATGGGGTTGAGCATACATGTTCCATAGATGTTGGCATTCTGGATAGTTAATTCTAGGAACAACAGACGCGTACTGAGTAGAACAAAAGAAATTCCTAGATAATGTGCGATCAGAATTGATGCAAGTTTTGAGGTAAGCTTATAACCGCAAAACTATTGGTGGCGAACTCAACAACAACTGCAAAATATGATGAGTAGGGAGGAAAATCAGCTATTACGGGTGATACGGAACAGTATTCAAAACTGTTGTTTTTATTTGAGAGGTTTGAAGTTCATATGTTTTCGGTGCGATTGGTCTCCACTTTAACGAGTTAGTGGAGAACTCACAATCAGCAGTGAGTTTGTTGAATGTTGTTATTATGCTGGTGCGACTAAATATAGATTTGATGTGGTTATCCAATGAAGTACTGGAGGTGTTTAGCTGACTGTGAAGGGGCTGTGGACAACGCGATCTGTTCAGGCTATGAAGAAGGCGAAACCGCTGAAACGTCAGCTTTGGACAAATTGCAGAGAAGAAAGTGAAAATAATTGGAAAGGACTTGTTGTTAGTGTGAATAAACAGTACTTTATTGTTAGTGAGATACTAATGCTTTGGTACTGAACAGTAACTACAAGTAATAACTAATTACTACAAGAAACAGTGCCCTGTACACCAAAGTAACAATTCAAACCCAAGAACAGATAATTTTTATAATGACATACGAAGAAGTAAAATGTCTTACTTCTTCCCCTGTAGTTCCGGTAACTTGCCGCTGATCAACGCAGCCAAACCAACGGCACCACCACCTTCGACTACAGCCTTAAATGTCTTCAACTATCTTTTTAGCGTTTTATCTTCATCCTAAAGTAATGCCCATCTCTTTTTGCACCGACGAGTCTATTCTACGGAGCAATTATAGTAGCACGTGCTTTTATACAAACGAAAGCTTGTAGCTCAGTGGTTAGAGGTGTCTCAGGATGCACACGTGATCGGTGGTTTGATTCCTCCTTAAGGGTTAGCCATTTCATACGACTTTTATGGCACAGATTGGTAAAAAGTGTCTAGTAGGCGACAACGTTGACGTGGAAGCCTTGGTAGTCCCAAGGATTTCATTATATAGGCGAAATATGCGAAATATGCAGCAGTTGACATCGAATGAATGTTGAATGTTGAACTAAGCCGTTGACCATGAACGAGCACTTCACCCTTTGCAATAGTTGAAACAGTAACAAACACCATTCACCTTCTCCATTTCAATGAGTCGAAGGATACTTAGTGCAATAGACTCTTCACACACGGTCACCGTCCGGTCAACAAGTCCTTGAACCGTTGCCAAAGCATTTCCACCAACTAACGGCACCGCCAAACCTTCGAAACTATTTTTGAGTACTTAAAATCAAATTAAAACATTGATAACCAGTTTGAACCAATGTGCTACCGAAATCTCATTGTGTCCTGTAACTATAGAAAAATAAGCCGCAAACAGATCCTGCGGAGTAGTTACACGGTGAGAGTAGAAAAGCTTTCCAATATGGAAAAAAGTAATGGCTAGAACTAAAAAATATTAAGATATGAAAGGAGAAGAAGTTTCCCTCTATCTGATAACAAACAAACTTTTGACATTATTGCGGCAATGTGTTTGGAAACTTTTACAGAGAAATTTTCAGATTTTTTTAGCATTACTATCATTACACTAAAATTTTGACAATTCGTTTCAATATTAGCACGTAGGAGAAATTCTCGAGAATTACGCCCTATTACGTGAGAAATAAGTGTTGGAAAACGTGCATGTTCGCCTATGCGTTAAATTTCACGTTGTCAAAATCCAGTTAGAAAAGTCTATCAGCAAAAATAATGAAGTTCTCCGTTTCTTAATTCGAAATTAAAACAATCTTTTGAATAGATTATTACTTAGTGAGAAGAAATATATGGAAACAAAACATGAACGGAAAATCACCATCATTGTACGGAGTTATTGGAGATAATCAGAAGAATTCTGACGCTCATAAAAACGTTACAAAAACAATAAGAAACCGATTTTTATATGACTTTGCTCAAAAAGTAAGTAATTATTCATGAACTGCCAGTGTTGAAGCGATCGCGAGGTTTGTACCCTCTTCCTCCTTGAATACGAAGGCTGACGTTGATCAAATTCATCTTTGCAGAGTTGTTTAACTCTTTAAATGGAGTAAGGTCATCTTTGCGTTTACACCACTATAAGCAAACTGAAGATGCTCACGACATTGCTAGCATTGTAAAAACAAAAAACGGGTGATTTTAGTCTAGCCAACGAGTCAAACAGCATGAGCAAGGTGAAATATTTTTTCGTAAGCAACCCGTTTCGATATAGTTCGCGAACATATGGTGCAAGCGAACATTTCTTGGCCATGTAAGCCACATGATTGCTCACGTTTACGAAAAATCTACTTCATAATATACTGTTTTTGAATTTCTCTAGGGTTTATATTGAACCTCAACAAATTTATCAAAAAAATCATATGTAGAAATAACAGTAAGTATATGATATCGGTTATTACAAATAGAATATGCCTGGTAATCATTTTTAAGCCAAACATGTCAGTGGTCTGTCAAGGAGGGCTGACTTATAGAGCCCGATACACGTGTTTCGATCTTGCGATCTCGTCACTCGGGCAGTTACCTTTTCTCGTCTTTTGCCAATCCTGTGTGGGTGCTCCAGTCCCCACACCAAGAGCTCAAAAATGATTACCAGGCATATTGAAATTTGAGCTGTGGTTTTAAGAATTACCCGAAACGAAAGCTATGATGTAATAAATAGAATACTCTACAATGTATTACAAAAGTGCGAAATTCTGTACAAAATTCGACAAATACAAAACAAAATACGCTATTCTCTGTAGTTGCAAAAAAATTCCACTGTTAAGTGTAAAAGTCCAGGAAATCCCTTGGTCGCATAGGTTATAAATACCTCGCGCTATTTTCAGCATTTACAGTGCGTAAGATATCATTTGCAATAATGACTTCTCACAATAAGAATGTAGGTGCAACCGAGAAAATTTGAGAAATTTCCAAACTCTGTCAACTTAGAAACTGATGAAAGAAAGAAGTAGGGAGCAATGCATTGGCTATAACTTCGTAGTGTAAAAACTAAAATAATAAACCTTGGAGAAAACATTAGCTTTGCATTCGTGTTCTAAGAAACGGTAGCTTCATTAAGATGAACTCTTCTATTTGTTATTACAAAAAGAACAGCATCTTTATCAGCGCGGCCTTCTTTTATTTGCTGTTAACGAGATAGAATAGCTTACCGTCGGCCAAACTACTGCGAGCATTGACCGGAACTGGTTTACCATTTTTGTAGGCTTCTGTAAACGACGCACATGTATCGGATTCCACTGCCTGAGTAAATCATGAAGAATTCTATCAATAATGTTTCATTTGAAGATTTGTTTTCTAGAATAATGTATACTAATTGTAATTGTCAAACGAAAAAATGTTGCTTTATCATCAAATATAATATGGGTGTTGTGTGTATTTGAGATCTAAGTAAGCGAATGTGTTTATTTTTAAATTTGGAACACCTTTCGATGAACTTCAGATACCTAGAAACAAACGTGGGAGAATTACGAGCCACCGCGAAAACTTTCGTAGAGTGTGCTTGATATAGGATTATGAAAGTACATTCAATGCATTCTCCACAGCTGGAAAATGAACTAGGCTCCCGTATGTAACAGACATTGACCATTATACGGAGGATCGACTGTCAATGTATGCTTTGGCAAAAGCGTATCATCACCGATACCATCAAAGAGTGAAAAGGAAGGGATCAGTGCTTAGCTACATGCAATCAAAAAGCCTCCCCGGCCGGGAATTGAACCCGGGTCTCGCATGTGACAGACGCGGATACTAACCACTATACTACCGAGGATCGGTGGTTGTACCTGAAACGGCCTTGATATTTTTCCACAAATGTCATTGAAGAGAGCAAATAGGAGAGTACAGTTTATGTCTCTTTGGTAGAAGCTCTTGGTAAAATGCAATTCTGCCTCTAAACAGCACGAGGATTTCGCCCTAACTCATGTTTATTCCAAACATATGGATAAATGGATAGATTATAGATAAAAAGACATGTTAATAAGTGAATCAAGAAGAATGAATGAACGTATACACATCCATTCGGTTGCAGCTTCTACTGATAGAGTAACTGACCGTCCAACATTACTGATTCTGCCTCCTAGTTCATACATGCATTGTGAGCGAAACTAATGAATATATTCCAAGAAGGCTTCAAGATTTTCTAGTATCATAAGTCAGGACGCAAGCAAGATAGTATGACGGTGTGGAAGTGTAATTCCTCTAATTGCCCAGTTGTGAGCGCTTAATAATCTCCATCTTGAAGTTTACACTAATGGAATTTTTCGGCAACATTTGTGAGCTTTCAAAGCATATCTTCCTGTGTTCGGTATCTATTCGCCTAGATCACAGCAAGCTTTATAGTTCGATCATGAATGAACCGTGTCGCTGGAGATCCAGTGACTGTCAAGTTAAACATTGTTTGTACTGCACAACACTGACGCCATTATTCACACTATTATTACCATTTTACTATCAACTTTCATCAAACGAAACAGAAGGAAAAACTGAAGACTGCAGATTGCCTCCATTCGTAGTGATGTTCAGTTTTGTTGATGTTCCAGAGTAATCATCAGTTGAGCAAAAATTTCTTCTTTAACTTCGGTCAAAAATCCAAATAATCAATATTCCTAACTAGTGCATAATGGGTTGTATCAAAATACACTAGACATATAATCTAGAGACGTTTTCTATCTTACTGTTTTAAGAGAAGTTTTATAAGTTACAATTACATATGTAATCTCATATTCCCTACTATAATAGAAAGAGTGATAGTATACCAAAGCCATCAAAGGTGTAGAGGTAGCACGCGCTTGAGCTGGGTGAAACGCGGGTCCAGTTCTCGCCCGAAGTTCAAAATTTTGCATAACACCCAGTACTCTTAGATACACGACATAGATGGCAAAGTGTTTTCAGAGGCTAACAGCAATATGGTCCGTGGAAATGTGCGTCGTAGCAAGAAATAGTGATAAGCAATGTATACGCCACTAGTTTGTTTAGGTGATGGCTCTTTTATACTTCGCTATTTTCTCTACCCTCCATCTCCTCTATTTATTGAAAGGGCAGCAGTGCTTTTTGTAAATTTTTCAAATGGTGTAAGAGTTTTGCTGTTTGTGCACCCAATAAAAATTTAAATCCTTTTCCACACAGTCTAAAAAAATTGAGCGCTGAGCGTTTTGAGTGCATTAAGCGCGGAACGCTACAGTGTATGGACACGGCTGACACCTTTAACTTATCGTATGCACAGATTTCGTTACATCAATCAAATTATTGGCTTGAATTTCTATGTTTTAAAACCTGCCTTCCTGACCTAAAAATTCTTTTTCTTTTGTAGAACAAAATCTTGAGAAAATATTTCGAAAAGGCCTCTAAAAACCATCTCGCAGCGTCATTAGTGATCACTAGTTACTAAGTAACTGATTATTGATAACTAAGGAAATACTGATTTCGTGTTTACGATAATCTTCATTTCAGCACTAAAAAGGTGCAAATTTGTGCATTTTCAGCTTTAGATAATGTTTTCAGAGGAGCGAACGCATGAAATTGGTAAAAATTAAGCCCTTTAATAAACTCACAATGATTTTTACTGTTGGCTTAAGCGTTTTTGCCGCTACGGCAACACCGGCAATTAAACCACCTCCTCCAACTGGGACTATGATAGCATCGACGTCCGGCACATGAAAATGAAATGCTTAGCATTCATACTTCTATAAAAGTGTATTCGATTCTGAATGTATCATGCTGTTGTATTAAATCTGAGCGTAATGACAGCAGGATTTATACCCATGATTTCTCATTATTGGCATTTCGCTTCGAATTCAAGGGAACTTTCCAACACCTAAATCCTACTATGAAGATTGATCTAATTTTATTCATTTCAAGCAACAGTGTATGCTTTGGGGAAAAGAACCGCAATTCTCTCAAGTCAACTCAAGCAACTCAAGAGCATAGTTGGGAGCAAACAAGTCAAAACCTTCGCCGTTGAATAATTTCCTGGGGTGCGCCATGCATCCAAATCCCCTCGTAGCATCAAAGACGTTAGTGATTGCATATTTATCCAATAAAATGATTTCAGGGGTCCACTGATGTATTAAGTCATTGTTTTTGTCCTCTTATATAGTGAAATGGATACAAGGATTAGCTTATGGAATGTGATCAAACAGATATGCGCGTATTGAAAGGCACCTTGAGCCATTGAGCAGCCGCCCGAGTAAAACACTTTTACTTGGCAGATTCATGGTTCCCACCAGTCAATGTATGCGTCAAATATGCATTGAGTCAGCTCTAGGATGCTCAATATTAGAATCGAATAGTGGAGGTACCGCTCAGGGATTGCAACGCCGAATGTCCTATGTTAATCTATAAGAGGTAAATAGAAAGCAAGAATTTGATAAGCTATCATATCATGTCACACGCCTCATATATACAGAAGACAGCGTTGTCAACCTATTCGCCATCCAATAGATGTATTTTGATTATAAATTATTAAAGCACCAGGATATGACCAGCAACAATCCGTCAATATTTGCCAGCCAACGTTGAATGCTGTGCTGCCAGTGTTCTAGCTATAAGCGTTTCCAACATCTTCGTGGACTCTGCAGAAAGGCAGAAAAATTCAGAACTATTCGTCCAATCACTGCCCCAATCTCTCCGGTCTGTTCCATTCTGCTATAGCCCTTCCTCTGCTTGTGAGGCGTGCCCTTTGCTCCTCACAATACTCAATATATATGTTGCCATATATATGTTCATCACTATTTATGTAACTAGTTATAGCACTTATATTATACATTCCGCTGCTATTTCCTGTTTACACTTATGTTATCCGATTTATTACGATATTATCGTCGCTTCACATCACTTGTAAAACCCTTAATTACCCGAGTTTAAAGTGGAGTTTATCATTGCGATTTGAGAAGATCTACCTAACAGAAACCTTATAAACACAGCGAGAACTTTATCAGAATTGTCTAATACGCTATTATTACTTCACCTACTGCACTAACGAATAAATAGCTACATCTAAAACTGACTTGCTCAAGAATTTCTAGACCAATTGTTCCCTGTCCGGCAAGAATATTAGGAGCATCATATCCATTGATATACTTGTACTTGTTTTCCAATGCCAGTTCCATTGCATGCTCTTTCGCCTAAGGATAAAATCACACTCGATATATAAGGTGTCTGAAAAGAGCTAAATTCCTGTAGAAGTAAAAATAAAATTTTCTCAGTATGTTAAAAAAAATTTTTTTGATTATAAAAATGCACTGAGAAATTTGGGCGTCCGTGGCCGAGTGGTTATAATGCTGGTTGCGGCCCGTGTGGAGCCGAATTTCACCCTCACTTCTCTCCGGCAGTCAACACAGCGTCTATGGAACTCCATAGCAAGGCTATCCTCGAGATTGCAAGGAGACCCGCTCAACCAGTATTCTACGCCGTTCAAGAAAAACACAAAAAAACGAATTGAATCCTAGAAGTAGTGGGATCCACACAGTGAAAAAAACATTGTGATGACGGAACAATTGAAGTGATGAAAAAAAGTAAAAACAAAATAATATAACCGTTATAAAACGACAATTCAAAGAAGGGCTTTCTATAGAAATTGGCTGATAATTAATATATGTAAGTCTATTGAACTTCTGTTGTTTACCCGACGAGATTGGTGGTAGCTATTGTCGTTATTGTTCCCCATGTTATGGCTGCTTTGTTCGATGGCTGACGATTCGGAAGCTTCGTCTTTTTGAGAGCTTTGATTTGAATCATGCAACTCCATTTGCACGAGTCGATGGATTATGTCTTGCGACAATACTGACACATCCTCCTATTAAATACAGTTTTGGATTCTAGGCGTTTATCGTGAGCACTTCTAGAGCCTTGACTGTTGACCTTTGGAGTCCTGCTCCAAGATCATTATGGTCACTTCAAAATCCTTACCACTAGGCTTTGAGCTCTGTACCTAGGAATGTACTTTTCGAATTTTTTGATTCACTATATGAATAGGCTTTTATGTGGACCCAAAGTAAACAGTTTAGTTGCGCGTACCGTAAATGATCTAGGAACCCTTTTTATTAGACATGTGTTGGTATAAAAATTGATAGATTATGAGGTCTAGAAACCATGTTAATTCTATTCGTTGATCGGCCTATAAAACAGATGATAGGTCTAACCTCAAAAGTTGTTATACTACTGGACGCAAGATCGTCAGTGGAAGTTAATTTGTGCTTCAGTAAGTATGATGCAGGACAAGTCGGAAGATCATTTTCGAGTCAATAAATTACTTTCCAACCGCAGCTTCTACCGTGTTGACCTATTCTCTATTTAATTTGCAGGTTCTGCTTTGTACTCCTTTCTAGAGAGATTCTAATAGCAACTCAAGACCATAGTTGGGAGTAAATAGGCTAAAACCTTCGCCGTTGAACAATTCATTGGGATAAGTTTCTGGAGAATAATTGATAGAGGAAAACATCAAAAGATGTATTTCCGTTATTTTAACATTCAAATGACTAAGAGTATTTATCAATTCCCTCCTTTGACCTGCTATTACAAAAAGAGATGGGACTGTTTGAGTTCAGGCACAATTCATCCTGTAATTAGGTAAGGCACGCGAGAATGAATATAATGGTGAAACGTATAGACTACTCTGTGTCCGCATGAAAGTACACTTAGACGGTCAAGGTGGTAAATTTCAACAAAGTACACTTCTAGGTACACATAGAGCACAAAACGCAACGCTAATGATTTTAAATTATTTTTCACAATCAGGGCGCAAGATTCAAAACCATCAATCCCCAAAACTCTGAAAATTTCAACAATGTTAGAAATCCAAAAGTTAACCGGGAGCGAATGCGGTGCTATCACACGAGGCTTGACGCGTTTTCTCCACTTCATATTTTAACCCGACTAGCGAGACGAGTTTGAATTTCATCTATAATCCATCTAATTTTGCGAATGGGGTTGTATGGGATACGTTCAAGCTTTGAAAGACGCAATCGCCGAAAGGACAGGCATCGAACGACAATAATATCAGCAGTACCAGCAAGAATTACTGACATCAATCTCATGTCGTTTGAAAGTAGTTCTTGATCTTCATGATTCATCCGAGAAACGTTACTTAAATTTCAAAAACGCTTGATTTATTCTTACCTCTCCAAGATTATCACCTTTCAAAATTATGGTCGCTCCATACGATCGGCACATTCCAATTTTCATGAGTGGAGCGAACACAGGCATAACCACTGTCACCGGAACTTTTAACTGTTGTCCATGGTAACTCAGAGCAAGCGCATGATTTCCTCAAATGTTATCCGTATAGACATTACTTTAGTAAGCAAATTTTCGTCTGCAAGTCTCTATGTTCCGATCCGATCCTTTTTAAACTTTGATAAAGTGCAGTTATCTTTCGACTCTGGTAGTGATATAACATAGCGCAAATAGTCGTCATTTATGTTCGTATGCTAACTGGTGAAACCTTTTCCTTGTAAAATCAAGTTTCACCATTTGAAAAAACTTTTGTAAAATAATGTCCTTATACGTAAAAATCAAGATTAAAATAATGTTTAATTTCCATTTACTGCCTCTTCTTTTTCATGGCAGTGTACATTAAGAAATTAAAGCACAAAAGTGCTGAGATACGAACAAAGTCGGAGCCTGAGAAGGCTTCGTGCCCATGATCTCTGAAGCTGCTCATGTGTTACCCAATATGCCATTAAGTCTTTGCTTCCCTTTCCTCTGAGTGATATCTTGATCGTATAGATAATCTCCGGAGAGTAAGCACAGATTTGGATCCAGTCCAGTTTTGCTCGCACCTCAGCATTTTTGCCTCTTTACATAAGCCATCTTTACATAGATAAATTGGCTCGAAATGATCTAATATGCCTTGGTCGAAAAAGATGTTTCCTTACCGGCACTTGCGGCGATAACCCCACGTTCTCGTTCGTCACTGGTCAGTTTCGTCAGAGCGTAACGAGCACCCCGTTCTTTAAACGATCCAGTCACTTGCATGTATTCCTTCTTGAAATACAAGTCCATGTCGAGTGTTTTCGATAAGTTAATGGACTTCTGAAATTTGTGAAAAATTGCGAAGTCTTCGATTCTGATAAAGTGTCAAAAGGTGAATCGTAGTCCGACAAATTGCGGAAACATTTGCTATTCTTGATAACCAAATCTTAGGAAAATCTTCTACGTAATGAGAAAATATAATGACAACCGTGACTAATAAGATGATAAACAGACAGGAATGAAATAGAAGTTGAGAAAATGGAAAAGTTATGAGATAAAAAGTAGAGAGACGAGCAGTGACAAAAACACATACACTGCAAGGAGTTCTGACTACTCCATGTTTAATGTTAAACGCTGCACTGGAGATATCCGAGAACGTGATCTTTCTCAGATGGTCTGGATCGCAGTCGGGATCAGTTGGTAGAACGTTCGCTGAATAAGAAAATCACAAAAGTGTTCATCTTTTTTAGATATTTACAAGTGGGCGGTAGGTGAAGAACAAGTAAAAACCTACAATAATCTGTAGTACTCTTTTCGTAATAGATTTGTCTATATCTGTAAATGACAAAAAATTCAAAAGTATATACGTTTTATCGAGTAATAGTATCGATTCATGTATGCATGTCCGTCGAAATGTATAAAGAAGTGAGTGAATGGCGCGTACACGGCATTGCTTCGGTCAATTCCTTCTACATATGGAACTTCTCGAAACAACTCCATAATGACCATTAAATTGGTAACAGACTACGCTGTTAGGGACGATAACAAAGTTTTTTCACAAGAAGATCTACAACAATCATGAAAAATTTAGGTGTGAAATATTTTTTTTCAAAGGTAGTCGCTTTTTTCAAAGCTTATGTGTAACTATTTACAACTTTTCCTTTTCGAGGTCGCAATGACTCAGGTCTAGAGGTTGTTATACTTCATATGGCAATATGTGAGCTCTCTTAGTGGCATCGAATGCAATGCAATTGAAAAAACCGAAAGAACGACGCTACATCACGCATCGCTTTCCTCATGTGAAATAATAGTTCCCGATCTTTTGCCTGCAAAAATACTTTCTCCCTATGGTAGTAAAGCATTTGAGATAGTTGGGTCAAACTTGGTTGACATTTAACAAAATGATATCTAATGCCGACTTCCATTCAACTTCCGGAGAATGGCTGATCAATTTCTTCTTTTGGTCGAAACCTTACGCGAGCTGCTGAAAGTTATACGGATCTCGGAGAGATGGAAGCGATGATGAGCCTAACATGCGAACAGACCAACGACTATGTACCAACTACTAGGCTCCTTACGAGTTCTAGAAAAAAGCTTCATTGTAGCCAACCGTTTTCGACACCTTCGCATTCCTCGCAATTGCGATGGTCAGAGTCAAATGTCAACTGTTGAGAGCATTACCGCATTATGCGAGTTCGTAGTCTTGTCCAATGGAATCCACTAAGATCCAGAAGACGCCGAGACGTTAACAATATTGAAATTTCGTGACACCATTAGGTAAGCAATAAATCAGGATATAAATTATCTTCACACTGTTGTTGAGTGATAATTTGTATAGAAATGAGACTAGCATAGATTTCCGATATCTGACCGATTGATGATAATAGACATAAACGGATAATAAGAGTACTTTCAAAACGACCCGTCTTACACGACTACACTGTGGATTCCAGCATTTTGGATTCGCTTCGCATTACTTATCGTTTACAAAAGCATTTCAACATTTTGCCTATGACTTCGACTGAGCCATAAAGATTTTCCTTTCGTAATGAATGTGGTCGAATATTGCTTAAGTATCTCCTTCTGGACTCCTAGGATCGCTATGTAATAGCGTTTCTACTTGGATTGCAAAAAGAACTCCTCCCAGACAAGTTTGATATCAGTTTATCGACTCCACATAGATGAAAGGTTTTCTGACCTCGTAGCAAAGTCGAATCACCACTGTGTTTCGCGTTGGTCGACATTTTCACCAATATGCTAATCCTTCCGTTATGGGACTTCTTCGGAAAAAGACTCTACGCTTTTCTACTAAGGGCTGTGAAGTACAGTCTTTGTTTGATTCTTGTAGACTCTCTCACTCATAAGAATCATCATTGAGGTGGTCGAACACCTTGGTCTAGTTATTTTCAAGATCACAGGAAGATCTGACTCAACCACTGCTCATTTGTAAAGAAGCGAAAGTATTCAAGCAGTAATCGAAACAATACGCAAATGTTCGTAAACTTTTGGAACAGCGAATGCCAGGTAGCTAATCGAGTGCAAGAAGTGATGGGCTTCGCACAGTAAATTAAGACGACGGGTTTTGTAAAATCAAGAATAAACGATTATAGAAATAACCAAATAAATAAACAAATAAATAAATACATAAAACAAATAAATAAATAAATAAATAAATATATATATATATAGAGAGAGGAGAGGAATAAAAATGACAGAGAAATAGTAATTGAAAAAAATGTTAGATATCAAAGTAGATTTTGACAAACTTACAATCGCACTCTTTCTCAATCCAACACCATCTTTTTTTCGTTTTTCTGATCTGTACTGACCACTTTTCCAAGAATTTCCTCATTCAGTCTCCGAATCTGAAACATTACTTTTTACATATTTTGCTTTTCGGTCGTTCTTTTAGGGACGTTTTCCATTAAGGTGTTCTTCATCACAATTTCACCACGTCGTTTGAAGCTGGTTTGATTCAAATCTATGGATCTGGCCAAAATTATTTTTCGAAGGATTTCGTACGATTTGTAAGTAGGCAGGCATCAGGTGTTCAATATTTTTACAATATCAGCAGCTGCAATCAAATTCATTGAGAAGAATAACTAGGAATTATAAATGAGAATCGAATTTTAGTCTTATTTTGTAATCAGCAAACTCGAAAATTCTCCCTCGTTGATAACTCATAAAGTTCTCTTTGTCTATTCATGTAATAATCGCCTTAGCAAGTGACAAAAAGAATACTAAATGAAAGCGAAAAGAGACGTGATACAGTTTTATGGCGAAATAGACAAAGGCACCAATGCTCAGAACATGAATAATAATAATTATGTAATAATCTTTCTAATATTTTGAGGGAAAGTGTTGCGCCACATAAAAAAAGAAACTAAGAGAAAACTTGGGTTAGGTGTAGCGTTACGAATATCAATATCATTTTTATGAAATAATGGGGTGAGAAAAATATAGGGGCCAGAGTTGGTTCATGTAATACACTTATAGTCATTAGTTCGCTGCCCTTCTACAATCGTGGGAAAAGCGCTCTCCAGAACTCAAAACTGAGCAGTTAGATGTGGTGAACACCTAGAAACGCTTTACTGAAGCTATGGTTAAAGATGTAAATTGTTGTCTTGCTGCCGATTCCATTGAGAATATCTCAATTAATGGCCACTGCGCAACAACGAACCGACTGTAAAAAGACTCGTCTCAGATCTGCACACCATGAAGTTCGGTTATTTGAATAGATATAACCAAAAGGAGGTATCTGTGTTTAGTACAAAAAGTAGTATTGGCCTAACCTTTCTATTGTATTCGATTCCATCGTGAACATCACTGGTGGTGCGTTTCCTTTCAGACTTCACTCTATTTTGCGGCGTTTTATGATTAACCATTTCTGACAGTAAGAAACCGGGTTTAGCTGCAAACATAGCGCTATGAAACAACAACAGATAACGAATCACTGATAGGCATTGATTTTCTTTATACCAATTATGGCGAACATGGCAATAAAATGGAGCCGACAGTTCTGATAATGATTGTTAATGCGTCGTTTTCTCGAGCGTCATAATGTTCTCCTTTATGCTCTAAGTCTTGAAGGTTAGATTGATAGTGTGACTTTTACAAATAGGGCGAATATGTCGTTGAAGATGAGATCGTTATAGAGTCTTTGCCGATTTGCAAAGTTATCGTTGCCGCAGAGCTTTCGCTTTCACCCTGAGTGTCAGTATAGTCAAATCAAATTGTTCTGTAGAAGTGAAATTCTAAAATATCGCACATTGAAGTGAAATTTGTCATCGCCTCAAACACAACTGTTGCAGTTTTATTCTGGGTTGCTCTTTAGTCAACTCAGTTATCACATTAGCGGGAAAGCTGCCATTCCGATAACCCCTTATATTTGATCAACAATAAAACTAGCAGGAAGTTGAGAGCACAATGATAGTGATGTCGTTCATCATGAGCACAGTGTTCGTTCGACTTTACTTCGGGCTTACCAAGCCACTTATCATTCCGAAATGGGGAAGTTGGCACCAAATTTGTGTGGGCTCAATTCACTATTCCAACTCCACGCAGAAACGCTGCACACAGCTATCTTGACACTAGAAGGAGAGTCAACCAGACCATCACTTAAAGGTATTCATGGAAAGGCAACAATTCTCAACTAGCACGCTAACGCATTCAGCAGCTGACGTCTACGATAATCTGGCTTGTTCAATCAGTTGTGCGAGAAACGAGACTCGACGGGAAAAAGCAGAAACGAAGGAAGTTGTCGCTATCAGAATATTAGCACTTCACCGTGATGAAGTGAAAACTTGCATTTTGTTAGCAAAAATCCTGGCTGAAAAGAAATTTTATATTGACAAAACAGTCTATGGTCTAACTCGTGATTGACACGGAAGGTCGAACTGATCATTCCCGCTACACATGAACTGACGTAAATACACGTCATCACGAACATAGTAAACAGGAAATAGAGCTCTCAAGAATTTTATTTCAGCAAAAATGTAATTTGATGATACCGAAGTTGCGAAAGGTACAATTTTGCAGATCCTAAGGAAGATTCAACTTTTAATAGAGGTCTCTTAAACGAATATAATTTGAAATGTTATCGAAATTTTTCCTTTCGAGACCGAATTATAGATGAATATGAATAGATTCTGAAAAGCATCTAAATTGCTTTCACAGAAAAATAACGTTGATAACGACGCTCAACGCATGATCATGTAATTATCCAAATACGAAACTAACAAACGTATAGTCACCTCTTCAGTTTCGAGAAAAGTGAGGAGAAATATGTATTATTTAATAGTAAAAGAAGAAGGGAATGTAGCTATTGTTAAAGAAAAAGAAGACGAGCGAGGCCCGGAAGAGACCATGCAATCACAAGAGTGTTTCTTATCGCACAATGGGCATCATTTCTGATTCTCAATTTACAATTTCGCTATGACATCATCAGTCACATTCAATTGATCATCAAGTGACTCGAGCCATTTAGATGGCTCCACGAAGCAAGTTGCTTCTTCTTAAACTCCGATTGAGATCCTGCGTTGAGAAATGGGCTTTCTTTTCTTGGAAAGAAAGAATAGTATCATATTGTAGTTTTTCTTAAGAGCGTAGTCATCAGTGCCTGTGGTACATGATGACGTTTCCCATATTGACACTTATGACATCTCATATTACAAGGCCGAAAATACATTATCTTGTGACTCTCCGCGAAAAAGTGTGATCATCCGCATCAGTGTTCGCCATGCTTTGGCACATGCCATGGATCCGCGAGACTGGAAAACTTCGCTCAACTGTTTACCATGAATCAGGGGGAATTACCTACTTAAGTAAGCGTCGTAAGAAATGGAAGACTTTCGAGACAGTAGGTGTTGTGGGATAAGTCTAGTCTTGCCAAGAGGATGAGGGCATGAACAGAGTTAAGCCGCCCAAGTAACGTTGTTATGACTATAGTTAACAATGTACGGGATTCTGTACATGGATTTAACGGAGAAATTAATAGGGGCTGTGATGGTAAGAAATCAATGGCAGTTAAACTAAATCATGCCCAAGGCGTCTAAGGAAAAATCGCCGGAAATTTATTCGAATAGTGGAAGATCACGCAATATGCGCATGTGCTCTGATAGAAGCCTTCAAAGGAATAAGTAAGTGTGGAAAAAGAAAAAAGTGGAAGAAAACAAGATAAGGGTACAGGTATATCAGAAGTAGTGATCGCATTTCTGATCGGAAGAGTACCTGTGCATGCGCTGACTAGAGGCCACTCTAGACCAACTAAGACTCTCATAATCCAAGATAGCGAAATCGGTGTCAAACTCGTAGGATGTAGACTCTCTCTCTTTCTCTAACCCATATGAGAACGCCTAAGTACGATTGTCCCAGAGTTTTAAGTCTGACTGACATTGAATAACGTTCGTGACAAAGCTGAAATAATACTCCTCAAGTAGCAATCAAACTCACGCGCCAATGTTCAGTTTTAGTCGTTGGTGGGTACAACACAACGAATTGAGTGTAAGAAGCGCTGAAATCTGCACAGAGTCGCATAAGTAATGTTAGAATTACTTTCTTCAAAATTTGGACTGTTGGCCTTCACAAATTGTGCGAATACTAAAATCTAGCAAATCCGTTTCTTCGTCTCGCGGATGTCATCCATGGTGGTGGGTTGATTAGAGCATGGCGGCTGGCACGAGTTTCGTACCCTGTTCTGTAAAACATCGGTAGCTGTGAGGGCAGCCAATTGACGCTTCTTACGAATACCTTCACCCAACATGTGGTGTCCTCGGGTACGGGTGTATTCTCGTAAATTCGACTCCACAATTTACTTCGTCCATCTATCTGATCTTCTTGCTATACGACCGGTCCATCTGTCGGTTCACTGTCGATGTGTATTCTTCAGAATCCCAAAGTTGAGATAGCTTGCAGATGTCGAGTTAAGTATATATATATGAAGTACCAGTGTTGACTCATAAACAAAAAAAAATGAAACGATATCTAACTATAGAACTAGTAATAATTCGGCGCCTTGAGACTTCCGGACAATCTCAACTTTGGCGAAGAGCACGAGTCAATGAGCCAACGATCTACCGTTTAGTTTCAAAGCTATACAAACAGCATGAACAAAATAGAAATCACTAACGATGACTTTACGTCTCAATTTTGATGCTCCAGATTTTCGCCGGAATTTATCTGAACGTAGTCTGATTTTGCTTAGCACAGAGCGTAATAATAATTTTAAACCAACTTTTATTCAACCTCGTTCCATAATATCATAACATTAACATCGAATAATATTTTCCTTGATGAGTAAAGTTTTGCGAAATTGCTATAGAAATTTTATTCGTCTAACTTTCAATGTTTTCGTCTTCTTGAGAGATCATGTTTCGATCCGACTGTATAGCCGTTTATCCTCACGCTGTGATGTCTCGTTGTCGTTTCTGTCGAATCGTCTTCGGTGAAGCACTGATCGAATGAGCCATCGCACTCTACGTCATCTGTATAAAGGTGGTTCTTATATTAAATACGTGAGTGGTGGGTTTCTCTGCTCTAGCTATCCTGTACTAATCGTTGTCATCATTAGCTAACTTACGGGTGGTTTGCTTATTTTCCAATTTTTATCTCAAGAGCAGTGAGAATGATGAAAATATCAAGATGCACAAAACTTGGATCGCTAATGTTTTCATGCCACCGACGCCAGCCGCCATTATACCTTATTGAGTTAGCAGTACTGCACGGCTCTACGAAATTAATCTGGAGTATACAAATCGGTACTGAGTCTCAGCTAGGCTAAAGCCGTTGCTGAACCATGTGTTTAATGAGTCTTCAAGATGAAAATCAAGCAGTAATTGAAAGTTGAAGCTGTGAATTTATCCACGACCTCATTTTTGTGCCCTAGTTCAATTCTATGGCGTATGATTGCTGACAGCCAACTATTAGGTCAAATATGGTTGACAGAGGGGCAGCAAGGTCCACGGTGATGTTGTCTCAGCGCACGCTGACCTGAAAAGTGCAGTGGCGGTCAAAATTCATGACACAATGGCATCAGACTCTAAGTTTACTCGTATCATAACAGTTTTGTGGTGTAAGCAATGTTCGTGAGAAAAGGTGAGATTCTAAATGCTGCATTCACGTCTATCGTATCAAATATTTCCTCATGCTCCGACTTCGTTTATCTGGGTCAAATAATTGGTCGACTTAGCTCCAGAGTGGAGAAGGAGAATGCTGGCTGCTTGTGGAGGTTTTAAGAGCATCGAGGATGCAATGAATCGAAAAAAGAACACCCGTCTATAATTCCGAGTCTTTCTGCCCCAACGTGTGCGCTAAAAAACCCCAGCCACTATGTAGAAAAGGTAAAAGACCATTTAGCGCTATAGAATGTGCAATCAAAAAAGAGATGCAAAGAGTGTTGCCTTCAAAGTAAGCGAGAAAATCTCAGAAGGCGCGGCCTATTCAAACATATCAACGATCAACATATTCTCCTCTACGTAATAATCCTTCGATGATCAGATTTGTCGTATACGCTATGCGTTTTAAAAGTAGTTGTTCTAAATTAGCCAATGGCGATAGTATTCCTTGGGTTGTCAGATGCGAAATAACAAAACCACCAACGCGATTGTCAAAAGTTCTTTAGAAAACCTTGGAAGAAGAAGAAGTTCAACCACGCCTTGGAGTGAGCAGAATTCACTGGGCTACCCGTGGAAGCTAAAGAGAAAAAAACAAGGAGTAGTAGTGCTTTCTCGACTCTTACGATGAACAACTGGAACACAGATGACAATTGCAGATCTATAAACTCAAAAAATATATATTCCCCAATTTTGTTCATGCAACTTTCTAGTAATGTTGTGGACGTTCTACATGCCTAACTGTATAATCTGAATAGTGCAATGTCCCATGTCTTAATTTAAGAATTTCAATGAGCCTCTGAAGTTGCGACAATGCACAACTTTATCACTGTGGAAATATTACACAAGCTTATAGTCACTGAAGGGGTAAAAGATAAAACTTCACTCCCAATCTCAATTTCTCAAGAACATGGCTAGTCGGGAGTGCAGACGCTTGAAGCTTTTCATTTGCAGAATTCAAGTTACGTAAACTGGAGACGCGAACCGATAAGCATGGACTTAGTGTGGTACTCGTTCTCAGCAACTTCAAAATATTGTCAAAACTTGACAATCTGTACTAGAGCGTTAACTTCCACCGTATTCTAGGTGACAGGCTATGGTTTAGGAAGCTGTCAAATATTGCACATACTCAGCAGTTCTCCTTGTTTATCTCTTCGTTTAGATGGTATTCACATAGAAGGCCTGTCTGATTCTATACAAAAAGTAACGTATAACGTAGCAGACCCAGATTCACTTACCTGGCGAGCAGAATGTTTTCGATTATCAATATTCAAGCATAACTACTTCTCATCCTTTTTGTTAGACGGTGTTTCAAATGGCAAATGGTTGCTAAAGCACATGTATCATTCAATCCTCGATGGCATAGTGAATGATGTCCGCGTCTGTCACATGCAAGACTCGGGTTCGAATCCGGACCGAGACGGATGATTTGGTTCTCGATTGCGGAGCTCCAGTATCTTCCTAGCTTTCTGTTGACAGCGTTTGCAATTATACGTACATCTAGAGAGTCAAGCACCATTCCTTACCATCCTCTCTCGTAAGCGGCGTTTGCGATAACGCATGTTAACCTAAGCCCACATTACTGTGCCATCCCCGGTAGTACAGTGATAAGTAACCACGTGCGTTACATGCTGCGTCCGAGTTCCATTAACGGCCAGGGAGAAGGGATGTGAGTGTCAATAATGATGCAGTACCCTTTCTCATTTCTTTTATCAGACGGCATTTGCATAGCACATGTTTAACAAAGCACGCATCAAACCCAATCCTCGGTAGTATAGTGGTTAGTATCCGCGTCTGTCACATGCGAGACCCGGGTTCAATTCCCGGCCGGGGAGGACGCTTTTGATTCACCATAGTCAGGTATCAATTATTCCTATTTTAATATCTTCTTCCGAGGTGTTATTGATATTAATCATTGAATATCAGCGAAGCAATAACTCCCAGGCCCGACTATCTATTAACCTCGGCATAGTTTGAATAATTCAGTATCTTCTTCTGTTTAGCCGCTCCGAGGTGTTATTAACAGTATTTATTGAATATCAGCGAAGCATATAACAATACGGTTAATAATGCAGCACGAATATTACATCAGTCGTGGTGGCTTACGTTTCGGCAAGGTTCGCCATCTTCAGAGCCTGGAAAGGTCAAATTAATTCGCAAGTTATTAAATCAAAGGCCTCCATAACCCTAACAGAAAACGTAAGAGATAAATTTTTGGGTCGCATAGGAATAACTTCATTTCAAAAACACTCACCTTTTAGATGTTTTAGGTCTTTCAATTAATGGTCTGGGAATTACTTCGCGCAGATCAGAGGGCTGGCAATGGGACAACGACTAGCTCCAACCCTTGCTATCGCTTTTATGTCTAAAGTAGAGGCACCAATATTCGATCTCCGGACGTTACTCTACTGTAGGTAAATAGATGATTGCCTTGTCGTCTGCTCAACGCAAGAGGAGATGGACAAATGTTTTGAGTTGTTAAGTAGCCAGTCAGAGTACATAACGTTCACCCGTGAGAAACCTAAGGCAAATTGGCTTCCATTTTTGAACGTTCAAGTTAACCTCTCTAAAAACTCCTACAACACAAAGTGGTATCGGAAACCAAGCAACAAAAACATCCTGGTTCACTACCTATCCGCCCATCCTCGCACACAAAATGCGCACTTATGAAAAACATGTTTCGAACAGCTACTAATGTGCGCACAGGAAAAGAACACAAGGTAGAGTCCCTGAGCTTGGCACGAAAAATAGCCATCTCTAATGGCTACAACACGATAGGAGCTTGTCGGGTTAAATTTAGAGGAAATTCGGCGCCCCTACACGGAAGGTCTAGCTAGGATAAAGTTCTATTCATCCTGCCTTTTATTTCCAACGAAGTGAGTGCAGCCAATAAACGCTGCTTAAAAAAGAGCAGGTTTAGATAATTTGGTAGCAGTAGTCGAGATACCATCAAAAACACTAAAACGCCAATTAGTCCGCAACCGGCTGTATGATCGTCTCTGCGAAACCAACGACTGCAAAGTTTACCCAAACGGCAGAGAGGGCGACTGCATGAGGTCAGGTACAATTTACCTGATCTCTTGAGAGGCATGCGGGGATGAATGAATTGGCGAAACGGGTAGACCACTCTGCATCCGCGTAAAAGAGCACCTAGCTAGGAAACGTAACTGCGACCCAAAAACCCCACTAGGCACGCATAAGGAACAGAAGCATGAAGGAGCAGATTTTGACGTCAAATTCACGGTCCTTGCACAGGAATCGAAAACATCCACGCGCAAAACTTTGGAAGCCTTTTGGATACATAGCAAAGGCCCAAAAATGAACGGAAAAGAGGAATGCCTCATAATAACGCGTGACCTAGCTCCATACCTCAGGCTGATATTCCCGACCTGAGCCAGGCACAGTCTCATATTATCATAGACTCCAAGTGGCAGGTCTTCAATGATTAATTATAAGACCTAAAACATCTAAAAGGTGAGTGATTTTGAAATGAAGTTATTCCTATGCGAACCAAAAATTTATCTCTTACGTTTTCTGTTAGGGTTATGGAGGCCTTTGATTTAATAACTTGCGAATCAATTTGACCTTTCCAGGCTCTGAAGATGGCGAACCTTGCCGAAACGTATGCCACCACGACTATTGTAATATTCGTGTTGCATTATTAACTGTATTGTTATATGCTTCGCTGATATTCAATAAATACTATTAATAACACCTCAGAGCGGCTAAACAGAAGAAGATACTGAATTATCAGCGAAGCATATAACAATACAGTTAATAATGCAGCACGAGTATTACAACAGTCGTGGTGGCTTACGTTTCGGCAAGGTTCGCCACCTTCAGAGCTGGGAAGGGTCAAATTGGTTCGCAAGTTATTAAATCAAAGGCCTTCATAACCCTAGCAGAAAATAACCCTAGCATAACCCAGTATTCCTATTTTCCTTGTTAAACGGCGCTGGCAATGACACTATGTTACTAAATCACGCTTAGACGTCCAGTCCGCGGTAGTATAGTGGTTAGTATCCGCGTCTGTCACATGCGAGACCCGGGTTCAATTCCCGGCCGGGGAGGGTACTTTTGGCTCTCCATGGTCAAGCGTTAGTCGTTTACATCCGTCTCGATGGACGGCGTTTGCCGTGACATCACCTATGTTCACCAAGGGACAGAATATTGTTCGATCCTCGGTAGTGTAGTAGTCAATATCCGCCTTTCTCACACACTAGGGTGCGCGCTCCGTTCGCGAGAAGGAGAATATTTCCAATTGTTAATGATAAAGCACTACCTTTTCACATTTCTTCTATCACACTGCATTTGCATGGCCCTTGTTCACCAAAGTACGTAACAATGTCTAATTTTTAATAATATAGTTGTTGATATACGCGTCTGGCACACGCAAGATCCAGGTTCCTTTCCAGGCTGAGGTGAATTCTTTGACGTGAATACCAAATTAATCGAATGGTCTCATACCTTAAGCCTATCATGAGGTTTGTTATAGCACTTACACAGTGCTAGATAGGTGTTTCGACTTTGATACCTCATGAGTAGCGCGATTCTTTTCGTTTCAGCCACAATCCATCGCAGGGGATAAATCCCCTTGATGTATAGGAATCGACGCCAAATAAACAAATCCCCGCATGCCAATTGATAAAATTTTCCGACATTGCAGTGATGTTGTCAACTTCACTGCTCTCAGTGAAGTCTATGAATAGTAGAACGTAAAAGCAATACTGGCTCAAACAAAAAGTATCGTGTTACTGATGGGGCCTAGAAACTGAAACACGTGTTTAGCACTTTGTAAGTGCCATAGCAAACCTCTGAAAGGTTTGAAATTTTCTGTCAGGATGTACTAATTTTAAGCGAGGCCTTAAAATACTGTCGAATATAAAGGTTGTTTCCTTTAACCGTTTGTTAAACAATCTGTAACCTATAGCAACATTTATAACATATCTGCATAATTTTCGGCTATAAGGGCAAATGAACATTCAATCTCAATCGCTGTACAAGAATTTTTCACAAGTGTGTCAGTGATCACTCGGAAGCTTAAGTATCTGGTTAGCGCCTTAGTTGGCCATTTTTTGCGAAAATCTTTTATAGCGCTGTACCATCTAGATATTTCAGACCTGCCGCACGCTCTCTTTTCTATCTAGCTCGCATAATTCGCTGGAAGCACCGGCATATGAATGTGTAGAGAAATTCTCGTAGTATCTAAGTGGATCATTTTATATGGAGTTTTTTTCAAGGTGGAGAAGAAAATCCCAATGAATAACAAGGCACATCTCACGCATCTAACTGTAGGGCATCGACCGATCGCCTCGCCCTCCAACCCGTAGATAGCCGGCAAATAAGCCGCCGAAGTGAAAGTCGATCTTATTTTCTCTTCTACACTGCAGAGAAGAGGTCTTTCCAAGAAATAAGCACCAGCGTTTGAATCCTTAGATCTTACGCTCTCGAATGATTACTAATAGCTCAAAGAAAAATCTTTGTAAAGTGAGATGTATAGCACAAATATTTTCTTTCTCCTACAACTTTATCAAAAAAGCTTTTCTTAAAGCCAAACACATTTCTGAATTTTTTGATACTTATGCTATCAAAAGAGTACTAGTGGTCTAAGGAAGTAGTTTGGTCCAGCGAATTATAAGCGAGATAAGAAAAAAAAAACGAATGGACATGTAAAACGTGATTTTATTTTTGATTCACAGCATTATAAAAGTTTGTTTTGGAAAACTGGTAACGTAGGGCTGGAGCCAGAGATTGAAGCTTTCGAATGATCATTAAGACACCTATGACAAATTTTTGTACAGAGAATGACGTCGAATATTCATTTGTTCCTTTACACTGAAAGTATCCATAATTATATATTAAATAACATCAATAATACAATTTGAATAATACTATGTATTTGAAACAGTAAACTTTTCCAATATCTATTTCTTGATTATGAGCAAGCATGTTGTATCGCTCGGGTGACAGAGATGTGCAGAATTATAACATTTTCCTTGTAAGTGTTCTTGATCTCAAGCATAATAAGGGTTTTTTATCAGCCGGCGGCTTTTTGTAGCACTCACCACAGCGGCGACATTGTTTATATGGAATCATTTTGAAGCCATTAATGTCAAATATCCTAAATTCCTAGTTTTATGGCCTGCTTGAACGCATAGAATTGAGCCCGTTCTACGACGGCACAGTACGTTCTAAAAGAGTTTATCAGCGATATGTGAGTAACGAAATGGAAAAGGATGCGCACGTACCCGAAGTAAGGAATTATAGATTGTGGAGCTAAGGAGCAGCGAAAAGCACGCACCATCTATTACTTCACCTAAGGAGTGGATAGTAAGCAGCCATCCGGTCCATGCGCTATCACCCCATGGATCTACTTTTCTTATCGAAACGTGGTAAATTGGACGACTGAGCGCTTTTTGCTATAATAATTGCGTTTTAGATGATCCTTCAATGCTAGTCGACATCAAGAAACTACACCAAAGGTCAACGACAAAAGCCTGCTGTGAAACGTCTTGCTAGAGGACCGAACAAGCAACCTTCTTTTCGATAGCAGACATCACTAGCCACTCGACTCTATGCACTGCTTAATCTGCATAAGCGATACGGGACTAGTGGTGAGCCTGTAGTGAACAAAAAAATTGTTTTGCTACTGAAAGATAGTATTATTGCTATTGCAAACAACATTCTATCTTCTTTAAAAGGACATGAGCCATATGTGAATACGGAACATTATCGAGATGACGGCGGTCTTGACCAAACTTAGATGTTCACCTCTTGACCAAAAATTGTTACACCCCGAAAAATCAATTTCTGTGTTGAATCAGCTAAAAACCTCTCTTTTCCAGTTGTGCGTAAAAGAAAGATGTTTGTGAAAAGCTTGTTGAACGCACATAACAAGTATATCGGATGGTAAATGCAAAGATTTCTATATCACCCTTCCTAAGTAGGGTGACTGTACGCGAAAACCTGCATTGATTTGGGTTTTCTCTTCCTGAAAAAAATGTCGTATGTAATACTTCGAAATTATAGTATTTCTACTGCTTATTTCGCAGTGTTATGATGTTACTGATATAACTTAGAGAATTGAGTGGTGCGCAAAAACAATCGAACCCGCGTTTCATCCTATCCGGGGACGCGTGCTCTAACCACTACAACACAGAGGCACATTTTGCCCAGCCACTCATTCTTCAACATCTCTGTGTTAGCTATCAGCCACCAACCTTTAACAGGTTTGGTCGGATATGCGATTTTGCTTTATAAATCCTGTTAGATCCCAGATGTCGTATGTCTTACGAGGAGAACATGTAGATTATGCACCAATAGCGATGATATCAGGTCTTGGGATGTGCCTCTTCTCATGCTCTCAATCGCATCTCAACTAGATTGGAATCCTGTTGACTTTTCGTTAAGACATTCACATCTTGCTGGTATGTAGTAATTATACCATCTTCTTTTATTAGAGCGGATAGTGGAAATGGTTGTTACAAAAATCCCAACGGCATTTCTTAAGAGTAATTTTTTTTGTGCTGCTGCTAATAACTTTTTTGTCCAGTTCGGTGTAAACCCTCTGCGAAATCATACACATCTGGAATTATAATCAACCTAACAACTTGTGTTGAGGTACGATTAAGTTCTTTTCTTTCGAGCAACATTTCAGTGTTGACGGAAATGCAAATCGAACTTCTTGTTTGAGGAGCTGATTTTAGCTTGACACACGTTTTATGTTCACCGACGAGCAACTCATAGCTTTTCGCCGACTATTCCTTTATTCTCCAGTCATATGAGAAAAGGATTTTGCTGAGAATATCCTAGTCACATAAGACTTATCTTGCTTTTCCTGAACGACGACAGCACTTCTTTATCAGCTCATGAGTGAAAAGAATCTTCACACCTAAAAGCAACAATCAAATATTGACACAATCCAAATGCCAATGAGGTGTCCAAGAGACACTACATTTTTTGTAGGCACCATGTCCATCGGCGATATTCTGTCTTCTTGAAAAGTGAGTCCCATGGAGTAGACGTGCCGCGGTAAGGAGTGCTTCGAGAGGATCTGCATTCTCGTCTTGGTCTCCCATTCCAAAAAAATCCACCCGATGCACATCCTTTCATTATACTTCCTGACATTATTTTAGCAGCGCGTGTAACATAGTACATAGACATGCCCTGCCCTGTACACACACCTGGTTAATGCTTCGATTACCCACTCAAAGCTCACCAAGCCTTCCATCTCTTCGCGGTCGCTGGATTAATACTGGACTTATGTGGGAGGTTAGCAGCAGTGATTTGTTGCATTAGTGGGCCACCGCTAGTCACTCTAAAAGCCAGATGTGCATCCATTCACTTCAAACGGCTCCAAAAATTTAAGGTACATGCATTTCGCAACTCTCTCAGGGATTGATCGACGACGAGAGCTTCATCGTATTAATTTTTATTGGCCGTTTCTAATCTAGCAATCAAATATCCTATAACGAGTTTGTGAAAGGACTTTTCGTTGTAAATGGGTTCTTTCAACTTGCCGTAGAATGCGTCTAATTTGCTACCGTCAGTAGTTCAAGATGCTGAGTAGCAGTTAATAATACTGATTTTCCTTTGTGCCGAGAGTTATTGGGTTGGAAAGAAAATGTCGGTGCACTTGTAAAAAATTGAAATTCTATGCATGATATCCAAACAGAACTCACAATAACTATTCTTGGAAATGAAGACCAGTGCTTTCTAAGAATTTTTGCCAACGGTACGCCAAGTTTCGGATCTGATCGAAGTACAGTTCCTTCGACTTGGCGACGGTTCATCTTCAAAGCAGCAATCAAATCTTCGTTGTTCAACTTTGTGGGAGTCCTAAACGAGGCTTATCTTTAGAGTCAAAATCTTTATCTTATAAAATCAGCATTAATGCGTCGAAGCCAGCATCCAGCAGCAGCTTTGTTTATGTGTCTTCCCCTTCAACTTCGCTGATTTCATCGACTACGGATCGCTGTGAAAGACCCTTTCTCCAATGATGACTCAACAGAGCATAAACTTCTACTCTATCGTCGGACATGGTGGAGGCTTGTAACAAGGTGAAATAAGGACGAATAATATCTAGGCCTCAAGTGGAAAGATCCCACATAAGAAACTGTGATATTCCCATAATATGCATGGGGGATATCTCATGCTTATTAGAGTGCACCGGAGTATCCTTCCAACCGTAGTGAAGGCGAAGAATAACCAGCCACGGTGACAGGAAATCGTAGAAATAAGTTGATGGGAGATATGTGGGTGAATGACGAAGCAGAAAACCATGAGCAATCTTCTTAGTATGTCGCAGGCGCACACGTTTTGCCTCTTCCAGTGGCGTCCCGTTGAGCCCCAGATTTGGGTCATTTCAAAACGGTTGTTTGGCCGCCCATTGTCGTAGACGGTAGCACCTGCCGTCTAGTGTGTGGAGAACTGAGGCAGATATTCTGCTGGTCTAGCTGCTTTCTCCTCTGGAGTTTTACTCAGCCTAACCAATGCCTTCCTGAAGTCGTCACGACTCCAGGCAGTCGGCGGCGTTTTCGGATCAAATAAAAAATTGTTACCTTACAACCACTTGCTATCTATGAGGAGTAAGACATTAAAAGGACATGTTGTAATCGCGCATTACCAATATGGATTTTGTCTGAAAATATACTCTATTTTCAAGCCAATATAGTCGCTACTGCAACAGAATGGTATAATTTCATGAGAGCCGTTTATTGGACAATCAGCTAAAAATCGTTCCTAAAAGTAACGTAACTCGACTAAAATTACCTCATTTGTTCGGTGTTCTATACTATTCCATAGACTTGATATGTCTACCAAACTCTTACTTTATGGACTAGCTGGTGCGGTTATCAAATTCGAATCGTTGCGGCTCTAATGAAGGCAAACGCACTAAAGATGTTTTCATTATAACATAAGGCGACGTCAAATGTATCACACTGTGAGGTCTCCATCGCTTCTTGTATTTGATTCGTACCTTAACAACGGTGATATGCTAAAGAATTCGAACACATTACGCGCTGTTTCGGTTGATGTGTGAAGATTCCTCGTCTCTATCATAAATGAAACAGAATGCTGAGCGAGCCAATTTTCCTGATAAAGCCTGCCAAGACGTTGAGCAACTTTATTAAAGATTACTTCATACAACTACCTAATTGAACTTAGCTCTTGTCAATGAAGATGATAGTTTATTTGCCACCGCGCCCATCTCGTTAATTCACCGCATTGTTTTCTTCTGCACTCACTAATTCAAATTGCTTTAATTCATTCTCCATGATGCGCTACTTTGTTTATTTCTTGTTAATTATCATTAGTAGGAACGCATTGCATTTGGCCGCGAGGTGCATGGCAGGTTATTGCTGATGCTCAGGTTAAGAGGGTGAAATATTGCTAACTGAGCACACTGGGAAATATTCAGGTGGTTTTAATCGCAAAAAAACTTCAGAGTAGGAAATGGAGGTGCTTAGCTTATTTTACTCTAAAGTGAATCAATGGCACATCTATCGCAGTTGTTAGGGGCTCCCTTGAGATTCACTATTCATAAGTTTACTCTAGCGTTTCAGGCAAAAGCGATTTCTCCATTCCTTCGAAGGTGTTACCACACTTGTCTTGAATGATAACAGTACCGACATACTCATGGGTAGGCCAGCACATATCCATTGTTTTTTTAAATATGCATTCAGTCATATCTCTGATGGTGCAAGTGAAATCGAATGCTTGAAGCATTTCCATAAAGGTAACTGGCATTAAATTCTTTCTCCTTTATCATTTATATGCATTTTGGACAAGACCGAAATTTTTTTGAATCGTATTTTATTCGAATTCCTTTTATCTGAAGCAAGTATTTGATCTTGGAGCGAAGCGATGATCACCAAAACAAAATTCTCAAACTTTTTTGTTGCCCTGTTATTCATACGTGTCAAATATTTCACTAACACTGTTGTCACACAAATGACATTGATGGAAAAGGTTGAAAACAAGTTCTGTGGAAGGATCAACTGACTACCGTAGTCACTGAGTTAGGATTTTTTGATGGTTGATTTCATAGAAAATAAATAATATATAAATATAAAATAAAGTAAATATTAAATATAAACTAAGCATGATGATAATAGTGATGTGGCAAAACGTTGAGCGTCTGTGACCATATGACGGGAAACGAATTCAAAATAATTCGAAAAAAGAAAACATTACTGAGATTTTTATTCGATCATCACCGAACTTGTCCTCATTTAAACGTCATTTCGCAGGCAAACATAACTCTTTCATTACTTTAAGCGTTAAAAAACTCTGATGGTTTTAGTTTAATAAAATGACGTGTGATTTTGTCAGAAACTGGTTTTCGAGTTCATAATAAAAACGAATTGCTACTGCGCAAGGCCGTGGGTGAGCACAACATCACAATCTCTCCATACTTCTCCTCACTGCCCCTATTGTTAACCGTGACTTTTCTCCTTGTTCTCTTTCCTTTACAGAGAGAAAACCAGAGAACCAGAAAAAGAGCGAAAGCACATGGCGCTTTGCGGCAGGTTGTTGCCCTCCACAGTGAAATCCACGTTTCCTTGATTCTCTTATTTAGCAGAAACGAGGTTGTTAAGTATTAAGTGAAACGAGGTGTTAAAATATGAAAACTTAGCAGCCTCGTTTTTGCTGAATATGAAATCAAGGAGATATTTAATCAATGCCGAGGTCAATTGATAATCGGTCATGGGAGTTAGAATCCATGTTGTCCTCTTTTCTTAGCATTTGCATAATTCTCCATAGGCTACGTCTACCACAGCCAGAACACATTCACTCAGACAAACAAGCTTCACGGATAAACGTGCATAAATATATATTGATGCCAGTGGTTGCGGTCACCTTATTTTGTGTTCATATTCTTCCCGCTCACAAGAGTTGTTAGGCCCAGTGGTCAGGCAGCAGCCATGTCTGGTTCCAGGTACGCCCTGGCGCGACGCCAATCATCGCCGTCATCACCTCGTGATTGATAGCGTACTATTTTCAGTAGGCTCTCTTCGATCCACGGAGTTAGATAGATGCATGTGGTGACCATTAGAAAGGTCTCTGTGTAGCCCTTCCTAGGAATTTCCAAATTCCAGTGAGAAAGAAGTGAATCAACATCCAGTGGCATCCAGAGGAAAGACAACACTGTCGCTCGCCCTTCGAGATCATACAAAATTTGAAAGGGATTTCATGGGCGACGAGGGAAAATATAGAGCTGATTAACGACGTGCTAAGGTCCATTCAATGTGAAAAAGAGCTTGTACATAGAAGGAAATGAAATTTTACCTACATCATTTCGGCCACTCATTATCAAGCACATTGCATAGCTATATTTATGCAGTCTTATAAAGTGTTGAGTGGATCTGAAGAATTCTTATCGTTTAACGGTACGAAGGCGTTCCATGGTCTTTTTCGTTCTCTGTATCAGTGTTGTTTTTTCTCCTGAACGTTTACAGTTTCACTCATTGTAAACAGGTTCCACCGTTTCTGCATTTTTTTAAATATAACTACCGTATATATGATAAACGGTCGAACCATGACTTTCGTTTACTGTCATCAAATTTAAGGCGTGCGCTCCCATTCGTCACCTACTTTATAAATTCTGCAGCTCAAGAAAGATTTGCTTGTGTGACTGTTCTTCTTCCACGACACTCGTCTTTGCTGTTTTTCTGACATACTCATAATGGAAATATATTCAGCCTGGCAACAGCCATTTATGGACTCATAGTACCCACTAAATAATTTTGCTTTCAAATTTAATTATACTTGCTTATAGCACAGCGAACATTTCGAATGGGCAGGCTTTGCTCTTCTTGTTCAATCACTCCTCACGTGATCTGCTCACATCACATAAAGATTAGTACCTCCAAACACTACCTCCTTTATTATGATAGTGGCCAATCTGAGAAATTTTTAATCATAGACAATTTATACGACATGAAGAACTCTGTCATTTTGATGCACAGATAGTCACTTTCCTCGAAATCGCGTTTACTTCAATTGGATTTTGTTAGAAAGCACTTCAATTTCAGTAAAATGGACGTCATTTCAAAAGAAAATGATCAAAATATCCAGTTTCTTTACTTTTCACTGCATAAATTAAGCTGTTGTAGAAGTTCTGAACACTCGAAGCAACTCCACTCACTAGCAAAGATTCTTTATAAGCTAAGTAAAGATTTCGCAGCCAAAATAAGAACATTCCATGGCGATATTATCATCAACATAAAAAGAGCTAATCAAGAAGATACCATCTCGCCAAAATTGTTTACTGCCATCCACCAGAACGTCAAAATTGTTTACTACCACGTTTGAAAACGTCATACGAACAATGGAATGGGAGAGGAGAGCAAACTAAATTATGGGCAACTGTATTATTTTCGCTTTGCTGCCATATAGTTCTTATAATAGTAAACTATATTCAGGAAGAACAAATGATAACTAACTTTGACAATGCTTTTGGAAAAAGTGGTTTTCAACTAAATCTCTGAGAGCGACGTTTATGATGAGCAGTTTCGATTTGTATGCCTTACTTGCGCTCAAGTATCTCCGAATGCTCGAACTACGTCTATTTAAGCCGCGAAGTTAAATGATAAAGGACCGAGCTCCAGAGCTAAGCAGAAGCAAGCGAGTGGCTTTGGGAGCGTAAAAGGGCATTGAGGATATGTCAAAGATAACAAGTAACACCCAGCTCCATGCCCATCTGTTCGTCTTAATGAATATCACTGTCTAACATACGCATGAGAAATCCACTACGTAAGCAGGATAGAAGATCAACTAGACTTATTGAATGCACAGTCGAAAGGTTGATGCTAGGAGTACCCTGCATCTCTTTGATAAGAGAAAAGGTCCTAGGCTCTAACCTACGCTAGCGATCAAAAATTAAAGACGACAAGGTGGACTGGACATGATGCTTCTTACTGCAATTGATAGAGGAGGACCACTACTGACTGATTTGCTCGTGATGTCAAACGCACCCACAATGACCACCGACCCGATGGATCGATTTCCTTGCGAAAAGCTTTGAATAAAGATATGATGCTCTACGAATCCCTGCTGCCAAGAAGACCCATTGAGCTACTTTCGCATAAGATAAGAAAAACTGAAATAGGCATCCTTTCCAAATCAACGACATGTTATACAGTGATTCCAGTGTATTCATTGGACCTTGTTGCTAGCTAATACTCGTCTCAGATGTGATGAACTCTGTTATCTCTTAGGAATATTCAGAAATTTCGAGATTGTGGAAGCATACATTGACTAAACGGCTTTTGCTTATCAAAAACCCCCGGTAAACAGATCTGACAGCTATAAGTGTTGCTTATTCCACTCCCATCAACTCTTACCCTTTTCTTTGAGATCAGAAGTTACCTGGACTTTTCAGAAAAAAATCCAGTCTTTCCTTCATAAGCCGAACACGAGGTTGTTATCAATACAATTTGTTATGATGGTTAACGTTTCAGCGGTCTCGAATCAGGTTGTCTTCATTACAACCAGTCAAGCTTCTCCAATATCTCAACTTAGGAAAGTCACCGAACCTGGATTTCAGTGGCATCGAGCGCAATAAACTTTTCAACATACTCACTGCCTCTTATGAGTTTTTTGGAAATCAGCTATGCAGAGATCTCATGGACTGCTAATACATCTAACACATCAAAATAGCACCCTTACATACTTTAGTATATCACGTGTGATAACGACGGATTCCTTTGTGTTGTTGATGTTCCGATTGATATACTTTCTTCGATTGCTTCTTGAATCATAGACGTTGAGGTTTTACATTTTTGTGCGTTGGATGGTGACTTCTACTTCAAAATCCTTTCCGTTATATGTCTGCGTCCTATGCGAGCCTAGTGGGTAATTTGGCTCAGCTCTGAGCTTATAGACTAGGTGTTCTTCCATGCGTACGCAAAGTGGTCTACTGTTTAACCGATATATCTGTAACCGCATGCTTCACGAGAGAGTAGGTAAATTATACCCGTACTCATGCGATCGCTGTCTTTACCGTTGGAGCATATTACACACTCCTCGCACTACACGGAGAGCCACACAAGCGATAGTAGACTAGCTGGCGCCTCAGAGTGGTATCGTGATCAGTGTTTTTTTTTTATATGAATAATCCGCTCGTGAAAATCCGCATTTTATACATTTTTCTGCTCAAGGATTTTTCACGAGAGGAGATATTTGACACAATGAAAGATACCCCTTTTAGCCCTTCAGTCGACTTTGATCCACTCTAAATTATTTTCCTTGGAATAGCAAATGCGACTTTTGTCAAAGATTCTTGAACTTTGTGGATAACTTATTTTGTATGTGAGAACAGTAGAATTCTAAATGGCAAGGCTTTAAGATTAGAGATGCCCTATTGAGCATTGTATTCTAATACCAATTTTTTTGTATGAACAGTCGCTATTTGAATAGTAATTGCTATAGTTCGAAGCCGCTAGGGGAATTTCTTATCATCGTACAAAAAGTGTGAGAGACTAAGAAACAGGAGAAAGAGCGAAAGAAGCAAAGAAATAAGCGTTTGGTGCTAGATTCACTTTTAAAACTTTCACTGATCACTTTCATATCATTCACCACTTCTTAACTGAATACGTTACCACATTTTGCAACCAATATTGAGAGATGGTAAAGAGATGGATGCTTTTTAAGGAATTTTTCAGAGGTGAATATTATTCCTCACAGGTGTTAATAAACCTTCGCACGCGGCACGCGATATTCACTACTTAAAAAGGGCCTTCTTATTCATTTCAAAAATAAATCCAAGTTTGTTGTATTAATCTTTTTCCATATACTCTAACGTTTATTTACTTTTTGCACAATATATGACTCTTTTTGTGCAAAGAGAACTTCGACTGTAAAAATATTTTTTTTGCTGCTACAGCGTACGTAGATGCTATTTCAGAAACTAAGTATAATGCTGGTAATCTCCAAGATTTATACTTCCGAAAATCAATCAAAGTTGCAGTAAAAAATCTTTCTCAGCGAACAAGATCTCTGAAAAGCTGAGGGTCGCCCTCCTCGTCCGAAAAGGGTTATGGTAGTCATCAAGAGGCACCTTTCTAATAAAACTTCCTCATCTCTTACAAAGATCCCAACAAACTTCTTTATTACCCGAGTGTAATTCTGCACTCAAACTCTTACACTGTTATGCGTCGGTATTAAATGAAACAGTTTAATCGGAGCTTTAGTGACACAACTTGATATTTCGTGACCGGGTGAAAATAACATAGACACCCCTCGTTGATGGAATTACAAGTGAAGCTTCAATTTTTTTTTTCACCAAATAGACTAAGAATTGGACACTTGTACAGGTTCTCGACGTCGTACATTCTTTCATTCAAGCGGTAACATGTCAAATGAATACATGGATTGAAGCCAATAAAACTATTTGAAGCGGCTTTAACTTACTGAAGAAGTCACACAGTGTTTGGTTCGGCAGTGCTCAACTGAGTTAGGTCAAGAAAAACTTCAGCTTCTACTGATCTTGCAGGGGTTGTTGATTACCGATATTACATAACTGAGCATGCTGATATGACTTGTTGGTGCCATACCAGAATTCCCTACATCATCTCGATTAAGTGACATCCGTAAAAAAGCCAAAATGCTCAAGTAGTTTGAAAACTGGCTCCTAACTCAAAGAAGTCTCGTCGACAACGAATGCGAGACGGCGATTGAAGTGGAACGAGATACTAAAATCCAAGCAACATTTGAAGCTTATTTACGCGCCTCTATGTACATCTGAATGTCTAAATACTTGGATGGCCCGCTTTCACGAACTGTGCGGACCCTGGCACATTTCCCATTCGTTTCCTCTTCTCACGACTGTCGTCCATGGTGGGTTTGACTCGAGCAAGGCGGCTGGTGACTCAGTGTGAAAGTATAAGTGTACTACTTGGTGACTAGATGAAAATGAAAGTCAGCGGCTGTTACTTCAGAGAATCCATAAAATCTGTGATCATTCAAATGATTATTTTTCTCCTCAAGTGCTATTTTTACCCCAAGGTGTAACATTCGCTTTTTTCTCATGATACATGCAGAACCTATTCTGTCGCTGAAATAGAAACTTTTTATGAAGTTACATCACATGAGCAAAGACTTCTGCGTAATGGGCATTAGCTGTGACATATATACCCGTCCTTCACGACAGGTACCGTATTTTTGATCATTTTTTGTCTCTCCAACGCTTACAGTATACTTACTGCAAGAGAAGAATTACCTAGGAATTTCGATTCAATTTAGCATTTTCATCCATAATATTAAGTGTACAAATATTACTCCGCCGTTATTTTTTGCTGTAATAGCAGTGAAAATAAAAATATGCAATTTTTTTTATATCTGAAGATGTATTAAAAACACTTTTATTAATATGATATTTATGCACAAAATATTTTGTAATAGTATTTATAGGATTTTGGAGATGACGAATTTTGTGCTCGGAAAACGTCATTTTTTCAAAAATTCCCTAATTTGTAATTCAATTTAGGTATTTTCAAATGGTGATATAGCGATGTAGTGTCGAGAGAATGAGACGGATAAGGTAAAAATTTGTAAAATCTCAGACCTCAGCTATTTTATGACATTTTCGATCAGGTATGCAACATGAAGTCGAGCGTTATTGTGCGACAAAATAACAAAGGTTTTTAGCGCTTTGGTTCCTTAGTATGATTGTTTGCAAAGAAATTGCATTATCCTAGTATCGTCCAACTGCACATTTTCTTGCAAGCATTTTGGTATGCAATTGCTTGTACCTGCCTTGAGATGGAGCTCTCTCCAAGCTCCAGTAACCCCTAAGAGATGATGCGTACGACCTGAGGTACACGGTTGAAAGGCCTCTCGCGCTGAAAAAGTTTTCTCTTAAGTAATCACTCAAAAGCTTAAATCTCTGCAATTTCAATACTGTGTTTAGTTTTGGAGAAAAACTTTCTTATCACGTTGCTTTAGCGAAATTAAAATCATGTTTCACATTCAATTCTACTCATTTGCTCGACTAGGGCTTCGACATGGCTCTTGACTAAAGTTTCATTAATGGTAAAATATCCCAAATCTCGAAAATTCTATTGATATAACTGGTTTTTGAAAAGTTGCTGCAGCAGCGCTGGAAGAGCGAAAAGAAGATCACATTTTACGCCTAATATGTCATCATGCTGCTTGGACGTCATAGGTGGTTTGTTGATAATTATAGATAAATTTAATTTGTCAGAGGTACCTGTTCTTTACGTAAAGAATGCAATATCACGAGTGAAGCTTTTACAGCTGCTCTTTTGATATAAAGATAGATTATTTCTCTTGAGATCCTTTATTTTTCGGCTGTAAAACCACGCCCTTGTAAAAAAAATATACAAACATTCAACCGCTATTGTGCACTTGTATCGCCTGTCTTGGGAAAACGTAGCATGAAAGCACATCTTACATAACTAAGCATTTTTAATAGAGGTTCATGTGGAGGCAGATATAATATGTAGCTCGAGTAAGTGTAGGAAAATAGAGCGTTCATTATTGCGTATGACACGGTACTAACCCTATCAGCATCCATATCTAGAAAAAAACCTATTTTCCGCTCTTTTGGACATTTTGATGATTATTCGAGAGTTAAATTTCGTGGATTGAAAGGTGCATTTTATTTCTTGAGAGATCTCTATATTACACTGTAACATTGAAAGAAAATGTTATATAACACTCAAGCATCTTCCTATAAAAAAGCTTTTCCTCGAAAAGCCTAGCAATTCTTCGATAGCACAAGTATCGGCAAATTTGATAGTGTTTTTGGTCTTCCAGAAAGTCTTTTAGATGCGCTGCAACACTGAAATTAAGATTGCATTTTACCTGCGGCGCATACGCCCTCCACCGGTATGTGGACGGATTTTGCAATATTGGCATCAAGCCGTAGCCGCTCAATATCCAGTCGATAGCTCAAATTTCCCCGATTTCAATAGTGTGCTTGGCTTTGAAAAAAAAGTCTCTTTGCGAACTGTAGCAACAAAAAAAACTGAGTTGCACATATGAGTGATTTTAGCTAGACACAGCTTTTCTCTCACGTTTCACACCCATTCAATAGCGCAAATCTCAACAATTTTAAGGAAATATGCTTAGCTTTTGAGGAATATTTCTTGGTCGTCGTTACAGCTGAAACATTTTGGGTTTTACACTCAGCGCGCACCCCACACCACATTTATATTGCTCTGCACGATCGGCACGGCGCCGAGTGCGAAACTTGATAATCTCTTAGCTGTAATAACGCATCAAAACGTCCTTCTTGATAAACAAGCTCGTTGTTGCGGTCGCTAAGATTTGTGCTATCGAATGGTTATTGAGAATCTGAATAAAAACCTCTGTCCAGCGAAAGATGCTGGAATATGAAAGAAAACTTTGTTCTATATGTAAGACGGCTGAGACGAGAAGGCCACCCTTTTCACTATATTTATGACACCGGAGAAGAGCTGTTCCTTAGAACATGCAATAGCAGAAGCGTCGGCAGTGTTGGCATCCCCGTCTAATCAAATTTGACCGTGAACATCAATTCTTTTGAACAATTAGGAACACGAATTGGACGATTACGGATGAAACGATGTAATTCAATGCCGGCTTTGACCATCTTCGCCTCTTTCGCACCAACATCAAGCTATGACGAAAACGAAGTCGAAGCATTCTATTTGGACCTCGAAAATTTCTTCAGAGAAGATCATACATTCTTCAAGGTCATTGTCGGAGATTTTAACGCTAAAACTGGGCCTAGAAGAACGTCTGAAAATGTCACGTTGGGACCCACGGACTAGAATGGAATGAACAGGTTGAGAGGCTATCTGAGTTTATCATGGCGACTCAAACCATCCATGGTAACTCGCAGCTCCAAAAGCCTCTTTCTCAGCGATGGACGAGGGAGTCTCCCAACGGAGAGTACCGTAACGAAATAGACCACATCTTAGCAAATCGGGGGTTTTTCCTGACCGACGTCGCTGTTGTTTCTAAATTCTACACAAAATCAGACCATCGCCTCCTTCGCGCAACGTTCCGATTTTCGCGGAGAGCAGAGAAAGCCGCTTAATTCAAACAATGAAGTCCCAGAACTACCATAAACTGGGATGTATTTAAATCATTAGTCGGCTCTTGGAAAGATACCGTTGTCGACATCACTGACGGAGAATACGATCGGCTCGTTGAACATCTTCACGTTAACGCTATGAAAGCCGAGAGTCCTAAGGTCACGAAGAGACGCTTGTCTTCGCACTCGAGCTGATACGTCAACGTGGAATCTTACGAGCTACAGGCAACCGAAACTTTCCGTCCGAACTTGCGAAACGCTGCAGAGAAGCGATAAAAGAATATATTTAAAAGTGACGAGCAGCAGTTTTGGCGAAAGCCGCAGAAGCTCTGCAGGGCTTTCGCCAAGCCCAGCGAGGCTTCGCCAACTATAAGGCCAAAATGATTGCACCCCGACACCTTGACGAGACACTTGCAGCTTCCAGAAGGGCTATGGAGAAAATCATCCACTAGTACTGCTCGGATCTATTGGCTAGCCGTGTTCCCTTTCTGTCACAGAATTGAAAGCGCATGATCATGTCGTTCCACCGGTCCTTTCTTCCGAAATCCGACATGCTATATCGTCCGTGAAGAACAGAACAGCACCCGGTCCAGACAGGATTAGATCAGAACACCTGAAGAACCTGCCGTCAGTTCTCATCAACACTCTGGCTCGGCTCTTCACTCCCTACCTATCAGAATGCAAGGTCCCCATTCAACGGAAAACCAGCAAGATCGTTTTGCTGTTCAAAAAGGGAGACCTTCACGACATAGGCAATTATCGCCCAATCTGCTTGCTGTCCGTTGTCTATAAACTCTTACTCGAGTCAAACTAAACAGGATTGACAGAACACTGGACGAAGGACAGCCATGCGAACAAGCAGGGTTCCGAACAGGATATAGTACCATAGACCACATCCACACGATTATAAGACTCATCGAAGTTTTACGAGAGTACAAACAACCACTCTGTCTCACTTTCATCGATCTGAAGAAAGCCTATGACTCAGTCGAAACTACTCGGTATATAATGATGCTTCGTGAGCTTTATAAAGATTTCACGAACAAGGTGTTTCTCCATCCTACAACAATATCACCATTGACGTAAGAAGAGGGGTTCGACATGGCGATACAATTTCGCCAAAACTATTCATTGCCACCCTACAAAACGTCATGCGAACATCAGAATGGACGATATGGGAGTGAAAATTGACGGTCGACAATAGAACCATCTTTGCTTTGCTGACGATCTTGTTCTCATAGCACCAAACATCAGCCAAGCGGAAGGAATGTTGACCGAATTCAATAACGCCTTTGAAAAGAGGGGACTTCAACTAAATCCATTGAAAACAATGTTTATGAGGAACGGATGGGTTTTGAATGCCCCATTCACGCTCAACGGAACAACAATCTCCGAATGATCCAGTTACATCTGTCTAGGTCGTGAAATCAACATGATGAACAACCTAGCTCCAGAGTTGATCAAGAGGAAACGAGAGGCTTGGGGAACTTTTAAGAGCATCGAGGATGACGTAAAGAGGATTAAGAATATCCTACTCCGTGCCCACCTTTTCGACTCGACAATTATCCCTGCCCTAACGTATGCAGCAGGAACCTGGTCGCTACGTATGCAAGATGAAAAATCACTTAGTGTTATTGATCGCGCAGTCAAAAGGTCGATGTTAGGAGTATCCCGTATCCCGCAAATGAGGGAAAGGATCCGATGCTCCGGCCTACGTCAACGATCAAAAGTCAGAGACGCCGTTCTACACGCCAGGATATCGAAAATAAGGTGGGCCGGACACGTTATGCGCTAAAACGACAACGATGGACGAGAGCCGTTACCGACTGGATTCCTCGGGACATCAAGCGCACTGCAGAAAGACCACCGACACGTTGGTCCGATTTCTCACAAAAGCTATAGAAGAAAGATATGATGCTCAGCGAATCCCTAGAGTGATGAGGACCCACTGGGCTACTCTTGCACAGGATAGGGAAAAATGGAAGCGTTGCTGATACCCGCTCGAGTCACTCGACGATCAACGGGACGACAGGTGATACAGGTGATACTAGCTGTTCTCCAATTCTTATTTACTATGATAACTCTTGGGTCTTGAATAAAGCTAGGGAAAAGCGGAACTAAGGACTTTCCTCGTGATCCCAACTGTACATTGCAATACGTTTGCTTGAATGCCAAATTCAGTACGATTGCATAGTAAACCAGCGTTTTTCACTACAGAAGACATGCATAACTAAATTGAAAGCATATAAGCAAGTAAACAAAATCTCGTTCCATAGAATTATCACAAGATATGCGAAAGTTTTTGCCAAGTGAAGATAACAACCTTAATCAAACAACGAAAATCGCGCAATTCGCTCTGCGCTCATCTATTTCTGTAGCCGTCCATTAGGGGTTAAGCTTGTGCACCTCTTCACTAGCATTTTCCTCTACGCGTCATTCTTGCCATGAATAGCGTGCAAATTTGCCCCACGACAGTTCCATCCTAGAGCATGTATGAACAAGTTGTATAAAAAATCTTTGCAAGAAAATGCACAGTTGAACAACGCCCAACTCAAGCAATTTCAATTACTTTTAGCTACTACATATGCAAAGAAAAGTTCCCGCAAAGAGCATTTGGAGTACAATAATAGTCATCTTCAACACCCTATAAAAATTATCATATAGATTGTTTTGTATATAGAAAACATATAAATAAATAGCGTTTTAAGAGATTTGAGCGAGAAAAAGGATTTGCATACCTTCATTTCTACCGCAACTATTAGCAAAAGAAAAATTCCCATGATCGACTATCAGTTAACCTCGTCATTGATTGAATATCTCCTTGATTTTCTTATTCAGCAGGTACGAGGTTGTTAATTTGAGGATTTATTTGGTACAGACTAACAGTACAATGAACTTGATCGTGATGGCTGACGTTTCGGCTTTTTTGCCCTCTTCAGAGTCTGAAAGAGACAAATTGATATGCAAAACACTCAGACAAGCACTTCCATAACCCGAACAGAACAGCTGACGTAACTTTCTGTTTTGTGGTCTGTGAGATATTATGTGGACCAAGTGCTAACCGTCTTGTATGGACAAGGACTGTGCGTGAGGGACGGGCTCCCGTGACCCAGGTTAGAAGAATGATCTGAGATATGGCCCGAAGTCACGTTTTATGACGAGGCATTCGCCTTTGCGTTTCATCTTGGGGCTTCCGGCGTGGATCCAAAACGCTTTGAGTGTTTTTCGCGCTGAGGTCTTTTGCTCCCGGGCTGGGATAGTGACTCTGACCCCAAAACCATCCTTGTTGTGTATCTGTATTTTGTGCGCCCCCAACGGAGTTTTCACGTCATTATTACGCAATCCGGTTAGGTGTTCTTCTACGCGGATGTAAAGTGGTCTTCCCGTTTTGCCGACATATTCGTTTCCGCACGTTGTGCAGGAGATCAGGTAAGATGTGCCTGAACTCATGCAGACTCCGTCTTTGCCGTTTGAGCATATTATGCAATAATTTGGGGAACGGAAAAGATCGTATAGGCGGTTACGGACTAACTGGCGTTTGAGAGTCATCGATGGTACTTTGATCACAGTTACCAATTCTTCTAGACCTGCCCTTTTCAATCATCGCTTTATAGCTGTACTTATTTCGTCCTTAATGAAGGTTAGGGTGAACGAACTAAAAAAAACGGCGCAGTCATATTTGTACATCAAACAACTTATAGAGCGCTCTGCCTCACTACCTATTCACAAATGTTTATTACAAGGTAAAGAATTTCTGCACATTCTCGACTATGCGCAAGATCTCAGTACGTTGAACTAGGCCAGTAAACCGTGAGACCATGGTGGATTTTGTCAGTCGAAATAAAAACCATTAATTTCTTCAGATCGTTTCTTGTCGTGTTCTGCATCTTCGTGGCCGTCATCTCATCGAATGCAGCGGAACAGAACATCACGGCATCATTTTAGGAGTGTCCTTCATTTTCGTTAAACAATTGATTCCTATTTATGGTAATGTCTCCTGAGCCATTAAACTAGACTTAATGAGCGGCATCTTTTACGAGACAAAAATTAGCCGAACTTTTATCACATTTCACTGGGTGGAAGTTTCAAAGATCTGTTCAGTAAAAGTTGGAAGCAATATAGTGCGTATTCTTTCGTTTGTAAACGGTTTCTCTAATTATTCACCATTGAATGATGTATTTCTAGTAACGGCAAATGATTTTTTATTGATGAAGGAAAGACCTCTCAGCATCAACATATATTTATTTGATTAGTATGACCTATCATCATATTTATTGTGAGTACCTCAGCACCTGTTGCACTCAACTCGTTTCCTCTCATTCATCCTCTATAGTGGTTTTTGGACATTTCGCGTACTGCTTCCGGTGACGCTTAAGAAATCCGCCCTCTTCTTATCCGTTACAGAAAGCTGGTCGAGTCAAATCTTCTTGCAATTCTGTAAAATGCTGAACTAAGGCGTTCCCACGTGATTATAAGAGATCATTTTGGGGGGTACTGAACCAGCGCCTCGCTCCTGATGGCCTGCATCATTAGTCAATTCACTATCTCACCATTCTACAACTTCCCGTGCTCTTGTATTCACTTTTAACATTAGCAATTGTCTTTTTCTTAAATGTATAACACGTACTCTTTTTGCTATTTTTTGTTAAACCTTTAGCTTACACAAGATTGTTACAGAACTTTAATTCATCTAACGTTTCGACATCTTCGTCTTCTTTAGAACCGGTTAATCTGTTGCTGGTAGTCCACAGATGTTCGTCGTGTGGTTGGGTCGTGGGCTGTAAATTATTATGCTACTCTCTCCTTGGTTTCGTAAAACGTGTTTGATTTTGTTATGATGGGAAAACACTTTTTAACATTAGCAGAGAATTTATTTCAATGTTAACAATCACACTGTCACGAGCTCCCCCTGAGTCTATTCGTCGGTCGACTATTTCGATGGTCGAATAACTTCTCCTTTTCTGTCCTAACTCTCCAAGGCCTTTACTGTTTATCACAATCGTATCGATCATAAATGGGGAGGTGTTTGAATGTCTTTTAGTGGGAGTAATTCATTTTTGTCCACTGAGTGTCACCCGATTGAGTCAGCTGAATTTACCGCGACATTGTCTTCCTTAACGTTAAGGCGAGATTTTGTTTTATTATTCATAATCATCGTTATTATCACTGTATAGAGATAGTTGCTTAAGAAAAAGGGTTGAAGTTTCGTGATTTGTATTTCGAACAGACCTACGAATTTTCGAATAATTTTCGCTTTCAATTATTCATCCTAGTAGCACTTACACTTTACGTCTTGCTCTACAACATTGAATAATGTAAAATGTTAAGAAATTTAAGAGGTATAAGTAGCACATCAAGTAGAGGCACTCCAGCATGGATACGCACTCGGCCGACCGCTGGTTCAGTTTCGCGCGTCGGCTCACCTGCCTCTTCCTCTGGGTTCCGTATCCAGGAACCGTAAACTTTTTGATAGGATAGGAAACACTGACTTGATACATCGATAGCCTGCAAGTGATTTTATAGGCCGTAAATGCATTCATTCACCTCTGCGTTTTCAACGCGATCAAACGTGTGGAACTGATCACCATCACTCACCTTATTACTATGAGCTTAAATTATAGAGTTCTTTCATCTGAGACACTTTTACTCGCTTCGTTATTCTAAATGTGCTTACATTGTCGATTCTCACATATTCCGAGAATACTAACAATTTTTCTGTTTATTTTGTTGTATTGCAGCCTACCTTATTCCTAAAGCTGATCGTTTGCGCTCAGATGCGGATTAAGTATTGCACTTGATGTGCTCAAATATATGTCGTTGGTTGTCGATAGCATGAGTGTTCACACGTACAGTAGCTGACGAATATGTTGTTAATGAGATACAAATGAAATAATAGGAAAATTTGAGCGGCAGCCACACTATTTCATCAAAATCACTGTCGATCACAACTCAGTGCTAAAAGTTTGCTATAAGGTCTTCAAGATATTTTGCTTTCTTTATGCTTTCACGTCTGGAAAGTTCCCATCCCATATGGATCTAGCGCAGGTGGTTTCAGTTTCTGAAAGACAATTAAAAATACGATGGCTGTTTGCAAAGCCGTGACCACTTCTTCCTTAGAGCAAAGAATGTAGAATCTCGAAACATTCGCTACCGCCTTTTAAGTGTTCTGTGTTAATAATAGCCCGTTTATAAGTCGTGCCTGATCAAATGTCGTCAAGGAAAGTGTCCTTTTACTACTTTTATAGATTTAGGCTTTTTATTTTTCTTATAGGTTCTACGAATAATAATGATATAATAACACGCATGGTAATAACAACAATGATAGCAGTTTAGCGCGTCAAACGATATGAGCCCAAATGCCTCTCCATAGTAAATCAGAAGCCGTATGCTTATTGAGCTGATGATTGTCACCATAATTAGAGTGCTGAATATCGTTAGGAGGGGTTATCTCTTTAAGTGTGATATTTTTAATGCAAGGATAATATCAGTTGTCACCATCCACAATCGCCGGAACTCATAAAGGGTGATGGTACGTTGTACCTGACGACTACGACTTCTCCATAAGCCAGTATTTTCTCGTGATTAATGGTTTCACTAGTCGAAATTGCGTGTAGAAAATGCATGCTATTATAGACAATATTAGTAATATGAACAATAATTTTACTAATAACTTTGATCAGTAGAGTTTAAAATACACTCACATCAAACGACAAAGGTCGGTGACGTCATTTGATGATGTTCTTGAGTGTCATAGCGTGTTTTGCAAAGTTCTAGTGAAAAAACCTTAACAAGCCAAATCGCTACTTAATGAAAGACGCTTTCGGGTGCTTCAAATTTCAGTGGAAAGTGGTTGCCTGAATACTCGAACAAGCACCTTTGATATCTAATTTGAATGTTGTCATGATTATGTAGAAAAAATGCTTTCAGAAAACACAAGCAATCACATAGGTGTGAGACTGTGATATCTAGGCTAGTGACGTTGAAATTAGTCAAATTTTCTGACGTTGAGAACGAGATCAGATGAAAATAAGTATGTTCTTCTCACATACCGTAATCTCCTGTAGGTGCCTGTTTGTGTTAAACCAGTTGAGTGGTGGGTCGGTCGCAATCCCGACGAAGTGTTTCATCAAAAATGATGACAGTCCTACATCTCCATTGCAGCGAACAACTACTGTGCCTTAGAATTGTGTGCAACGCTGTATCTCCTGTATCACGTGTCGTCCCGTTGATCGTCGAGTGACTCGAGCGGATACCGGCAACTCTTCCATTTTTCCCTATCGTCTGCAAGAGTAATCCAGTGGATCCTCCTTGCTCTAGAGATTCGCTAAGCATCATATCTTTCTTCTATGCCTTTCGTGAATTATTCGCACCATCGAGTCGTTGGTCTTTCTGTAGAGTGTTTGATGTCCCGAGAAATCCAATCGGTAACGGTTCTAGTCCAGCGGTTGTCGTTGAAACGCATCACATGTTTGGCCCACCTTATTTTCGATATCCTGGCGTGTAGAACGGCGTCTCTGATTCTTGATCGTTGACGTTGGTCGGAACTTCGGATCCTTTCTCTTATTTTCGAGATACAGGATACTCTTAGCATCCACCTTTCGACTGCGCGTTCGATAACGCCAAGTGATCTTTCACCCTGCTTACGTAGCGACCAGGATTCTGCTGCATACGCTAGAGCAGGATTATTTGTCGGATCGAAAAGTTGGGCACGGAGTCGGATGCTCTTTGTTCTCTTCACTACATCTTCGATGCTCTCAAACGTTTCTCAAGCCGCTAGTTTCCTCCTGCTCAACTCCGGAGCTAGCTCGTTCATCATGTTGATTTCACGACCTAGACAGACGTAACTGGAGCATTCGGAAATTGTCGTTCCGTTGAGCGTTAATGGGGTATTCGAAACCCATCCGTTCCTCATGAACATCGTTTTCGCTAGATTTAGTTGAAGACCAATCTTTGCACAAGCGTTATCGAAGTCGGTCAACATTCGCTCCGTTCGGCTGATGTTTGATGTTACGAGTACGATATCGTCTGCACAGTAAGATGATTTAAGTATCGACCGTCAGTTTTTACTCCCATATCGCACCATTCTATTGTTCGCATGACGTTTTGTATGGTGTCAGCGAACAGTTTTGGCAAAATTGTATCGCCTTGTCGAGCCCCTCTTCCTACGTCAATGGTGATTTTCTGTAGAATGGAGTTATTTTGGTCATGAAATCTCTATAAAGCTCACAAAGGATCATTATGTTTCCGAGTAAGGACGCCCTGGTTATCCAAATCCTCTATAACCGCTTCGGTTTCCACTAAAACAAAGGCTTTCTTCAATCGATGAAAGTAAGGCAGAGTGGTTGTTTGTACTCTTGTGAAACTTCAATGAGTCTTGTAATCGTGTGGATGTGGTCTATGGTACTATATCCTTTTCGGAACCCTTTTTGTTCGCCTGGCTATCCTTCGTCCCGTACTCTGCCAATCCTCTATAGGATGACTCGAATAAAGAATTCATAGACAACGGACAGCAAGCAGATTGGGCGATAATTGCCTGTGCCGTGAAGGTCTCCCTGTTTGAATAACAATACGGTCTTGCTGGTTTTCCATTGACTAGGGACCTTGCATTCTGACAGGTAGCGAGTGAAGAGCCAGGCCAGGATGTTGATGAGAACTGTCGGCAGGTTCTCCAGGTGTTCTGGTTTAATCCTGTCTCGACCGGGTGTTGTTCTGTTCTTCACCGACGATAAGCATGTCGGATTTCGGAAGGGAGGAGCGGTGGAACGACATATTCATCCTCTTTCAATTTGAATGACGGAAAGAGGACATGGCTAACAAAGTGATCGGAATAGTACTAATGGATGATATTCTCTATAGTCGTTCTGGAAGCTATAAGTGCCCCGTCAGGGCATCGGAATGCAATCAGCTTGGTATTATAATTGACGAAACCTCGCTGGGCTTGCGAATGCCCTTCCCAGCTTCTGCAGCTTTTGCCTTAGCTGCTGCTTGTCTCTCTTTGAGGTCTTCTGTTATCGCTTCTCTGCAGCGTTTCGCAAGTTCGGACGTAAGGTTTCGGTTGCCTGTAGCTCGTGCGATTCCGCGTTGACGTATCAGCTTGAGTGTCTGCGGAGACAAGCGTCTCTTCGTGACCATAGGACTCTCATCTTTCATAGCGCTACCGTGAAGATATTCAACGAGCCGATTGCATTCTTCGTCGATGTTGTCGACAACGGTATCCTTCCAAAAGCCGACTAATGGTTTGAATACATTCCAGTTTATGGTAGTGCTGGAACTTCGTTGTTTGAATTCAGCGGCTTTCTCTCCTCTCCGCGGTAAATGAAACGTTGCGCTAAGAAGGCAATGGTCCGATCCCGTGCAGAACTTAGGAACGACAGCGACATCGGTCGTGCAAAACCTTCGTTTTACTAAGATGTGGTCTATTTCGCTATGGTACTCCTCACTGGGAGAGTTCCACGTCCATCGCTAAGATTGAGGCTTTTGGAATTGTGAGTTACCATAGATGGTTTGGGTCATCATGATAAACTCAGATAGCTTCGCACTCTGTCCATTCATTCTAGTTCGTGATTCCCAATGTGACGTTCTTCAGACGTTCTTCTAGGTCCACTTTTTGCATTGAAATCCCGACAGTGACCTTGAAGAAGGTATGATCTTCTCTGAAAAAATTTTCAAGGGCATATAGAACGCTTCGACTTCGTCTTCGTCATAGCTTGATGTTGGTTCGTAAGCAACGAAGATGGTCAAAGCCGGCATAGAACCATCGTTTCAACCGTAATCATCCGATCTAGGTTGCTAGTTCTTCAAACGAATCGATGTTCACGGTCAAATTCGATTTGACGAGGATGCCAACGCCGCCGACACATCTGCTATCGTATGTACCAAGGAACAGTTCTTCTCCAGTGTCATAAACAGCGTGAAAAGGATGGCGCCTTCTCGTCTCAGCCAGACCAATAACGTCGCACCTTATTCTTCTTGCTTGAAGTAATAGATCTTCTACAGCGGATGTGGGCAAGAGTTCTTGCACTATAGGTACAGATCGTTATTTTAGTCCGTTTCGATCTCGGCAGCCTAGTTTGGCCCTGAGATTTTAGCAGCCTCTCCGTACTCGTCCTACCTGGCGTACCAGGGGCTCTTCGGGGTCAGGGGAATGAGGCTCATATTTGTTATTGTTTTTTGGCATTTTGATACCCATCGTATAGCTTGCTAGGCTCTAAACATGGGGGCTGTGTACTCATGAGTAGCTTGCCATTCTCTCTCTTGAGAGCGGGAGGTGCTTAATTGTTAGAGGCGACTCCTAATCACCCCCCATGTACTTCCTAGCCGCTTGATTGCAGGTTTTTGGCCGACTTGACTCGTAGAAATAGAAATTTGTCAAGTCGGCGCTGCAGAAGTAGAGAACTCATACTCCGAATCCACCTGCGTCTCTGGGAAGCACACGGTCGCTTTTGAGTCGTGTTTATTTCCCTATCCACCAGCTGGGGACGCGCAACGTGCCCTCGCGACCAATCGGGTGGGATCCCTTAAAGAGGGAGGTTCGTGGTGTAACACTGTATTTCGTAATTTTTGTGAGCTTATAAAATTTTTATTGTAAAATGTCACCTGAACGACAACCACTAGATGAAACTTGAAAGTGATGTGAGCGCAGAACAGTTTTGTAAATTTTGAACAAAATTTCCCTTCAAATTTTATGACAAATTCAAAATGGCCCTTCCTGTTGGTCCCGATTTTCAACATCAACGTATCATTCTAAGCCACTATACATAATCGCATAAGTTGTACTCTAATTTCGTTGTAATCAAAGCGAATTTAACTGATGTTGCTTGCAGATGATCCAAAGCTATCTCAAATATTCTGGTTTCTCTTCGAAAGATTTGTTTTAATTTATTCTCAGTAGCCATGTAGAGCTAAAAATTACATTGACTTGTTTTCTGGGCATTTATATCATTGATATACATCCTTCATAATTGCTTCTTTAATGTATTTTGTCGAAAGCTAATTTCCCACTGTTGTATCGCGAGACTGTCCTGCTTATCAAGCTTAATAATCAGGATTTTTGTCAAATATCGGTAATTTTTGTAGAGAAAAACCTCGAAGAAAACTCCACACTAACCATGCTTGGCATTATGAACGTTGGCTCCGATGCTTCGGTGGAATTCTATGCGAGCGCAAGTCAAAATTCGATCTATGATCGTAGACCATCGAGGGACATCAGAACGTAAGACAGTCAAGTTTTTTTCGAATTATTTTTTAAGCAAAATTAGGAATCAAATACGTTTTTAAGACAAGAATATCTTTAGTATAAGAGAACATAGCGAAAAACTCAGTTCATTGACTTTATCACATTTGACATGTTGTACCGGTCTTTAAGTGATCCCCCAACCAATTACACAATTCTCAACCGTCTCAGGTAGTTGTCATGTCGAGTTCTCGCGTAAAAATTCCCTACTCATTCTCATTTCATGTGTAACCCTGGTATGCGCTGTTAATCAATTCAGCACTCTTAAGTATCAATCTCACAATGACCGTTTGCTTTCTGAGATGAGGCCAACAATCGCTCACCCTTGAAAATTTCTTTTCTTCTAAAATGTTTTCGTATTTCTGAAGTCTAGCAAAATTATTGTGTAGATTTTAGTTACACAAATGAAGGGCGCGTGTTAATAAACGGAGTACCAGAAGTGCAGGATTCCGCCGATGAATTATGGCGTTCGATAATTAGCAAAGCGGTTAGCCGCGAAGTGATGACAGAATATACACAAGAAAAGAAAGGTGAAGATGTCTATTCTATATTCCTTATAACTATTAATTTTGCATCTCTAAAAAAAGCCTTTTTTACTCCATAGTCACAAAGCTTCTGTATTACGCAAGGAATAAAAAAAATGAGAAAAATTGTATTAAATTTTTCTGCTTTCTTTCTGATGCAGCTTTAACCATTAAAACAAAAATCAGGCAGATTTTACTGAGTGGATTTTCTTGACGGCTTTCTAACGTGTTGAGTTGTTAACCGATCATATTCGTCCCAGGAAACATAGAGATTTACGAGAGCGAATTGTTATGGCTGCCAAGAGTCTATTGTTATAGTTACTGTTCAAGAGTCTATTGTTATAGTTACTTAAAATAAAAAAAGTAAAGAATAAAGCGCTTAGATTTGTTTATTCTTCATGAATGCATCTTAGATTCAACTTTTGTGCATCTTGCGATAGCTGTCTAATTATCATATCAATGTATTCAACCTTAGCAGGTAACTCTGACAGCGAATTTCACCTCGACGAGATGTAGGGAGTAAGGTGATTGTGCTTTCAGACTGAATTTTACTGTCAATCTGTTCAAGACAATTTCGTTGTGAAACTGTAGTTAGCACCGAGTACAATTCCAAGTCGCCTGTGTCTTCTGACACGAGGTATTCCATTGATTGTCGAGTGACAAGAGAGGGACCCAGAAAGGACTCCAATTTCCTGCAGCGTGCTCGAGTGGCCCAGTAGCGATTACTCTTCGTTGTCGGGATTCCTCAACCACCAAACAAAAGCGATTACGCTTTTGTAGCGATTCGTATCGCTTGTTGCATTGTCTTCATCATTATTTGAACACTCGGCTTCTTGTGACTGTAGATTCAGATTTTTCGGCATGTCCCTTTCATCGAGTTCATTGTTTGAAACCGCTTAATTTTCCCAGTTATCAATTAATTAGCACGAAAATCAAGAGTTAATGATCTAAAGACACTAAATTCCACATGGAAAGGCGTACAAACTATTTTTTCAGTGACACTAATATTATCAATGTTTACGAGTAATGTCAAAGAAATCTTAAAAATATTTTAGTAGTCAAACAAGTCATCCGTGTTCTTTCACTCCTGATTGATGGTAGTTCATACGATTTGCTTTACTAGGAAGAAGCTACAGTAGTAGTTGGAGTACAGAGGCATTCTTAAATGCACATATTGTCTCTTAGTCGATTCCACGGCCAAGCGACGAAACCTTCCATTCCTTTAGAGCGCACGAGCAAGCACGTAACTTTTGCGGAGGGCTAAAATCACTTACTTGACTTATTAATGAGCAGCTAAAAATCATTTTATGAGGCAGAAAATGGCATTTAATACTATCTACAATTTCTCGAATGGAGTTTGCTTTTCAAGATCTATGTGTCGTTTTTCCTGCGCCTAACCGCTTTTTCACCTTAGGTATAACATGAACTCTTAAAGTTAACCGTTCCGAAACTTGTGGATGGCGTGGATATGCACATAATATAAGGATAGTGGGATAGTGATTATTGCCGTGTATTGTATGTTATGAAAATTTTCAGGACCCATTGCTATCATTCGCCGAATATCGTCACGTGCTCTTTCATCACAAAAACCAAATGTTACACCAATGGCAGAGGAGATAGAGGAAGATCAGGAAGAATCAGAAGACAAAAGGAAGAATGTCACAATTGTAAGAATCAAGACAACGCGTAAAGATGCTCCAAGGAAAATTGTAAAGGTACTTATTCCTTTTACTCCTACAGAACGAAACCCACTCTATAATTGAGGAATAGGCTACTGACGGCATAGGTTAAATCCTTTTACTATTCTTTGGAGGCGTCGATTTGTTAATTCTGATCACTTCACTTCAGTAGATTTAAAGCTGCTTGCTGCAAAATGTTGCTTCAACACTCTAGAAATTTTCGAAGAGTTCCATAGATATTCGAAGAGTCTTTTACCACAAGATTGTTCAAATAACACAGTATCATATCAAAACGTGTACTTTTTTGTTGTTGTTTAACACTATGTCCACGTGATTTGAATAAATCTGTTAAGAGAAGACGCAATGACGACGTTGACGAAGATGGCGACGACGTTGACGAAGATGGCGACGACGATGATGTGGATATGAATAATTCTGCCACTGATGGCCAAGATGGAGATGTGGATGACGACGGAGAAGAAGTCCGCATCTACGCTGACGAGAATATTCTGAAGTGCTTGATGAAGGAAAGAGCCATGATTGAGCGTGAAATGGGTAAAATTTCAATGGAGTGGGCAATCGATCAAGATCCTGTGATTGTCGATGACATGTGCCTCATTGTTTTGGACAAACTTTAATTGTTGCAGTGCTCATTCTTGCTCTTCCTCACGAACATTACGAATTTGTGTGCAGTCGTTCTAGTGTTGTATTTGAATGTTTGATCGAAACGAAACAGTGTGTAGAAAGCGCAGTTGACGCGTTATATAATATCCTTTTATTTACCCTCTCGCAGTATGTCGATGATAATATTGTTGCAGAATGGCAGAATTTTGATTATGACGTTATTGTGTAGCATAACTGCTTCTTTCTAATGAAATTGAATATATTTGTTGGTCGATGGAAATCAGACGGAACAAGACCTTCGCAATGCCTCACTGAGCTTCTATAGAGTGTGAAAAGTATCTGTCACCGTGAACCCTTTATCCGGCCGCGCTGTTTCCGCTGCGTTTCCGTCGACTAGGGCCGTTTGAATTTTCACAGAGACTAATAAAACAAAGAGAACTTAAACTGCAATTAGCTAACAGTAGTAACATATGTGTGAGCAATATACGTCATGTTTTTGTACAGCAATGTGGCACTGCTAGCCTCACAGAAGACTTTTGATTATGACGAAAACATATAACAAAACCTTGAACGGATAGGAAATAGAGAAAGCTCGCGTTGTTCGACGGAATCCTGTCACGACTCGCTGCAGTACAATTCTCCGAATTTTTCCCCGAAGAATTGGAACCATCATAATAGAAAACTATCTTCTGAGGAATTCAATAGCATGTAATCCTGTGGACGGTTTTTGTGGAATATTCACCGGAAATTTAAATTCACTTCAACGAGATATTTATCCTCTCGTAAATATAATAATACGAGAGCCGTTGTTGCTAGTGTCAGTTGAGGCGATTTTAGTAAATGTCGTAAATGACTTCCACTGCTCTTCTGCATGTATTGACTGCTACATCCAGACAATGGAGAGTAGCCACCATGATATTGCATTTGACGAAAATGTGTTACGAATGTCAGTACACTTCTCGGCTTTTTCAATTCCGACTACTTTTTGCTTTCATTTCTGGTATTTTCTCTTAGTAGACGCGAGTTGACAATCCCGTCTTATTCATGTGACACCATTCTGTCGCAAAGAGTGAGACTTTCTGAAACAGATATGACCTCTTCTTTTAAGTTTACAAGCTTTTTAGTCTATGTTATAATTATGGTGACTTGATGAAACGATTCACATAGCTCGTGAATATGATAAGATAAGCTTATATCTTCATTTCAAGTGTTTTATTAAGACCATGCTCAAATTTCAATATATCTTATAGTTATTATTTGAGCCAACATGTCATGTGGTATGGTAATGGGCTCTTGTACAGCCCGTTACACGTGTTTCGATCTTACAGTCTCGTCTTTCGGGCAGGACCCGTCATCCTTAGTCTTATAGCCAATCCTATAGGGGCCCTACTCTCTCTTTGAAGAGGTAAGTGACGACGGACGATTTACACTGTAAGTCAAGTGAAAAAATCAGTGAATTAACAGTGTTGCACTCTCGATTGCTCTTTGACTGATATCTTTACAATAATATACCTTTATTTCGAAGGGTTTTTTTTTTGAGACCATGGTCAAATTTCAATACTAAGGAAGGCTGGTTCTGCCCGACTGACGAGACTGTGAGATTGAAACACTTGTATCGCGTTATACAATAGCAAATTAACAGACCACCTGACATGCTGGGCCAAACAATAACTATGAGATATAAGATAAGCTTAACAAAACGAGCTCCTCCTCAGCTGAACAGAAATAATCCTCGATTGTATAAATCTCTTATATTTAAGGAGAGAAAGTAGAACACTTCACACGCAATATTAGAGAAAGAATTTATGTTTATCAAAAACGTTATTCACGCTGAATAATCACGGATGTATGCCAACTAGTTGTTCTCGCCGTATTGCGGAGCTCTTGCTCATGAAACTGTGACATAAACAAGTGCCTATCTATTACAAGATGATCATATAATGGCGAACAAGTTTTGATTATCAAGTCTTTAGTGGCGAATTGATAAAGGACTGAATAGATCCTTTCATTATTATTTGAGCCAACATGTCATGTGATCTGGTAAGGGCTCTTGTACAGCCCGAGACACGTGTTTCGTCCTTACAGACTCATCAGCCGGGCAGAACCCGTCGTCTGTCGATCTTTTTATAGTCAGTTCTCTCGGGAGCCTTACACTTCTTATAGAGAGTTATCGACGACGTACGAGCGTGGTCTAAACAAAGCACTCGAAATAAAGGTATAATTATGATAAAAGTACCAGCCAATGAGCAATCGAGTGCACAACACTCTGGGTGAGCCTTGTTGACGACTGACGAGACTGTAAGATCGAAACACGTGTAACGGGCTGTACAAGAGCCCATTACCATACCACATGACATGTTGGCTCAAATAATAATCATGAGATATATTGAATATTGAGCATGGTCTTAATAAAACACTTGAAATGAAGGTATAAGCTTAGCTTATCGTATTCACGAGCTATGTGAATCGTTTCATCAAGTCACCATAATTATAACGTAGACTAAAAAGCTTGTAAACTTAAAAGGAGAGGTCATATCTTCTCTTAGTAGACGTGAATTGACAATCCCATGTTGTTGATGTAACCCCATTCTGTCACAAAGAGTGAGACTTTTTGAAACACATTTAACCTCTTCTTTCAAGTTTACAAGCTTTCTAGTCTATCTTGTAATTATGGTGACTTGATAAAACGATTCACATAGCTCGTAAATATGATAAAATAGGCTTATATCTTTATTTCGAATGTTTTATTGAGACCACGCTCAAATATCAATATATCTCATGATTATTGTTTGAGCCAACATGTCGTGTGGCCTGTTAATGGGCTGTTATACTGCCGGTTACACGTGTTTTGACCTTACAGTCTCGTCAGTCGGGCAGAACCCGTCGTTTTTGGTCTTTTGGCCACTCCTCTCGGGAGCCCTACTCTCTCTTTGAAAGTATAAGTGACGACGGACGATTTACACTGTAAGTCAAGTGAAAAAATCACTGAACTTGCAATGTTGCACACTCGATTGCTCTTTGGCTGATATCTTTACAATATTATACCTTTATTGTATAAATCTCTCTGACTGTATAAATCTCTCATATTCAAGGAGAATAAGTAGAAGATTTTACACGCAATATTAGAGAAAGAAGCTATGTTTATCAAAGAACGTTATTCATGCTAAATAATCACAGATCTATGCTAACTGGTTGTTCTCGCCGTATTGCGGAGCTCTTGCCAATGAAACTATGACATGCACAAGTGCCTATCTATTACAAGATGATCATATAATGGTGAACAAGTTTTGATTATCAAGTCATTAGTGGCGAATTGATAAAGGACTGACTAGTTACAGTATCAGTTAATCGAGTAAACACGTTTCTTCCAAATTTTTCACACGTTTCTCAATGGTAGTCAAAATATCTTCTCTAGGGTTTATCGTTTCACTGCAACTGGAAGATGTTTCTGAATTTTGGATGTACCGCGAAAGTTTCAAGCTCCAACAGCAACTCCCAAGCTGAGAAGGAGTTTGACGTCCTTATCCGAGAATCCAGTTGATAGTATGTCATGAATTGACATCGCTTCGGTATTAGCTAGTGTAACTGGCAAATCTCCCTCGTATCCAGAAAAACAGCGAATGCCTGTGGTGGTAACGACCTGGGGAAGATTTCAGCTACACTACCTTAAGAGCCTCAGAGATACATGCACTGACTAGCAAAATTTCAGCCTCAGTACCGCTACTGTGAGTATTGCGGTCCGGTCTGCGCTGTCGGGTGTTGAGAGAACCGGTACGAAATAATCAAACCTTAGGGTAGGCTAGGCTGGCCGAACCTGGAACTCGAAGAAGGTACTTTGGCTAAATCAGTTTTACTCTATGAAAAACATAGTAAGGTTCACACCATAAATGAAAACGGATCATACAAATAATAAAGTACCCATATAGAAATCAAAATTTGTCAGGCAATTCTTACTTTTGAACAAAATTTGCCCGCATCTCAAACGTTGAGTTTCTCGTGCCACTCGTGTAGATGTCTGTGACAGTAGCACAAATACAAATTCAAGTGATTCATGATGAGTTTCTTTTGCTATAAAGGAATCTGTTCTCAGTCGCTCTTATACTACTTTGAGTAGAATCAGATACATGACATTCTCTTGATACCTATGCGAATTTAGCGTTCGCTTCAATTTTTTTCACAAATTTCAATTCCACACAAATTCGAACGTGCACAATGATAAAGTGCGTTATTTTGTGAAGTATTGTATTTGGTAATATACTACTAATCCACTGCAGCAAGTTTCTACTATAAGCATCTCAAGTAGTCCATCTTACTCACCATTCTTTCAATGGAAAAATGACATCTGTTTTGAAAAACCTGGTTTCGTCGCGAGACGGTGAAGAGATTAGAGGACTGAACACTCACACACTCGTTCCGCCTCGTGTTTATGTGGAGATATGCAGGAGATTTTGAGACTTACCCCTTGTTGAAGTATAAGATAAGAAAGCTTCCAATTTTCTTTCAAATCCTAGGAGAGAAATCTTGCATTGAACTTTATTAGGCCTGGTAGGATCTTATGTATGCACGCTTAGCCAATATAATATTTGCTGCCATTTATCAGTAGAAAGGTGACTGAAGTGTGATCCAAAGACGTCTTTGGATATATGGAGTGCTTCTCCTTATGTATCGCTTAATCCACAGTACATTTTCAACTTGTTATGTTGTCGTGGTATAGGTACTATGGTGAAAGTATGTTTCAAGCACTGTGAAGTCAATGTCTTCTTCTGATCCATTGACCACTATCATTTAGATTATTGCTTGGTTGTTTGTTATAAAAATTCACCCGTGAGCCACGCTTCTTTCCATCTTATTCACGAATTCTTCATGCATGACAGTGTTGTGAAGTTGATATGTCGGAAAGATTCCTCAAATAATACCGGACATTCGTATGTATATTCAAAACCTGTCGAGATGCGGCGTGGATTAGTTGTAGCTTCCAATTCATTTGTCTTGAAGATTTTGCATAAACTTTGAACGTCTTGAGAAGAAGCGCCTGCTGATAATTTTCAAAATTTAGCCTTCTCAGTAACACAGCGAAGGTGTTTACCGCTTCTACGTTTCTACGTAAGGTGTAAATTACGCGGTAAATGTATTCACGTGAAAAAATTTGCATTATATCCTGATGGAGCTCGTACATATTCCCATTGCATCCATACCTTGTAGTTTATCGCACATGAAGGAACATATATTATCTCCACATAGCTATTTTAATTACGGCCGCTTTACGCAAAGCCCCGGTGCGCCGTGGTTGATTGGTTGTGATGTCATCGCGGTGCATGTAGAGCCGAGCTCCACTCCTCAACACTCTTCGGCGGTCAACGACAAAGCCTTATGGAACGCCACAACCAGACTATCCTCGAGATCACAAAGAGACTCGCTCAACCAGTTCTCTACGAGGGCCAAGAAGAAAACGAAAAAACTAATTGAATGCTAGAAGTACTGGGATGCGCACAGTGAGGAAAAAACTGTAAACACGGATCAATAAAGTAAAAGTAAAAATTAAGCAAAGCCCATTCACCTTCCCACTATTTATTAAATTACTTGGATAGCTTGTCTTCAGTGGTAGTGCAGGCGCCAGCAGGATTTCTTTTCGCTTCTCTCTTGCCCATTCGTCGCCCATGGTGACGGCATCGAAAATGGCTATGTACTTGAGCCTCATTCCTCGACCCTGAACGTGCTCTCATCTACGTATGCAGATAGCTGATGTTAGCCATAAATACACCCATCTATCGTTTGGAAGGCGCTTAAAAAGGCGAGTGCATTCTCCTGAAGACCACTCCAGTGCTATTTTCGTCCGTCTTTTATCTGTTCATTTGATTATGCTACAGACCCATATGTGTTTTGATATTGATGTATATACTTCTATCCCGCGGATATCGGATTGTTTTTCGGGATGTGAGCTACGTTAACCCTCTAACCGGCTAAACCTAGTGAGTGCCAACTGGATTGCGAAAAATTTCGTCCAATTCCCTGCTTATAATGAACAGTTTTCTTGACGCAACTGGAGCATTACCCCACGTCTCTGCTCTAAAATAAAACGCTGACGACTGATGAATCGAGAAGGCTATCAAGGAAATTGAGGTCCGTTGTTTGATCGATGGCTTCCAAAAGAGGACTATGTAGCTCTCGTTGTGAAATTCCTCCTCCATATCATTTTCTTTGTTCACTGAACACTAAACGGACGCTTACGAAGTGGTCACCGTAATTGCAGAACCATAAATTTCGATTCGTTCACTTTCAAATCATAAATTCTTCACAAACCTGGCCTTCTCCCTCTTTATGCGCAGTTCCAAATATTTCTCGTAAAGTTGACTTTATCTCACATTGTTCAACTCAACTGGTACTTTTCAAAAAGATAACAATTTCATCGGCAAAACGAAGATTTAATAGGAGTTTAACGTCGACAAGTATGCCCTTTTCTGTTCCAATAGAACGACTTCATTATCCAGTGCACTATGACGTTGATGTACTTTGGTGACAACGTTTGGAAAAAAGTCCATAAACATGTTGGACAAAATTTTGATCACCAACATACCGTTCCAGTCCTATAAAACAGGAGGCGAGCATTTTGGTCTTTCGAAATATTCTCGTCTATAATATTATCACTGAACAAATAGTTTTGCTTGAAAAGCGAGTAAAAAGCTAATTTTTTTGCTTCCATTCTCTCCCTGTGTTATTCTTGATTGAGACGACGAGCATTTTCATTCTAAAAGAGTACGAAATTAGGCAAAAGTGGCGATTAAGAAAGAGGGGTTAAACACGTGTGAAACTTTACCACTAATGCTTTCTATCAACACGAGAAAAATTTTGAGCACGATGAGGAACGTTACCGGCGAAATTAATCAAAGGCAGCAAGTATTAGATCGCTCCGTAAGTTTTGGCGCTAGAGCAACAAACAACAAATATATCAACCAGTGCATTTCCCTGCGAACACTCTGCTGTCAATTTACCTATAACTGCTATGAGATGGAGTTGTTGTGGAAACAAATTTCGCATGCTACTTAACTAGGAATGGCGCTTAAGAGAAAATGCTAGTGAAGCGACGCGCAAAATTAATGGAGCTTCCTGTGGGCGGTCCGCGGGCGACTGATCCTCCAGACTGTTCTTCCCAGTTTTGAACTTTGCGAACCTATTTCCAGCCGTCTTTTCTGCAACCGTATCTTCGCCTCAAGCTCCACCAAATTTGCGTTCCGTTTCACTTGCATTTTCTCCTACGCATATTTGTGCATGAGTAGCAAGCAAATTTGTTCCCACAAAAGCTCCATATCAAAACAAGTATAGGCGAGGTGCATACCAAAATGTTTGCAAGAAAATGCGCAATTGAAGGATATCAAAATCATGCAATCTTGATAACTTCGTTTAATAAATTTGGGGTTCATTGCTCCAGTGCCAAAACTTATAGAACTACTTAATACTTGAGTTTTTTACGAATTAGTGGAACTAACAGCACAGACTGATAGGGGTAAAGTGCCTTCAAAAATGCAATCAGCACCAACTGGAATCAAAGATACGTGTTTGTAGCCAACGTGTTGGCCTGGTCTTATCACAAGTACTAGTGGCAATACTCACAAAGTCCACATTCTACTGTTGCACTCTTCAGAAATCAACATTTTTGCTGATGTGTCGGTCGTTGTCAAAAAGTCACGTTTATCTACTAATCAAGGATTTTTCTTAACTAGTCCAAAAATTATCGACCCTGCTCAAAAAGACACCATCTGTGCTCGTTCATTTCCAGTGAACCATTAAGCATACTAAGTAGAAATCAATGCATATTTTCATTTTCTGGAACTAGGGAAGATTCTTTCCACATCGCATTTCAAGTGCATGCTGTAAATAAGTTTATAAGTCATAGCGCAAGAATACTATGAGAAGCGACTATCTTCCAGCCTCATTATGATCGATCAATATTTTTTTTGCATTTCTATTTACCAAGAATTACCTCATTACTTCTCCTTTTTTTAGAAGGAAGTTGGGGGAGAAAGCCAGATCAATGAGGACGTTGCGCACGATCATGCTGCCTAATAATGATAATCATGGGGGTCTTCATAGTTATCGTTCGAGAAGAAGAAAACGTTTGACAGCGATGATGTAGTATCGTTCTCCATATTGGATTGACTATAATTTCGATCGCATTTCTACAGCTTTGCAAATTCCATTGTCTTCCACTCAAAGAAATCAATTGTTTGTCAAAGAATTCATCAATATGATCAGTGATATGAAGCCATATGCTTAGCATGAATTATATAACTCCTTCACAGAAATAATGAAGCTGTCGATAAAAGATTTCGGTGAGATTACCTCTGAGCTGGTTGTAGTCTCTAAGCTTTTTCTACCGCAGATGCCGCTTCAGTCGCGAAACGGATGATAATGCGATGGAGTAACATCAGCGATATACGGTGGAAGTGGCACCGTGATCCAGTCCAGCATCTCCAAATTGTGGCGGATTGACTTTGCAATGTAAGGTGGACGGTCACTGCATGAGCTGTCCATTGAGACATCACGCCCATTTCATTTAGATGGAGAGCGATGGTACTACGGTCGTATGCAAGTGTTTGCCTAACTTGCTAGAACATTCTCCAATAAATCATAAGTCTTTTGCTAACACCCGATCCCCAAAAAGAATTGAAGAATATAATAGTCGAAATTATTATGAAATAATCCATTATATAATAGATTTTAGCTGACTTTTATTAAAGCTGACTTCTCGAACCCGATTCACGCGTTTCGACTCAAATCATAATTATGAGATATATTGGAATTTGAGTGCGGTCTTAATAAAACATTTGAAATAAAGGTATAATATCATAAAAATGCCAGCCAAACAGCAATAGAGTGTGGAACACTGCGTGTTCAGTGATAATCTCACTTGACATACAGAGTAAAATGTTCGTCGTCGCATACTCTTAGTATAGGGGACTGAGCGTCTCGAGAGGATTGGCTAGAAACGAAGAGTAGCGCCCGACTGACGAGACCGTTAAGGTCGAAACAGGTGTATCTGGCTCTATAATTCAGCCCATTAAACAGACCACACGACATGTTTGCTCAAATATAATTATAAGATATATTGAAATTTGAGTGTGGTCTTAATAAAACACTCAAAATAAAGGCATATTATCAAAGCTGCAGCAAAAAATTGAAGATTTTCAATTAAAACCTTGCCATACCTATGCGAAAAGTTCACGAAGTTGGTTTACTGGGCTGTAGTGGATGACGAAGTTGCTTGACTGCAATGAGAAAGGCATACGTGTACATGGTAAATTCCTATCAGTCCTCCATATCGCGGATGGCATTGTTATCTTTTTCAAGAATACCAACAAAGCACGGAAGATGTTCAATGAAATATATAGTACGAAGACTTAGTTCTCGAAGATAAACGCTTGAAGGGCGTTCTCTAAAATTTGTCGGCACTCCAATTTCTAACCGGTTTGCTCATCTGAAATCTTCGAAAACAGTCCCATCTTCGGGATCTAAGAGAATATGCATCAATAGCGAAACACAGATCGGTCGCTTAACAAAGAGAACAGAGGAACTAATAGCCGAAAAACAGGACAGCGTTTGGATTCTAAGAGAATTCAAGTGTTACCTTGTACCACAGCCCTAACAACTGGAGGATGTGCTTGTGGCTAACGTGAGCCCTCTGCTTTCGCAAATAAAAACTATTTCAGGATCACAGCTTGAGCCTAACGTCACCATGGTCGAAGACATTATCAGAGGCGCAGATTGTGCAAAACAGAGATGAATGGGATTCGGGTTTGAGTTCTCACTACCACTGAAGACCGATTATCCACGTACTCAACTAGGTAAGTAAATTCGGTAAGCGTTTTGGCGCCTTTGCTTCTTCAGAATCCGTGTTCACCCGAGTCGATCTTTGACGCTCACGATACGGGTGCTCGCTGTTGCAGTGGCATATTGTGGGATTGAGCACCACTCGAACTCAGTAAAATATTGATCAATTACTCCGAGGATTAATTTTAGTCGATAATATCGACTTTGCACGATGCACTGCAGCGCAAAAACTGATCAAACTGGATGGTAACAATAGTTTGGCATTCGTCCTATATTGATAAGCGATGCCGATGGAGACTTATCATTTCGGTGGGGCTCCACCCCAATACAGTCGACTCCATGTAACAACAAACACCAACTTCTCTACGACTATCGGCTTTGAAGGATTGACTGTGGATCATCAAATCAGCACGGCTCCAAAGCAAGTGGAAGCGGCGTCAGCTCAATCCGGCATTTGTTATCGGATCAATGTAATGCATTATTGGATCACCGACTAATACTAGCATACGTCATCGTGCGCCAATCGAACCACCATAATGGACGATGGTTGCTCAGTCATTCTGGACTACCTAAACATTGTGTAGAAGAAACATCTCCAAGTGACGGGATCGTTTTCCTTTTTAAGATCACTTCTGTTCATCTGCTGAAAATCGTTTATTATCAGGTGAGCCATCACGATTATGCGCAACTCGTTTGAATCGCTAGAACTCTGTTGATTAACGTCAGTAAAATGTGGCAGCACACTGCGAATATGGCTTTTTCTATCAAAAATAACTTTTTCTACAATGAATAATACCTTTTAGAAAGTGCTTCAATGTGGGCCATAACCTAATACCCATTAGATCACTTTTCTCATTGCTGGAAACTTCCCTACTTTTCGATACTCCTGTCTTTCTTCATGTGATTTGAGCGATATTAGGTGAAAACGATGAACTGGAAGAAGAAACTTTACTAAAGTGGTCAGTTTCCTACTGAAAGCGCTAATCAAGCTTTTACTGCTTTCCTTAACTTCCTTATCTTGTCACTGAACATGTGAACAATCTTCCTATATGTGACATTCTCGATATGTCGTCTACTAACTTCCCTTCAATAAAAAAAGCTTTTGAATGATTTGCGATTCACCTATTGCCAGTTTGACTTGTTCTTTTTTCTTGAATCTCATAGTGCTTTTTTTAGTGTTCCTTAAAATTACATTGATTGATTGAAATTACATATAAACATACATACAAATTACATATAAAGAAGAAGAAAAAATCTCTATCGATTCAAGCAGCTTAATTTTATAGAAAAGTTCGAACAACGTTTAACCTGTTTAGTAAGGTTTTGAGAAGGATAGTATTGTAAAGTCGCTTTGTAATCAGCTTTGCGGCTTAGTAATTTCTCGTGTTTAACTGTATTTAAATTTCAAAACCTTTTTTGTTCTTTTCAGCTTCGACAGTCTTCAGTTCTTTTTCTCTCCGCTTTTTCTTCCATTTCGTGAATTGAAATATTCTTTGAAAAATTATTTGCAGCAAGATCTGTTCATTACGACGAGGTTGGACGAAAGTGATTACTAGAAAAGTGAAAGTTGATTGAAATGTCAAATAAACAACTTTATTGGCACTGAGACAAATCAAATTGTTTTTCCCTTGTTTCTAGTTAATGCTCGTTTCCTCCAGTCAAGCATACAAGTGAGAACAGAAGATTTCATTCCCAACAATATAATGATGCTCATGAACGTGATGTCGATGCTCCTAAATCATTATTAACGGTTTCAAAAAAAGTGAATTATTTTATTGAATTTTTGAAATTTCTTGTTAAGCGTTGAAAAAAACAGTAAGTTTGCAAAAATCGTTTATATCATTGAAGTGATGAAGAAATCCTGCTAGAGAAGCTCTAGCTCATAACTTTGCAGTTAATTGAGGTATCGTCAGTAGAGTACAAATGACGTAGACATTTGGTTGATCGTAGAGATTTTTATATTTTCAGTGACTTTTTTAGTCTTTGAAATCCACATTTGACAACTTCAGATATTTGAATTTTGAGGCTTAATCCAAAATTTTAGAATTAGATAAGGTTTATGTGTAGGCTTAACCTAATAGATAAACAGCCAAGTGATATGTTCTCATACTAACTGAACATACTATTAATAAAGTAATCAGATACAGCGCGGTCGACACTAGTAATGCCACTTAGCGTAAGTGCAGAGGGCTTAATGTTATTCTGTCAAGGGCAACGCCAGGTCTGGAATACTCTTTATGCAATCGAAACGCGAATTTGCAAGATTATCCCAGACCAGATCGTTCATCCACAGCACCATCTGTGATAAACGTCTGGCAGTACCCAAAAATGGCTATTTCGGGATCCTAATATGGATCGACCAGTAAACACTCAGGAAAAAAGTCATGAGGAAGTATACGTCTGCTCATCTGGTGAAGCCCGATCTCGGGAAAAATTTTTTGTGAGAATTTTCAAGAACACCCAGAAAAAGAAACTAGAAATAATATTTGTATTTTACCACCAAGCTAAGCAGTAATGCATATTTGATGGTTGCTGTCGTACCACCTTTCTTTATGACTGCTTTTGTGGCTCATGATTTGTTTCCATCCAGTTCTAGGATATCGAAACAACTGCGTTTGGGCCTCACTAAAGGAAATGTAAATTGGAAATCATTTTTCTATCAGAGAAAGAATTATTAATAGTTCCCAAGACCGACTGTCTATTAACCTCGGCATGCTTCAATAGAATTCCTGATTTCCTTTTTCAAGCAAAACACAAGGTGTTACATTAACTTTATTTCACAGCTAACGTTTCGGCAGTTCGCCTTCTTCAGAGCCTGGAAAGGTCAAATTGTTTTGCGCAGTTCCAATGGAGCGAAGCAAACACCTCCAACACTTTCTTAGAAAAAATCACCAGACCTAGATTTCAATTGTATCAAACACAAAATCACCTCTCAACATACTCACCGCTTTTTATATGTGTTCCACCGAATGATTCAAGTGGAGAACCACCGCAAGGAGATCACATAGGCTCGTAATGCACCTAACCCATCAAATAACAGTCTTATATACTGACTAAAATCACGTGTGATTACAAGGCATTCCTCCCTGCGGTTCATAGTTGGATAGGTGGTATTAATCCAAAGTGCTTCGAGAAGCTTTCGCGCTGATGTTTTGTGTTCCTGCGCAAGGAAGAACACCTAGCTGACAAGCGTCTTAATAGAAGGAACACCCCGCTAGGGACGCATAGAGAACAGAAACACGACGGAGCTGATTCTGAGGTTGAAGTCACCATCCTTGCGCAGGAACAGAAAACATCAGCGCGAAAGCTTCTTGAAGCTTTTTGGATTAATACCACCAATCCAACTATGAACCGCAGGGAGGAATGCCTTGTAATCACACGTGATTTTAGTCAGTATATAAGACTATTATTTTGATGGGTTAGGTGCATTACGAGCCTATGTGATCTCCTTGCGGTGGTCTCCCCTTGAATCATTCGGTGGAACACATATAAAAAGCGGTGAGTATGTTGAGAGATGATTTTGTGCTTGATGCGATTGAAATTTAGATCTGATGATTTTTTCTAAGGAAGTGTTGGAGGTGTTTGGCTTATTGGATTGCGAACAATTTGACCTTTCCAAGCTCTGAAGAAGGCGAACTGCCAAAACATCAGCTGTGAAATAAAGTTAAGGTAACACCCAGTGTTTTGCTTAAAAAGGAAATCAGGAATTATTAATAGTTTCAAGAAATTTCTGGAGTTTTCAAGGATTTATCAGCAGCTGCCTGTCAAAATCAGCTTTGGAAATTGCGTGCGGTAAAATTTTTTGGTTTCATAGGAAACTCCATTTTAATGCATAAAGGACAGCAAGGACTGAGCACACGCTCTATAATGAGGAGTATAAAAGGAGAAACTTTTAGTGAAAGCGAGAAAATGCTGAAAATGCCGATACGTCAGACCCCTCGAGCAGCATTTAATCAATTTGTCGTGTTAGTACAAAACCGAGCGCCTCATGCCGATCTTAGCCGACAAACACAGAAACTCACAAAATTTCAACGCAGATTTCCCTATTCAAATTATTCAGCAAGATAAATTGGGAAACGAGCATAAATAAACACAATATGGACTTGCTTGTAAGTTATTATTTTCCGTGCTATCAATATTATTCATTACACCACCTCATTTTTCTACAGATTTCAGCACCTCTTGGTTTCGATGACTCGTTTCCTTGCATACACCAAACCATCCACAAGGAAAATCAAAGATTTGAATAGAATCATGCAACTGATTGGGTATTCTATCATTTATTATGAATTTTATTGAATGCTGTTTTAGCAGATGCGTTTTGAAGCCCTTTCGGGAAAACTATAGAAGCAAATTCGAGGGATGGAAGGTTTATTTGTCCCTGCGCTTGTTCGAACCAGCGGCCTTAAGCGTAACAGTGAATGTTATCTCTAACTGTGGTGCTTTCCGCTCCATGCGTATGGAAGCTGCGAAAAAAAAACACTATTGTTAGTCCAAAAATTTTCACCACAATAGTCGCGAAATGTTTTATGTGCCGGACAACCAATTTCACATTGTGTGTGTTAAGCATTGAAAATCAATACATCTAAATGCAAGTGTCGTCAGAATTAAACGGCATTTCATCGTAAGACGTAGTGTTTGCAAATAGCGGTTGTTTGTATTTCATGAGCTTCTCAAACGAACAGCGACCCCCCACCCACATCCTATGCCCCTCCTTTCCCATCACGACTGGCCGACATCAGAATTTATGTCGCTGTGCCGTCTGCTTGAATAGAAGCGTATTGTATCGAATGCTTTTTATCAGAGTGGAATCTCTGCGTCTATCATTTTTCAATGTTCCTAATCCACAAGATCGTCAAATTGAGCAAAAAATTTTTTTGCTTTGATTGATTACATCTTAGTACTGCGTGAGCGCAGTGCCTGCTTTCAGATAAACAATGAGACAGGTGTTCTTTCGAAGTGTTTTCTTCGAAATTCTTCTCCTCATTCTTCTTACGTGTTTTTTAATGATAACATACCCCTAGAGGAATCGTTTGCTTCTGTTGCTGTAGTCGATTTCAAAGTCTATTCGCATGGGAAAGGCATATCGCTGCGAACGTGGGTGCCGTTTGTGTACGTAGGCCGCTATTGGTTCGATCAGCAAAAATGAAATAATATGGTTTTCCCAACAATTCAAAGTCTATTTCATGAGTGCGTTGACTGCTTCATTGTATACATCCATTCTTTTCTTCGCCTTTCTGCGTTTTATTATAATTTTTTCTGTACTAGTCAGAAGGAATGCGAAATCTTGTGCAAGTGTTCAAGTGTGAGCAAAGGCATAAAAATAAACAAAAATAGACTTTTTTGATGCTTTATCGGCTCAGAATATTTCTCCCGATGCTCGAGTTTTACTTCTTGATCACGATGTCTTAGCTCAAATTGTACCACCGTATTGATTCCGGTCGATTAAGATTGATGTTTTGACTCATGAGTCTTAGTGTACCACTTTGCCGCCATAGGGATTAGTTTTGAACGATTGTCTCGCACAACCTGAATTTATGACAGTGGTTTTTTTACTTCGAGAAATTTGCGAAACTATTTGTTGGATTGAAATCCGACAATTTTGTGGTTACTTCTGAATTTATGGTTATTCTACGAGTGAAGGGCAATTTTAGTTCTTGAACAAAGGCATGGCAGTTGTAACATTAAGGCATTTTGTTCTCATCATAGTTATTTTGCAAGCAAAATGAACATAGATGTCACAAAAAGTTTGTTATACGAAATAGAAGCTTTGAATGAATAGTAGTTATGAAGATTTTCTGAGCTTCACGCTTCGTATAGCATGAATTCAATTCCTCATTTATGTGCTAGTGTCTGTTAAATACTAAGCCACTCAAGATTATTACATTCAAGACCAGCTACTAATTTTATATTTTCTTTATATACTCGTTTGATTAGATTTGGTAAGTCGTTTTGGACGCTTTCGTTAGCTGTTTCCAATATGTTGCTAGTAAACTGCACTCTACAGAAACTTCGAGTCTATATTTGACTGCTCAAAATTGCTGTTCGTTGTGACTTTTTATCGACATCTTGTCATCAGAAATTTTGTTTTTATTACTCAAATAGTTACAGCACTTTCTCAGGTATTCCATGAAATCTGAGGGGGAACGGTAGTCCGACATAGCAATAGGAAAGATAAACGGCAGAAAAAGGAGCTCTGAAGAAAGAGAAGAAGCCGCGAAAGATTTTTTGGTTGTTCATTGTAGCATAGGTTCTTATCGACTAACAGTGAGATTGAATGTCAGCTCTAGGAGCAACCAAGTCCGTCTTGAACATCATTATAGAACACCATCGACTCAGTTCTCGCCGAACGTGACTTTTCTGGTCGGAAATTTCGATCTGTTGGAAAATGACCATTTTTCAGAGTCATCGCGGTATACAATTTGCCATTGTAGTGAAGTACACAACGGTGATATATGGACCGCCATGAAGGCAAATCGATTGCGGCCTCCACTTCTAGTAGTTAAGTGTTCAACGATTCTCAACAAACATAGAGAATTATATTTTATTCTCGATGTCAGACTCTATATTAGTCTCTAATCTAGTACCATTCCCACCATCTTTTCGCGTTTATTGCGGCTTCACACACTTTTCTTGCTTTTGTGTACCGACGAACGATAGTTATTTTGCCACATCATCTCTCTGTCGCGGTCAGTTTGAAGCAGAAAACCTAATATACTTAAGAGTTCTAAGCTGTGAGCAAAGCTTCGAACGTATGGTGTCTTTTATACCAAAAACCTTTTTAGGAGTGACTAGGATTCTATTCCCGTTACACTATCAAAGCACTCGCTCGGCTTTCTCTCAACTGTGTTTTAACTTAATCGGTGGCTGTCAGCAATCATCCGTCAACGGTTTGGTCTAGGGAGCAAAGGGCATAAACAAAAACAATGATCGTCGGTCCTCGATGGTGTAGTGGAAAACTCAATGAGCCTCGCAAAGTATGATCGTGGACTTGAAGCCACTCCAGATTCCATGTTTTTCACGTATCTTGGCACTCTTGTGATCACATTTTACACAGCACCCTGTAATTAAGACCAAAATTAGGATGTAAAAAAGTTAACAATCATGTATGCTCAGTTATTCTTTCCGTAAGATTCTGTCAATTTCCTTGCAAATATCGATATAATTAAATGACTTTCGCTTAGCCGCACTGGTGTTGTCTTGCTGGGTTCTCAGCGCTGTATTAGTACTGCCTTGAGCTAAAGAACTGGTATGTGAATGCAGAAAGGTGGCACTGGAACGTTTTTTTATTTAAGCCGTTCTACGACCTCTTTGTTAGTAATAACTCACTCTTAAGGCAGTATCGGTTGCTATAACGATATATCAGTTGACATAGAACAGCGTGAAGTCATCGGAATAAATCATGTCGCCTTCATTTTAGCCTCTATTTCGATTTTATGAAGAAGAAGAGCACAGCAGCTGGATGGATGTTGTGATGGTCATAGTCATCACCTGTAACCTGTCATCTACATTCGTTCAAGTCGCATGATGCTCAGTTAATTCGTTCCGACAGAGTGGCACTAAGGTTAAAATCATTTCCCGTTCGGGATGTTTGTGAAGAATTTTCTCTTCAGAGCGATGGCACATCTGCCATGCGTTGTGTTTGACATCCCCTGCAGTCTTGAATCATGTTTCCAATCATTTTTCAGTGAAACACATAGTTCATTCACATCACCTGACCATTGACATCTTCTGAATAGGTGACTCTATCGTATTAAAAAAAGATGTTCTCATTTTCTAATCAATGATTCTGTCGTCCTAACGACAGGCCGTAGACTGCTAATAGGAGAAACTTGTACTAATCACTAATTCTAATTATAATGCACATTTTCTTTGCACAATTTTCCATTACTAAGATGAAAAGCCCATAAAAATGACAACTCTTGAAGATGCAAAACAAAGACCGATAGGAATGCTGCCTTTAAAGACTCACGTTAAGTTTTGCTATGAAAACGAGTTTTCTCTTAGCGAAACATGCAGAAGTCTAACTGCGATGCTTGCGTACCCGTATGATTTCAAAAAGCGAATTCTCATCAAAAATCAAAAATTCATTACCATGGCGACCAAGATTTTGCTAGGTCTCGTACCATTCACTTTCTATCTAACTGGTGTATTGCTGATTAGGATAACTTTTTTCCAACAGTAAAAGAAACTCGCCTGTCATTTCATCTTAAGTGGCTTTCTTTATCGCCAGCCATAATGAATCAAGGAGAAGTCTGCCACTTTACGATTGGTTCTCTTCCAAACGAACCAACAAAAAACAGCGACGACAATAACTTATGCTTGAAAAAAATTGTTCTTGGTCGAAAGAGATTGATATAATCTACGTGTTCTAAATGAATAAGACGACTCCTTCTAAAGAACATACGCTGATATCAGTCTATTCCACCTTTTTTTCCAAGAACTGAATCGAATCCAGTTTTCCTAATTTCGTCCTTTGCTCTTGGACTTTCTTGAAGGAGTTTTATTTAGAATGAATCATCATTCTTTTTTACCGAGCCTGCTCTATGTCTGATCAGTAATTACTTTATTCTCCATTGAACTACTCTGAATTTGAAAGAATGTCTCTATTGCAATAAATTCGTAAAGATGGAAAACTAGTAAGTCGACTGTGGAAATGGAAATATTATTTTGGATAACTGCCTAGTGCCGTCAGAGACCATTTATCCAAAAAACAACTCACTGGTTTTATTCTTAAAACAACCTAGTTCAGAACACTTTCTTCTAGTGCAATACCTTTCTCCATTTTTGAATAATTTCATTCTCAATAAATGAACAATAAGTCTTTTTCCCTAAAAATGTTAGACAACCGTCGTTTCAATTTTCGTAAATTCGAAGACAACTCAAAAGAACGTTTCTAGGAGACCTTAATGGGTGTTTTTGTTTTCGAACAACGTCAATCTGAAATCCACTTTCCACCGGAAGATGGAGTTGCTTGGTTCTATAACTCCACTTCCTTTCGATTTATTTATTTCGCTTTCGTATTTATTTACATATTTCAGAAAGTTGCGTTGCTTTTACTACTTTTTATTGGAAAAGCAGCGCATACTAGAAGTCACAATTCTTAACTGTACTTGCTGCCGAATTTTTTTCAAACCTTGAGAAGTCTAGTTTCCTGCTGCTGTAAACTAAAGAAGAAAATAGAGACCTTTCCTACTATTGAATTATCCGATGTGAGTTGGGTTTGATTCGCGCGTTGCGCAGATTGACTCACATGTGGAACTGAGTGGCAAATGTCCCAGCGTCCGTCTGTGATATTCAAGCAGAAGACCATTCAGAAACAAACTTATTTTTAACTTTGTTTGCTTCCTAATTCTTATTCTAACGGATGAATGCAGTGCGAATTATAACCACCGAATGCTGAGACGCGAGTGAATTTGGAGCATGAGGTCGCTTCGTGCTCATGGCTACCCTTTCTAGAGGCTCGCTGAGGTTTACACTATACTATTAACCTCCCACTCTGAACTTTTCTCCGACATTCAAAAATAGAATGCTTCAGAAAAGTGCCAGTTGAAAGAAATTATGAAAGTAAGATCACGATTGCAATCACCCTTTGTGCTGACCTAAAATTCATTAATTTTTTATAAATTCTTAACTACTTTGCTTATTTATTTCAACAAACAAGTGACCGCTTTCCTTACTTTGATCAGTTTTGGTCCTGTCTAGTTTGATTGTAAGATACTTTCTCTTTCGCTCCTGTGGAAAGCAAATCGTGCCCACCATTCCTCTGGCTTCGACGAATTCTTACGAGGCTTATATGGGAAGATAAATGATGTTGATAAATGGGTGCATCGCAATCTTTCCGTAGGTATTCATCCCATCACGCAATTATGCAAAGAATGGAACCAAATGCAGAGGACATTTCTAGAATATTGATCAATATTAAGTGCTTACTCATTTGCTTTTCGTTAATAAATATCTATATATTTATCTATTTGCTTATTTATTTACTTACGTGATTCTACATCTCGTGTTTTGAAGATCCCAGCACTCGTCGTTTTCCCCCATCCGTCATGCACAGAAATTTTCTAGATCTTTGTATGAATTAAACCGCCACTAAAAAATTTTTTTAGTACTTTTTGTTATTTGAAAAGGGTCTTTTCTGAAGAAGCCTTTTATACTGGGCAAAGACTTTTCACTAAATTTTCAGTAATCATCCAAAACCCTAAATCTCTATGATCTTGAAAATGTACTTGTCTCTTGAAAAGACCTTCGTACAACACTGCAGTACTAAAACTAAAATTAGATTTCTTATAGGTTGCGTGTTATCGCGCGTAATTTTTGCAAGACAGAACTGTTTCTTTAAACCATTAGTAATTGATCGATAGCGTAAATTTCACAGATTTAAAAAATGCACTTATTTTTCTGAAAGATCTCTCTACTGCACTGTATAAAGATAAAATCTCGTTATTTAATTGAAAAATATTCGTTCTTTCGTGGAGATTAGGTTTTTTGTAGTTGAACTGTAGAAAAAAGCGTTGTTCATTCTGTAGGCTCAGGCTTTATATTACCAATTCATATTGTCGAGTAAAGCCGCTATTATTCCTAAGTCTAAGCGCGAGATGTACATGAACGTGTGGAGGAAATCCTGGAGTATCAGAAGCATATGTTCTCTTGAATCTTTTCAAAGCACCAAAGAGCCCTGGGTTCAAAACGATAATCGTGCTGAGCGATGAATCAGCGGCGCAATTAATACGCATTCATCCACGCACGCTAGCCGACAAGGAATTTAAGTCGTGGGTGAAACTCAAGTTTGTTGTCACTTCTGCAATGTAGTAAAAGAAAATTTTAGAAAATAGACATATAGTTGAAGCAGCCGAGATTCACGCTATCTAATACTAGTAGTCAACGGGAAGAGCTCTGTCCTGCAAAAAATACGCGCGATAACGCGTGTCGTGAGTTAGTCACGATGCTATTTTCAAAGCTACACTGCTGAATGCTTTTTCAAAAATCGGTAGGTTTTTGAAATTCCGAAATTCAAGCACTCAAATGCTTACCAAACACACGTTATCGCCTTTTGTAGGACGTTTTTGTCCAGAAAAGAAGGCCTCTTCAAAAACCCTTTCCGATATTAGAAAAGCACATTTTCATTTTTCCATTACCTCACCAGGTGCTGGTTGACATAACTTTACGAAGCATTGAGACAGTCGCTAAAAGCTTTTTTCGACCATGAATGGCCAGTAGTCCTTATGAACTCTCTTGCATACAAGTCTGCTGCCGGCTTTGAAATTTACGCAGGAGGGAGAATCTTTGGCTAGGCTCGCAATAGGGCTACTCCCTATTTGTGCATGCACGACTTCAAGTAGGCATTGCCTTTCACACATCGCATTGTAACTCTAATGAACTTATTGCGATTTAAGTTTTATCTTGGCTCTTACTAGCACAATATTGAGTGCTTATTAATGTCTTTTAGTGCTCAACCTAGAGGGAACTAATCTGCTGCTTTTCTTCATGCATGAAATGGCATGATTTCATCACAAACGCAATAGCGTCACTCATATGTTTGGTGATTTGGAAACTGTCACTTCGTAGCCTCTATCGCCATATTCCGAATATTTCCGGTGAAGAAACGTATTTTCCTAAGCGTCTGATTCACGATGATAATGCTTTGAATAGATTTCGACTGAACATTTCCGAATCCATCTACAAGAAGCTGATCAAGGAATCAGATCACGTGAGTTTTGTAATGAGCGTTTCAATTTGATGTCTAAACATACCATATTTCACCTTTCGTATCCATCAATCGATCTCATGTGATATATGCAGTTCGTGTCGCTATAGATCTTTTCCATGTGACTCATCCTATGTCACAATCTCGGTAAACTACGTGGGCGGGGGATTCATAAATGAAGAGAGTAGTTTGTGCTCCTGAAAGACCAACAATGTAGCTTTCCTGAACTGGTATGGAATCAAGAAGAAAGATTATCCGCGAGTACTGAATCAGACTTGTTTCGGTTTCAACTATACGTTTACCTCAAGTTTTATATAGTTGGTGTATTCGCTGGCGAAGCAGTCGCTGCAAGTGCTACACGACATACACGATGTTGCTGATTCACGCACGCGTAACAAACGAATCACACTTTTTATCTTTTTGAAAAATTGTAGCAATATTTGTCTGGAGGACAAAAACAGTAGTAGATACTACCAATGAGACCACCGAAAGATTTGGGCCAGAGATGCATTTATTCACCTGTGTAAGTCTACGATTCCATGATTATAGTCGATTGCGTGACGCATCCATGTGCAACAGATCAACGCCAAACGCTTTATACTGTATTATAAAAAGTTAGATCTTCATTCCCATGTATTGTGAGGTATTCTAGTGAAAGGTTTCAAGTAACAAACGAAAGGTTAATCATTTACTGAAGTCAATTTTATGACACTTTTAAGGTGAGGATAGGTTTAAGGAGTAGGCTAGATGGTCACTCTACGCAAGGATGTCCTTTGTTTTAACCCATTCAAAACGGTGGTTATTATCTGCTGGCGTGTCTATCGAACTCCATATCACCACAGCGGATTCAATGTGCAAAAACATCTATTGGCAACCTATGTCAATACATTTTTTGCGGACCATTCAAAACGAGCAGTCACGTTTGTTCCCTTGAAGCGGGTAACCCCGAAAGGGTAAACTTTTACGTGGTTGAGTAAGAATGGCTTTCCTTAGCGTGGATAGATTCGCCAGAAGCTCTCAATCATACGCTCAGTTGTCCACTGACGTAGCTTGTGGTCCAACTTCAGTCCAATAGTCTGCAACAACTATGTGCAGTATCCAAATAAAGGCAACGGAATCTCAGTAGAAAATATACCCCACATCTTCAAAATTTCTCCAGCATGGGCAATTTCGCCTGAATGATCAGCCTGGCGAGCTCTTTGTCTGCTAGTTTTTTCCATCCAGTTCTCTCTCCTGACATAAGCAAAATCGCGTTGAGAAAAAAACTATACCCTTCAAACTGACGAGATCGCTTTGAGTGTCTTTGATAATTCTCTACAAGAAATATCGATATTTAGATTCCAAGTATTACAACTGCAATTTGAGTATTTATTTCTAAAATTTCAGTTCAGTCCATTAGAAATTCGAATCATTGCTTCTAATCGACGTCAAAATTATCTTATTCAGGTAAGCTCCAGCTCTAAATTTGTTCCAGAACTTTCGTAGATCGCTTACGTTTGAATAAAGTAGAATTTTCAAAGCAGACAATTTAAGATAATCTTTTCATTAACATTTAGATTAGTCTTATTGTAGTTTTATACCTAGTTTTGATAGTAAAAGAATTTTTCTCGACTATGATGCTTACAACCAGCCAGTGATTTTCGTATTTTCAACTTTGACTTTGGACAGATTTTCAAGTCTCACGAAATATCGAAATACCTTCCTCTCCTTTATCACTTTTCCATCTAAAACGGTGGTTTTCTGTAGATATATCAAAACATCAAATTACTGCACCGTAAAAACGACAACTGCTGAAATTTCTTTGGTTTCCGAAGCCCATATTCTTCAAAGTTCCACAAACTCTGTAAATGCAGTTCCGCAAAGTTTATCTGTGAGCAAGAACTCAGATAAACAATGGTCCTCACTCGATACAAGGTTTTTAGCGAATTTCTCACTGTCTCCTTCCACTGTCAGAAAATGATCTACTAGCAGTTTTGCAATGCTGTGAACTGATGTGAAACGTTATACGTGCCAACCAGCAGTATTGAAGAATCCATTTCTTATAATTCGACGGGTGCAGTGGCTTGACATGCTGTTTAATGCCCAGATGATCGCTGGTGCGACGTTCCTTCCTCCTCCCTTACTCACTCAGTCAATCATGGTCCTCATGCCTTCTAAGTTAACGCGTTAGCAACAGGTTCGTTTAGAAAAAGCTTTCTGCAATCCGCACAGGCTATCGGCTACCCCTGCTGGGCGTGGAAGCCATATAGTAAAGCTGTCCCCTGCAGAAAGAATCGATTGAGTCAGGATTCAACAACCTTTTTAGAAAGAAAACCCTACAATTGTAATCGAACCTCGCTCGTAAAACTAGAGATCTTAACCCTTTCGCGGCGATTCCAGTTTCTCAGCCATCAAAAATATCTTCCCAATCAATGGAAAATTTCAGGAGTTTGAAACTCTACAGATTTATGGAATAGAATTCACTATCCCATAATAATCGCTTATGGGATTCGTCAGTGCATCTTCAAGTTTAATATGTTCAAAATCATGACCTTCAAAAGATCGAAAACGAATTTCAAATGTTTTGAAAATTGGAGGACACTAGTGAGCAACACTACTGCATCTTGGATGACGAAATTCTGTTTGTTTACTTGTCTTCACGATCGAACTGTAAGTTTCAAAGCAAAATCAGCTGAGCTGTGTGTTGTGAGATTTATGAAGCGAAAGCTCCATTATGGAAAAGCAAAAAATTCGTTTTGCAGGCGAAAATCCCCAGATTCCATAAATATTTACTGCATTTGAGAAAATTGAACATCGGAAGAGATAAGTCAATTTAAATCTATAGGCCGGCTTAAATTTGACAAGATTTAGGTTAGATATAAGTAATTCAACCTGGCATTAATATAATATTGATTTTTCAATCTGAAAATTAGAATTCTATTATTTTAAATGATTGCTCTTCTCTGCTTTCGCTTATGGTTTCAAGTTTTCTCGAATTTGATGAAAATTCTTGATTTTTTATGCAAAACCATTATAGGTGATTGCATTTCTGGTGAGCGCGTATCAATCCAACAATCGCTTCTCTCCAAATCTTGAGTTATGCAATGTGGAGTCAGAGATTTTCGACGAACTGAAAAAATTTCAACTTCACATTCCCATTAGGATGCTTGGCAGTAAGTGATCATAATAAACTCGTTTCTCGTTTTCTTATAATGAAGCAGAGATTCAAATTCGATCTCATTTAAAGAAATGCGAATACCGCCATCAAGTAGTGGAGCTCAGTGGAAGAATGAAATGAAAAAAATACAATGAGAAAATAAGAAAGTCGCTTGAGAGAAAGAGAAATATCGGGGAGAGATAAAATAAAGCCCCTCGCAAACAATGTTATTTCGTGGCTTAAACAGCTAAAAGGAGAAGCTTCTTCATGTTACACTACTCATAATAAATCTATAGCGGATTTTCTTCTATGAAGATAAAAAAGACAAAATAATATTCGTTAATTTATTCACTTTATCAAGAGCATTGTGTTCAGTGCGAAACTCGCCGCATAACTTGTCCTTGAACGAGACGATTATGAAAGAAGCACTCGATTACTGGAATTGCCTCAACCGTACAACAAAAGCAAGGTGTGACTAATCTCCAATGTTCAATGATTGACACTATTTCTTTTTGTTATATAAAGTTGGACGGTTTGAACTGTCATTACTAGGGATTCTAAACTCAAATAACAAGCCACAATATCTTTCGTCTATCGTCGGCACATCCGAATTTTTCACGAAAAGCACAAAAGAAAGATATGATTCTCAACGAATCTCCAAAAGGAGTAGGACCCACTGGGCTACTCTTGCACGGAATAGGGAAAAATGTAAGTGTTGCTGGTGCACGCTCGAGTCACTCGACGATCAGCAGAACGACAGATGATACAGGTGATTTCGTCGACACATATGGAGCCGTATACCCACTGAAGTGTCCACAGCGTTCATATTTTCCAACACCGCCTATGCACAAGTTTCGATGCATACTGCTCTCTCAAGCGATCAGGACGGCATTTGATCAATCGCGCAGCACGACTCGTAAGTGGCGCGTGATTTTCGTCACTTAACTAGAGCTTTCTTCACCATTCTGAAAACACTGCAGATTTTCGATGTTACTCTGTTATTCCATGAATAACTTTACACCTCATGTGCTTTGGTACATATATAACTCTTATGTGCGAAGAGAACTGAGGAGGTGAACATCGTTTCTTTTCGATCTCGGGCGCTACTTGAAGAGACCCTCAAAATTCAACCCTAGTTTTAGAATCATCACGGTTCATGTTATTCAAATGGTCACTAAAGTTTTCATGAACAGTCGTCCACAGACCCTAGCCATGCAAAAATGCTCGCCGTGTGTGAAACGTAATCTTATTTTCGCTACTACAGCGCAGAGAGCACGCCTTTTCAAACAAAAAAGCATAGTGGTAAAAACACCAAGATTTAAGCTTTCGAATAACTACTGAGGTTGATTTTGCGCTCTTAAAACAAATTTTGACCCCTTACGCTTTTTCAGTTATTTTCCATTTTTGGAACATTACAATGTGAAGGTGTTTCATGAAAGTAGTAGTCCATTGCGTCTTTATCAAATACTAATCACTAAATGAAAGCTACCATTGATGTTCCCCACTGAGCATTCTGTGTCCGGTTAGTCGCGAGGGCGCATGGAGCGTCTTCAGATGGTGGTTAGGTGAATTAAACTAGAACCGTAAGCGACCCTATGCTTTACCGAGACTCGGCTGGGTTAGGTAGTCAAATTCCTTGTCTATACAGCGCCAACTCGACCGACTTTGTTCACTACGAGTTGAAGTGGCCAAAAATCTGTGATCAAGCGGCTGGGAAATATGGCGGTTATGAGTTGCTTCCAATAAATAAACTCCTCTCTTTCCTTCGAACCAATAGTCGGCGTTTGGCAAGATATCGTCGTTAGCAACATCGGCGAAAAATGTGACCGGCTCATCCAACATTTTTACGCTAGCAGTTGAAATTCACCAAGAGTCGTTTGCTTTCAGAAGCACTTGAGTTGGTACGCCAACATGCCAACATGGAGTCGCATGGGCTGGAGGCAGCTAGAAATTAACGTCCGAGCATGCAAAACACTACAGAGAAGCGACAAAAGATTTTAAAGAGAGAAAAGTAGCAGTTGTGGCCGAAGCTGCGTAAGTTGGGAGAGCAATTGAAGAGCCCACCGAAGCTTTGCCATTTGCAAGGCTAAGATGAATACAATACAACGTTTTTGGGGAACAGTTACAGCTTCTGGAAAGACATAGGATTGTTTTACCGATTCTCTCTTTTGAAATTCGGCATGTTATTCCGTCGGAGAAAAACCGAACACCACTTGATCGAGACAGGTGAAGACCTGAACATCTAAAAGCCCTTATCTCTAGACTGGCTCAACTCTTAATCTTTATTTATCAGATTGCAAAATTTCCAGTCAATAGAGAACCAACATCACAATCTTACTTTTCAAGGTAGTGACCTTAACGACATCAGCAACTATCGCCTGAACCGCTTGCTGTCTGTTATCTATGAACTCTTCACTTTAGTCATTCTGATCAGGATTGACGGAACACTGAACAAGGGTCAGCAATGCGAACAACAGGGTGTAGTAAAGGATTTTGTACTGTAGACCACATCCACACGTTAACAAGACTCACTGAAGTTCCAGGAAAGCGCATGAGACCGCTCTACCTCACATCCATCAATTTGAAGCAGGCTTTTTATTCGTTTCAAAACAGCAACAATTAGAGCTCTGAGCAGCCAGACCGTTTCTTCTCATACCCAAGGATTCTTCGTAAACTTTATAGAGATTCCACAACCAAAATTCCATTATTCTTCAGTACTATTACCATCGACGTGAGAAGAGAGGTTCGACAAGGCGATAGCATCATCTCGTCAAAATTATTCACTGCCACCATCCAAAACGTTATGCCGAAGCAAATCGAATGACTCGTCACTTTTTCTAAAATATCTGCTTTCACTCTCACGAAGACCCATATGAATCATCATTAACACTTCAACGTTAAGATTCTGTCTTCTTTTCATTTCCATAGGCATTCTTCTTTACATTTGTAATTACAAGCAAATGAAATTTTCGTGCAAGGGAGAGCAAAGTTTTAGTAGATTCAGTAGCATTCAGTAGCTGTGAGTAATGTCCTAACTTGATTTATTTGCATGCATCCATTAACTTTGAATACAATTTTAAACAATGTAACTTCAGTTCAATTACTGACCACATCGGTTTAGAGGAGCAAACTTCGAATGTCGAGAGAATGAATTATGAGGAAAGTTAGATACCTCAAAATTCATTGTGTCATTTGTTTCCTTTTCTTAGTTGGCGTTATGCGGATATATTCATCTTAAATATTCCTTCAGCAATGTAACATTCAGTGAAATGACCTCTCTTGTGAATATTTTTGTCGTGACCATCTAAAAAGTACAAATCATTATTTGACCCCCTATTGCGGTATTATGGTGCTACAAAAAACTCAATGTTGTAGAGTGGTGTGCTTTTCCGGGAGCGAAAAAAAGTTAAATTTGTTCGAGTCCCGGCTGACGCAAGAGTTTTTGCACACCACTCTACATCATTGGGTTCATCTAAGAATTGTTATTCTAGGAATTTTAGTTCATTATACATATGTATATATATATATATATATATATTGCAGTGTATCTTTAACTCTCACCTTTCCACATTTCTTGAAGAAGTAATGTGAAAATTTCTATGTTTTTTTCTTGAAAATTTAGCTTGATAAACTTAATTATCGCTGAAGTATCTCAAACGGAAAACCTACTATGCAGCTAAAGAAAAGCTGATCATGTGACAGATATAGCGTAGATCGTGAAACCTGACGTAAAGCAGATCCAAATCCGCAATTGTCCTCTCCCGAGACTCGCTTGTTATGCATTGCACTATCGCAGTCTTCACACTGCCCATCTCTTAGCTATGTTCTAACCATATTGATTGATATCAATAATTACTCATCAACAGGATTGATCTGGATATCACAAATTGGCCTTAGTTCCGGTCGAGATGTGGGTATACACGACATTTTTACCAGGGCAATTCATTAGGCGAGTCGCGGATCAAGCGCTGATTTCTACAAGATCTCGCAGTTAAGTCGTTGAGAGCCCAACTGAAGGATTGTGTGTTAGCGCTTCATCAATAAGCAGGTGACCATAAAATAGAAACTCGCTGAAAAATGTATTGCAAATCTTTGAGGAATTGCTAAGAGCTGCAGGTGCTCCTATTCCATCTAGTAGGAGCCAGTTTCTTATATCCAACCTCGGCTGTATAAATGATCATTGTGGCTATTTGAAAATTCCTTATTATTTTACAATAAAATCACATGAAGTGTTTCTTTATCAAATGGAGCAGGGTCGAAGGTTTTTGTAATGTAGCCATTTCTCGTTTGATTTCGATCATAAAAATCTTCTCGCATATAGCCAACTAGAAATAAAAACGACGAAACGACATCGTCAAAACGTGGAAAGGATTGCGAATTGATTAGCAATGAATTTCAAGGTATCTGACTTTTCTCATAATCCAATCTCTGAACATTCTAAGTTTGTTCCTTTACATAAAGTGGCCATTACTTGAATTTAGTTTACATTACATTCAAATGGTTATTGGATGCATGTAAAAAAAACAAAGCTGGGACATTACTCGCAACATTACTGAATATGTCCGAGTTCTACTTCACCTCCTTTGCACCAAACTTTCATTTTGTTTGAGTTAGCAAACGTAAAGAAGAATGCCTTTCTAAGCGAAAAAAACGAGCCTCAAAGAAGAAATGTTAGTGATGATTCATGTAGTCTTTGCGTAGAATCAAAAGCAAATTTTTTTCGATAAAACTGACAAATCATTCGATTACCTGCGTGCTAAACCAAACAGATTTGTAAGAAGTAATATTTTTCTTAGAAACCTGAACACTGAACAAGACTGAAAAACGCTTACCTAAAGAATATGCACGAAGGGACGTAATCGAAATCAAGACGAGCACGAAATCAAAATCATGTGCAATTCGGGCGTAAAAAGCTGCAGGCTAGCGGACTTCAACTATTATTGATAGGTTCATGTGGGCTTAACGCGAATTTTTCTCTAAACATAGAAAAAAACCGATTTGTGTGCACTTTTGAGCCTCTGAGAAATAGAGAGAAGTTCTGGACTTAGATTGTGAGGGAAGAATCCTATCAGAAAATTCATTTGTTCTTCGGAAACTCGAACCTTTAATTTCTAATATTTTATGCACCCGTCATCATTTTCACTGTGCGGATCCCAGCACTCCTAGCACTCAACTTGTTTCCTCGCCAGCTTCATCCACAAAGGTCTCTAAACAGTTCGCGTGATGTTCCGACTTCTGTTTGAGGATATCGGCTTCTTCATGAATTACGTGAAACGTGGTCGAGCAAATCTTCTTGCAGTCTCGGTGAAGCCCAAACTAAGGTTTTGTTGTTTGATTGCAAGAGAACGTTGATGTAACGGGTTCCAACCAGCACTTTGCTTCTGAAATCCTGCATCAACAACCAGTTGGTCACAGCGTCAGACAGTGCCACCGTCAGACCACTATTAGACTGACTACCGCCCGAGGTTCACATTGCTTTCAATATTAGGTAGTCACAATTGAGAAAGCAGAGACACCTGCACAGTGTTGCACGTTCTCCTCCATTTCAGGGAGAATTTTCACAAGTTAAGAAGCGATACTTCTGAGAAGCATGATACGTAGAAGGATTTCGTTTGGGATTCAATTTTTTACTACAGCTTCAGCCTCACAGAAATCAATACCGATTTGTGTTCACCACATAAATCTCGTTAACGAGTGATTGCTTGCTCACATCTCAGCATTTTTGTGTTTTGTACTGTATTCCTCACACTGCTATCAAAAAAGAGCAATGAATAAATAATAGTTCAAAATACGGCAGATAGTCAAGCTATTTTCACAACATTGTCGCTGACGTTTTTTCTTAGGCTTTCCTCATGAATAGGGAATTTTGAAAGAAAAATCCGTATTGATTCCAGATATGTGTTGCTGCTAGAAGACGATGCTTTGGTAGTGCCAAAGTTTGCCTCCATGATGACGTCAGTCATGAAGCAGATGGATCAGCGCCAAGAAATCGACTACCTAAAGATGTATCATCCAAGTCATCTAAGGAAAATCCCATCACTACCAATGGTATTAAGATGTTTTTACCTGAACTCGCGATGATTATTGAGAGCTTTGTAGTGACAGAAAAATCGATTTAGACTATCATCATATCGCTGACTATATGTTACATTTACCAAATGATTATTCACCGACGGGTATCAATTTTTTGGTTCGTGGTTACTTCCGTGCTTATTTACTATGAACTAAGCTCCTATGGTTTTCAGGTGAGACAAAACATCATTACAAGCATTTCAACTCTTTTGCTGAGAAATTTAGATTTTAGTATTGCATTTTCTTTCCCTGTATTCAGGTGAAATTGACAATGCCGCTCACAATAAATGTGAAAATGTGAAAAGACCCACTAAAGAAACAGTCAGGGCTATCTAAAGATTCATTAGAGCAAAACAGTTTGTATGTATAATAGGCTTTTCGCTTCAGTCCTGTGACACATTCAGAACTTGGTCAACAAATCATCAAGTCTCTCTCACTAGGTTTTTTGTAATATATTTCGTACCTTTGAAGCCATTTTAGCTCTACATTGTAAAATAATTATATTTTATTATGTCATTGAAAGAACGTTGATCCAACTAGCTTATGAAATTCGAACAAACCTTCCATTTTTATTACTAAGCGAATAGCGCACTGGTTGAGAATATAGTGTATGTGGTCAATCGCTCGATTACGCGCTACGGACCAACTAGACGTCCCAATCGCCCTCTATTGGTAGCCACGAGGTTTGCTTAGAGGATAAGGGCATTTGATAATTCGGTAGGCCACTGTAAGCCATTCTATAGCCTGGGCGTTCATTCGTTATATAACTTCTAGAGTGCTCCGATGAAGCCCTATGCACTGTTGCATGCCTCAAGGACTAAACGCAGCAAATGATTTTCATACCTTATTCTTATGAGTCACTGATTCATTACTCGATTTCAAAGCCTAATAAACCAGTTTTTTAGTTTCTAGCTGACCTACGATACTACATCACTAATACGGTCTACATGAGTGTGACGGAGTCGTGTTGTACACCTGCTGTGCTGTTTCGAGCCCGAAAAATCCCGCAAATTGTCGACCGATTATCAATTGAGACCATCAAAAGTGCATCTGATGGGCGAGCGAAGGATCATATTTTAGATGAATCGTCATTCATTGGACGTCAAACAGACACAAACCTTGTGGTACACATTGGTTCAATGAGTTCAATACGTCATCGCCGTATAAAGTTGGACGAAGTGCTTTTCGTCGAAAATCGTCAAAATAATTGATTAAAAATCATACAAGGTGCAAATTTTTTTAGAGTAGTAAGTTTTCCAGCAGTCGGTCTTGACCGTGCCTATAGCATTTTGCAACATTCCTCCGTTATTTTTAATAGTAAGGTTAACAGCAGTAATTCTTTCAATTGAATCAAATTCATTTCACCTAAGAATTGGCGTCATCAGAAGTCATCCACATGTTTTGTGGATAGAGATATTATAGAGAGAAAGGGTATGGTGAAAACTATTCGAAAAGCAAAACAGTGCCGCAAAAATTCTGTGATAATACGTACCTTTCAAATCAAATACCAATTGTGAGTTCTTCTTCATAACATTTATTTTATTTAACATATTTCCCCGGTTTGTTTACTTTTTTCTCTAAGAATTTGTACTATCGTATGGGACAACATATTTCGATCGGGTCATTGTCAGTGTTGTGATAATGTAATTGGGTAAATTAAGCTAGATGCCTTCAATTCATGCCTGCATTGTTTGGATATCATTCATTTGAAATTTTGTTCCTGTTTCTCAGTAAAGAAAGGCTTTACATCATAGTTGTCACGTTTTCATATAAATTTTCATAAATGTTCTTTTACGCGCATTGCCTTACTGGGATAAAGATTGTTCGAAGACGTAATGTTATGCTCTGAGATTTCAGATTTTTTTTAGCTGTTAGACAGCAAATGAAGTTTTCTTCTTATTCCAAAGGAGACTTGTCTAGCAGTGCTAAATGATAGACAAAGTCGTGGATCTTAGAAGGAAAGTGCACCCGCGATTTACTCACTTTTTTTATACATGTCTATAACATCATAAAACTACTAAATAGACGGTAAAATGACGAATTTTCTGATTTATATATGTCTAAGAGTTGCTAGCTTATTTGGGTCCAACGCGAATGCAATCATACTCTTTTTGGCATTTAGTTAATTGTAATATGCTGTCCAAAGGATCTTACGATATAAATCTTCGGGTTTTGATAATTTTTCATTGTATGTAAAACTCGAAATTCATCACAGCGATTGATATATAGAAAACAATAAGTAGTCGGTTATAAGTGATGATGTATACTGCATGCGATACCAGTTCATCCATAACACACAGTAGTCTTTCGGAGTACTAGTGTAATTTACGAGCTGGGACATGAATAAAATTATAGAATAAACTTTCAAAACTACTAAGCACTCGTATTTTTCGTATGTTCATTCTTGTCACTTGGCATTCACTGTCTTCGAAGGTGTACTTTCGAAATGGTTGACTGCGCAAATTTCGAGTTATTTTGACCCTTCCAATCTCCAAAGCAAGTAAAACCTTTGAAACTCCACCTGCATTGCGCCTAATGTTAGCAAGGGAACACCGGTCAAGAGATAATTGGAGAGGGTTGGTTAAAGCTGGTGTTGTGTCAGGTGCACGAAACTATTGGACTTTTGCGGAGTGTAGATGCCCGATAGATGGGAATTGACTGTGGAGCAAACAAATCTATGGCCATCGAACAAATGACAGTTAGGAAGAGACAGTTCCAGTCTCACGATATAGGCGACAATGCGCAATAAAAATTGAAAATATATTCATCTATGGAGGATGTCGTTTTTTCCAGAAATATAGACTATTACGACGCACAGGCGTTTTTCTTACCAGGAATACTTATCAAGATTTCTATAACAATATACTACTCTTTTGTGACGAAGAAGTTCACGACGCATGTCACTGCCAACGAAATCCGCTGTAAAGTTCAAACTATGGGAGAGCTATCTTGAAAGCGAGGTGTGTTTCTCCTCCTCATTGGTTTATAGAAGAGTTGATAATGTGCTGTTATGATAGGGACGTAGCTTTCGTATTGAAAATTAGAAATTCCTAGGGTAAATGGACTCTATTCTTACTAGAAAAGCCCCTATAGGAGTCGCTTCAATAGCAATTCATCCTTCCGTAATAAAAAAGCCTCGTTAGAATCAAAAATCACCATAACTGCCAATTAATCTGCTATGCAGTTCAAACGACCAGCTAATTACACGAAAAGCAAAACGTTATCTCCTTTTCGTTGATAGAACACACTATGAGGGTTTTCACATTAAAGGTTGAATACTGAAGTCAGAATTACTAGAAACTATCTAGTGGCAAAAATGTGGAAGAAAAGTATAAATAGCGTAAGAAAATAATTCTAATAACCGATAAAAATATGTTCTTTTTTTGCAAAGGCGTGTTTTTCTCACGGAAACAAGAGATTTTTTTTAGCACGAGACCGTTATTTCTACAAGAAATACCTTTTATTATTTTATATTTTTATTATTTTTATTAGGTCGGAAGAAAAGTTTTGGGGAGCTCGCAAAAATCTGGAAATTTATGAATGAACTCCAAACAAAAAAAAAAATAACTCTTCTTGAAAATAAAGGCCATCGTTTTCCACGACTTGCTGGCATCAGTCCGCCAAGTTTCGGATTCGGATCCGTTTTCAAAATTGGTCATTCAGTGGAGTGTTGAGCAATTGGCGACAAATTTAGACTTTTTTGGCGGATTGTGCTTCAGTGAGTTCATATGGATCTTGTTGTGGTTTCTTGTGGGCAAAATTAAGCTGGTGGGGATGAGTTAGAACAGATATATGGAAAACATCAAGTTCGATTGCCAATTCGCGAGCACTTGACGACTTTTCATCTTCCAAAGCAACAATCAAATCTTTCTTATACAACTTTTTTGGGCATTGTAAACGAGGCTTGTCTTCGAGGTCAAGATTTACGGTATCAAATCGTTGAAATCAGCGTCCAGTAGCAGATTTGCTTGTTGTGCTTTCCCCTTCAGCTTCGCTGATTTCATCGACTGCAGTTCGCCGTAAAAGACCCTTCCTCCAATAACGACGAGATAAAACACGAACTTTGATTGTATAGTTGGAAATGGCGGATGCTTCTAAGAAAGTGAAAGCAAAGACTAAAAATGTCTAGGCCTTCAGTGGGAAAATCCCACATGAGAAGCTGTAACATTCCCATGTTATGCATGGGAGCTATCTCATGCTTTTTAAAGTGCCCCAGAACTTTCTTTCCAACCGTAGTAACAATTTTTTTGGTGTAATTTTATCTTTCTCACTGATGAAATGCCTTTCGCACATGGACTTTACCAGAACGTATCATGAACCCAATATGCAGCCAGCAACGGGCTAACTACTTCAGCGCAGAACGTAATATTCTTTTTCACAAATTTGGGATGTCGAATGACTATCGAAGGTTTATTTAAAAGCCATCCACAGACTCCAGCAGAGCAAATAAAGCGGATCAAGCGTGATACATAATTTTGTTATGCTGCTACAACGAATTACGAAGAGCTCTTTAGATGCGAAACGCCTCATCCAAATTTGCAAGGTTTAAGCTTTCGAAGAATTAGTAAATGTATGAGGAACAAAATTTGTCTAACAAATAAAACCTTCAAACAGTCGTGTACCAGCACAGGTACATGCTGTGCTGAACGGGTCAAATGTATAACTCTTGCTTTACGCAAGGCTATGCGCAAATGAATTTCATACATCTTGTGAGCCGAGCACGTAAGGCCAAGCAAACATTCGTTACCTCCACAATCGGTAAATTTTTATCAGGTTTGCTAAGAAGCATAGAAACAATGACATGGTATCTAATTGGGCTCCGCAATTCGCAGTGCAGGAGCCAAATATGCATTTAGTAATCTGATAATCTGATAACATGTCTTGAGCCTATTTTTGAGGTCTGTTATGGCACTTATACTATACTAGACAGCTGTTTCGCCTTACCAGGCTCATCGGTAGTACGGCACCTTTCGGCTCAGCCGATGCCTCTTAGGGAATATACTCCTTACTTATAAAGGAAAAGACTCAAAGTATGTTATCAGATTATCAGATTGTCATTGTGTTTGAGCGAAATTCATACGAATAGGCGGAAGTAAAGCTATGCATTTAGTTAATTCACTGAGTTCACGGAGTACTCTAAAGATCAAATGACTTTGAATGCTTTACACTCTTCTGCTCTATCGTTTTCCTCTGCACGTGTACTGTAATTAGACATCAAAAAACGTAACGTATTCGTTCTATGAGAATCTCTTCACTGCCCTACTACATATACATGAATTTTTCGCCAAGTTTTGATATTTTTGCTTCGCTTTTATATAACAAATGGAAATATAATTCTCTATATGTCGCAAAGGCAAAGTTTTGGACAAATGTGGTAGACAACCGATACGAACAGTCTCTTTGACTGAATCAGCTAGACGATAAACCAGAAATTCTTTCAAAACATAATTAGAAGACATTTTTGAGCAGATATGTTCGTTATAAAGAACAGTGAAAGCTGATAATCTCTAGAGAATTAACACTCACATGACACGTGACTTCACACTTGGTGGAAATGAGGACCGATTTCAACTTTGAATCACTATATCTAAGCTCATATTAGATTTTAGTGGCTGGATTGACATCGTCAAAGTTCTTGAAGCGGTATATAGTAGTAATTTCTCTAGTCTATTTCTAGTGGAATCTGGAATTTCAGAGCAAGTCAATATGCGGATTCCGTTCAGCTAGATCTGATGGTATTCTCCCATGCATTGCATTTATTTTGGTTATCGCGTTTGCGTTGTAATTCAAAATAAAAAACCATAGCTTCAACTATTCGGTTGACAGTGGTTGCAGTATTGAAGCATTCAAATGTGACTTTGTAGAGTAATTGAGGAGGCAATGTCATATAAGGATGATGGTTGTATTCAATTCAGAGTTTTCTATTGGTTTTCTAGTTATTACTTCGTCGAGCAAGGAGACTCAGATTAGGTTGGGAATTCAGTACATAGATTTCGTCTTGATCTTTTATACTTCTAATTTGATAATTTCTGAGGCTTTATCAAATCTTTAATAAATAGGAAAAGTAATTCATATAATAATTACACTTATTGCTATAAAACAAAAACATAAGTCTTTGAAGCCTCTTCACTGAAATACTCTAATGATTGGGAGACGCCAATTACTGAGAAACCATGTTCATTAGCTAAGTTTTCAAATAGCTAACGTTTTATTTATTTATTTTTATTTATTTACTTAATCATTTATCTAACCTCCTCTTGCGGTAGTATAGTCTTATAATATACCCAATAATGTGGAGTGCTGTGTAGAAACATTTGCGTCAATCGGGATTCGAACCCAGGCCAAAAAAAAGAGTGCTGTGCAAAATGAGAGTCGGTGGTGCAACATTCAGCACACGTTCCCGGAAGGAGTGAGATCTGGGTTCGAATGCCGGCTGACGCAAATGTTTTTGCACAGCACTCCACATTATTGGGTATTTTTTTTCATTTTTTGTTCTAGAGGAAGACCACCGACCAGATGGTCCGATTTCTTCACGAAAGGCATAAAAGAAAGATATGATGCTCAGCGAATCCCTAAAGCGAAGAGGACCCACTGGGCTAGTCTTACACGCGATAGGGAAAAATGGAAGTGATACTGGTACCCGCTCGAGTCACTCGACGATCAACGGGAGGACAGTGATACAGGTGAATGTTTTATAACTAGTATTTATAAGAACGACCGATGGAGATCGTTGTTGGTAATCTTGGCTTTTGCGGTAATTTTCCACTCCTCTTCACTTAATAAACTGTTGAGAAAAACTATTTCATAGATTTGGGACGCATCGAAGGCATGGTCGAGTAGTCAGTGATGCACATTGTCACGATGTTATCAGCAGACAAAGCGCATGTTTTACCTCCAATAAACACTCTACTTTAGTCACCCGAGAATGCATTAGCCTTGCTATCTTCAAAAATGCGACGAGATTTGCCCTGACCAGCATTCTACGGCAATCAAAACGATGATGACATCTAAGCAACAGTTAAATCTACATACGCAGTGTTTGAGAATCGAAATGTACAATTCCCTCTTAAGTCATCTTCTACACTGCATAATTCATTTTTACGGGCAAAATGCAGCGCGAAATTTATTTATTCTCGGTGGCTGAAGTTTTGGCGGACCGTGTTTTTTTACACCCTAAAGATTCGGAAGACCAACTTTCTTGAAACATTGGCATGTTATTAATATAAAATTGAAAATGAGAAGAAAAGTATAGAAAACTAATTTTTTATTTTCACGAGGTTGGTTGGTCTTTCCGGGACCCATCGGCAGGAAAGAAGAAGATTGGGAAAAGATACCAACCTCGTGAAAATAATGATTAGTTTTCTAAGCTTTTCTTCTCATTTTCAAACCCTAAGAGATTAATGGTTACCTCTGAGGTTAACACAGGCTCTGTCCAGTGATTAACTATTTTATAGCTTTGTAATCTCGAACAACGGGTTTTATCTTCAGTTGAGCTGTCTGGGAATTTGAGTATGTCTTTGAGATGTCTCACAAAAAATACAGTTACAAGGATTATATTGAAGATGGGACAGCTTACAGTTAGAGAAAAACTGGAAATAGTCAAACGAATGCGCTTTGTTTTGCTGTACGAGAAAAAGAAGAAAATTGACTTAGTTCCAAGTTAATCACTGAACGTCGTGATAATTGACGAAGTTCGTTTGCAGAAGTCTTTAAGCATGGAACAAAGCGAAACTGTCCACAATAAACACACAATTATAGGGCAAATAAAATCCAGCTGTAGAGATTATAGAGCTTATGAAATGATCAAGCGGATGAAAACGTAGAGCTAAAGAAGAAGAAAGGCAAAAAAAAACTTCATTCGTAGTATCAACATTATACATGAAAGCTGAAGAAACTTAGACGTTTCCAAACGTTTCAACTTAACTCACACTAACCCAAAAAGGCATCCCAAGCATGAGCAATACAGTTCGCTTACTTGTGTTGATTCTAGAATTCGTTTGGAAATTAAACATCGGAGGGTTCAAATAGCTGCTTTTAAAAAAGGGTTCCTACAAGTTTTCATTCCAGCATCTACCTTAAACTTTTTATAGTTAGTGTAAGCGGTCATAAAAACTATTTCCAAGATACATACAACATTGAGCACGTGTGGCGAAGTGATTAGAGAGGCTTGTATCGTACATATGGTCGATGGTTCGATCGCTCATGGCTCACCGAGCCCTCCGTCTTTCCAAGATCGGTTAGTTGGAGCCAGACATTTGAGAGGATAGCAAAACAAGCTTGACACATAGGTAGGCCACCGCGAGTCGTTGTGAAAGCTAGATACTTTCTCTAATTCAGTCACCTCAAACCAATGTAAAAATTGAAAACTTGCATGGCCGATTTCGCAAGGATTTGATCAACTCCGAAGGCTTTATCCTTTTTATTCACACATAGAACAAGCATGACATAGTATATATTGCAGCTACCTGTATGTCGTCTCGTTGATCGTGGAGTAACTCGAGCGGGCACCAATAACACTCCCACTCTTTCCTATCGTGTGCAAGAGTAGCTCAGTGGCCTCCACGATCTAGGAATTTTTTGGCCACCATGTCTCTTTTCTAGATTCTTTGTGAAGAAGTTAGACCATTGGGTCGGTGGTCTTCCTGTG
>JAHQIW010000115.1:0-168639 GCA_019055375.1 Parelaphostrongylus tenuis | reverse complement strand
TCATAAAGAAAGGATAGACAGTAGATAAAAGTCAGAATATGTTATTTCCACTGCAGCTACAGTTTAACAGTGTTCAACGCCAATTTTCCCTCTCCAGATTAATCGCATTTATGTGTGATTACTGACAGAAGCGCTATAGTAGAACCGTAGCTGATAGAAAGGGAGAGCAAAAGATGGTACGGTTATTGCACGTGAGCACCCGCCCGGTAAGGGTAATCACGGGTTAAAAGTTCAATTTGAGCTTCCAGGATTTGCTAACATTTCACCATTTCTAAGGCTGTATTCTACATTGCACACTACCATAAAGAAGGAGTAGCTAGTTAATATAAAGTTTGGAAACAGTACGTATATTTCATGCAATACAAACTGTTTATGTTGTCATGTGTGCGTAAGGTAAGAAGCGAAGTCTAATTTTTTCTGCTATTGCTCTTTGACAGTTATGGTATACAATATAGAATTGTTCAGAGAATTCTCCTCAACCTGTTGAGGCAATACCACGTCTAGTTAAGTATATGATCAATTTCAAAATAACGCTGAGGCTTTAATGCCCCTTTCATTCTCTTGGTTGCTTTGTAGACGTCAATGAAACAGATGTATTGGCCTCCTTGTGTGACGCAACTACAATATCATCATTTGTCTTCATGTCTTCTTCAAAAAACGTTCAATGTTAATGAGTGTGGCGCTCCTTAGAACAACAAGGTTTGCCTTTGAATCACTGTTCTTCAGATCTTTATTTTAAGGGAGTTTTTTCTAGATCGACTGTTCTTGCTAGGGTTGTAACCAGGATTCCTGCACTACAGAAGAAATTGCCTCTGAAAAAGCTATCCTGAAATACTGATCTACATTGAGAACAACGTCCCTCTAGCACTTGAGAGCTGAATAACACCTGTTGGTGTCACATCTCTTCGGTAATTTGTTTGGGTGCATAGAAGTTAGATCCTATACCTCGTACAATCGGACGGCACGTTATCTAATGTTTAATGTTAAGGTGGCCGTCTTCTACGGAAGGGCGTCTTACAAGTAATCTGCCACTTAATCCTTTGAGGACCACATAGTTCGCGCTCCGTACCGAGTCACACGACGTCAAATCTCTTTCAGGTACTGTAATTCTGATGTGGCGTTTCTTAGGAAAGCAGGCAGATAGCTAAACATCCATACGCAGACATGCAAATGGAGCCTGCGTCTATTGACGGTGGTCCTCAAAGGGTCAGTTTACTGTTTTCGGGCGAGAGACCATTCATATGTAGAAAGTGGGGCGACTCTCGGTCACTATGATGACTTCTGAGCATCGTATGGAATGAGAGGATGTCAAAACTGCAAGCCGAACATCTAACAGTATTTGTAAAGCAATCACAACTTCATGATATTTCATCAATAGCAGTCAAGAGGAATAGAGTGCACCACACTGCCACTTAGTGATTTATTCCACTTAATGGCACATACGTCTGCCTCTATTTTATATAAAGGGTTGGGTTTCGCCAAGAGGACTGAATAAGATGAAAGGCACTGTGCAACGCACGAGGCTATTGAGGCCAAAACTCGTGTGTATTGCACTGTATAGGTGCCTTCAACGGCAGATGCTTGACTCAAAAATAATTATCTCGCATATTGAAATCGCAACTTTATTAGATGTTGATAGTAGTACCAGCGCATTTTGCCAAGTGTCCTCTTCACACGTAAGAGTTGCACATGAATCAAAATTACTGTAAGGTCTACACAACAATATAAAGATATTAAAAAAGGAGAAGAGTGGAAATACTTTTCAGACAGCGAATAATCAATTTATAGAACGGGAATCTCACAAAGAGGGGCGCTGCTACATGGGAACTGTCGCAGTGGCCGAAGTGGCATCGGTGGGTGCAAAACAGAAACTAAGTGTCGTCGCGAAAAAGTTTTTGACCAAAAAGAAAATCAGATGATTCTCCTCAGATGAAGTCGTCACCTTCACTTAGCGGAAACTGTTGCACATGCTTTTAGGATTTACAGTTACTCATTTTTGAGGTCACATTTCGATCCAAGAACAGTAGGAAAACGTCAGAGAGATTGCGGCATATTGCATGTTCAGTGATCTTTGCAGCAACTAAAACTGCGCTGCATTCGTTAGAACCCACTCGGTACCACGTTGATTTTTCGTTCGGGACGTGACACGGTTGACGGGGCACGCTCGTAGACACTATTTAGTTTTCTAATGACATTTATGTTTTTATTGTCGCTAAAAAGTTTTTCAATTGGTAAAAGATAGAATATGACTGAAGAGACTTCACTGAGATTAACGTTAGTAGGAACAACGCCAGTGCTTCCTATCGAACATAACAATGTCAAAAATGAAAAGCTCCACGATGCAGCTATACATTGTAGATCCCTTTTCGTGTAAATGTACATTTTTGTGAGTTGTTACGAATGGTGTGCTGCCAACAAAATCAATTTTTGTAAAGTATTGTGAAGCTGCTAGTCACAGATGTTGAAAGAAATCGTTTACATAGGGTTACAATAAGAATAATAATTAAGATTATCAAACATAAACGGGATTTGTAATGTGACGCGCACCCATTACAATGATTCACAGTAACCCGAGACGCAGCGCGGACATCAGTGTGCCCAAAAGGTACATGGGGTTTTGAACGAATTAAACCACATAGTAAATACTGGATACGTAAAAACCTAAACTCTAAAGTATCATATATGCGCTGTGATCTCTAAATAAATTATATTGTAAAACTTTTACTTCACATAAATAAATAACACACAAAAATTTGCTAGCCGTAAAAAAACTACAGAAATCACAATATGAACTCAGAAAATGGCAAATCATATTTGCAGACGAGCAATGGAAGAGAAGCCATAAAAGAAATCTTCAGGTAGCCACGATCTGAGCATTGTTTTGATAGTTCATCGTTGCACATAAACAGAAATGAGAAACGAAAGTATTCGTTGCAAAATTCGCTGTAACTTCAAATGAGAACAATCACTGCCTCAATAAATTAGCATTAAAGTCGAAGTGATACTCCGTTTCAAAGATTATTTGGAAATAAGTTACACACAAACAAAAGTTTGAGGAAAAACGCTTTGTAAACAGAACAAGAGAGCCCAGATGACCGACCCTAACTATTGAATAAACGTCTTAATTTAGAAAAATATCTTGATCTGTAACACTTCTGAAAAGCGCCTTTCAAAAGTACTCCTTTTTCTTCTAGCAACTCTTCTTCCCTTAATAGCCTTTGATTGTTCTCTTTTTTACTTGAGCTGATAATTCTGCGTATCCAATGGAAAACTGGCATATAATTAACTAGATAACATTATACCGGAAAACTAGTACAAGGAAAACTATGTGGGGAAATTAAACAACAAAAAATAACGAGAATAAGTTAAAAGGCCGATAAGAATATGATCAACACAAGAACGAAAGAAATATGAAAAATTGAGGAAAAAAGTTTTTAGAAGGGCAATTAGCACCCACTACAATCGAAAGAAACTCGATGCCTTAGCTGATTTTACACTCCACATAGGTCGAATTATGAACAATGATTTATGGACGACCAATGGTAAATAGAATTTGTGAAGAAAACACACTCATACAGAAGACACTTTGAGCGATTGTTGAACTGAACCTGGGTTCTAGTAATGAATGAAAATTACGAAGTTGATGTCAAATTTGAATTTAAAAAAACCCCCGAGAAAACAACAGTGAATAAATAAAGACTGCCTTAATGGGTAGAGCCTATAGCACAATCTGGACCAGATGATATCAAACCCACAGCAATGGCTTTTCCAAATCATACTTTATACCCCGTATAGAACCATGCGATCAAACTTTGGTCCCTTTTGTCTACGTATGTTCAAAAATCTTCTTTATGCAGGAAGAAATATTCAAGAATATTCAGAAAAAAAGTATTCCTCTGTATTCTCCAGCTACTCCTACCCGTGATCGACACTCCTCTGTGTGCTACTGCCACTATCCATGTGTCGTAAGCCACTGACTGTATAAGAACCGTTCTCATCGCCACAGGATATGCGACGTTCCCCTCGCAACTCATTCGGTCTTTCGATCGATGGCGACCTCATAAGAGGTTTTTCATCTTCTGCATAACCGTTCAGATGTTTATCACCTCGTCTGTCATCATTGAATATAATCAGACGATGTTTGCCAGTTTTACTGCTTTCACCCGACACACTATTTCGATGTCGTGACGTCTCCTCTGGAACATTGCTTTTACGAGTTGGTGATTCTAAGATGTCTTCCATTCGGTGATGTCCATCGGATACGTCACCGCCTTTTTCCTCACGAATTGTTTGCAGCTCCACCTAAAGATTAGTAATTACGTAAGATACTTCTTACCAAAAATAATTTTGCTCAAGTTAACCTTAAAAAATACAAAAAAAATGACAGCGACTCGCATGAATTGGGAACTGACCCAACTACTAGCACTGCCAAATCACTTACTTTATCGATTAATCTGACCCGTAATATATTTTTTCCTTGCTGTACAAGCCGCAGTGCTTCAAGCATTTAATTCCTCATCTCGCTTGCTTAAGGATTTCTTTTCACGAATGCCGTAGGATACTAGTCGACCACGTCACCTTGCACCTCAAGTATTTCCAGGCTGGGCTTCCTTAATGATTGTCGGAGTGATGAGATTGAGGGATCGACCTCGCGTCGCGTATCACTACTAGCCACTCGGCCAGCTCCCTCCCTTTTCTTCCAGCATAGCTACACAGGATAACTCAATTACAAAATTAACTAGTTCATCTGCAGTTATCGCTACTTATCCAGTTAAGGACCAAACGGTACTTTTCGTACGTGCCGCGCGACGTCGAACCTCACTCAACTACTGTATGGCGGCTTCGCGTCTCATGGGAAAGCGACGGCGCGACGCCGCTTGCCTATCAACGCTGGTCCTTAAAGGGTTATATGGCGAACGAAATCAAACATAAAACTACACTACGGTACTACTGTAAATCCGAACAGAAAGGGATGGGACAGCGCAACGACTTAGTCATGAAATTTATTGGAAATTGTAATGATAAACGATGCACTGGTTTCGCTTCCTTCTTCCAACACTCTTTTGCACTGAACACCTAGGAACGCTTTAGCTCGGCTACCTCCGAGATTGTAAGATCAATCGTCTATCAGCATTTTACGATATTCGCAAAGAAGACGTAATTCTCAAGCAGTAGCCGGAAACTTGATAATATTAACGTCTAACTTAAAATATGTCGCGAATTATAGCGCCACAAATTACACAGTAAGGTATATTTGATAAAAGGGTAAACTCACATCATCTGCTTCCACAGAACATTTACGATGTCGTTGAATTCTATGGTGCAAACCCAAAGCAGACACTTTACGTTTCAGATTATCCATTCCTGGAATGTTCAATATCACATCTCTTTCACGATAAATGAAAGCTAAACGAATACTTACAAAGCCAGCCATGAAAGAAGATATCCATTATTGCTAAGGTAGCCATTGTAAACACACTGGACTAACCTTCCTCAAGTCTTGACGAATGTTCCTTCTCTTTCAGTTCAGGCTGAATTGGTATATCTTCTGGCATTTTTCGTATTCGTAAGCTTGCAGTGGTAACCAAGCCTTTCCTCCGCTTTTCCTAAAATATCAGTGAGAATAAAATCATAATTTAGGGATAGAAATGATGATAATTGGTACATGCTGCATGTTTACCAGGAAATGAGACACATATAATTGACTAACTGGAAAATGTGCACTCAATTGCTTTGCTTACACACAATGCAAGTTCTAACATATTCGCTGTTATTTGCAAGGAGAAATTATCAGTAGCAAGTACTTGAAGACTACCGCAGTCTTGAAGACGTTAAGAATAACTGCTAACGTCATCATTGAATGTTCGGTGAAGAAATCACTTTATTAACACTATGGAAGTCATGAAAGTCTTTTTGATGCTCATCGCACGACGTCAAATCTCATTTAGCTAAAGCAGTAGCGGCGTCGCGTCTCGTGGGAAAGCAGGCCGACAACCAGACGCGCATACACAGACATGCAGATGCCGCTCGCTGACTGCCATGCAAGCGACGGCGCGATGCCGCCTGCCTATCAACGTTAGTCCCCAAAGAGTTAATTACTTCATTGAGCCTGTACGACAGGCTTTTTTCTTCAGGTTCCACTGCTCGCATTCGATTTGTCTCTTTGCTTGCTTGAGGATTTCATCTTCTTTACGAACTTCATAAGATGCTGGGCAAGCACGTCTTTTCGCAATCTCGAGGTTGTCCAGACTAGGGCGTTTCGTACGACGTTCGTTGTTTATTACCAAAGAGTGTTAGGAGGCTGTGGGATCGACTTCCGCGTTGATTCGCGCCGAGCATCACTGACCATTCGGCCACCCCTCCTTGGCAAATATGGATTGTATGATTAGTATTTGTGACTAAACACTATCTCTATCATGCTCAACATTCAAAAGATGGAGCCCACTCAACTTAGCATTAAATAGAGAATTAATTCGAAGCACTGAGATCAGAATCACAAAAAAACATATATAAGTGCGCTTTACCAATGTCGCTATCCGTGGGACCACATTGAAGCAACATATAAACAAGTCTATGTGCTTTTCAGATCGGATATATAAGACATTTTTGTGAAATACTCACTGCGTTATGATGGTTTCGACCGCACAACAACTCATCACGTTTCTCCTTAGATAGTGGATTTTCCAGTAACGAGTTACGGATCGCACTAGTAACCTGAAACGACAAAACATAGAAATGATATAAAAGAGTGATAACAAAACCCTAGCCACGCGTCATAGCTATGAATGAAAAGCGGGTTCAACTCCCGCCAGAGGTCGGATGTTTTGAAAACTACTTGATAAAACCTCAAATGTACAAGAAGGATACATATGATACACAAGACTTCTTCATGTTACTGCTCTTACAGCAGTGTTTTTTTGTCATAACTACCCAGTAAAAGATGCTGAATGATATGCAAAATCTTCGACCTTAGGCAGGAGTTGAACTCGCATTACGTCCATACCAAGGGCAAGCCCCGCGGGCCCCAGCCTAGAGTCGAAAATTTGGCATATCACCCAGCATCCTTTAATATATGGCAAGGAAATTGGAAGGGCAGGACCAGAGCTGTATAAATTTCTAGAGTCCCGTAAACTTTCAAAACCACTTTGAAAAGTTCTAAGTAAAAGTAATGTGAACAACTTACTAAAATGACATCAGCTAGAATTTCATATTGAGCACGTTGGTGTACGGCATCAATTGCACGTAGTGCAACATCAGGAGCACCATTGAAAAGTGCCATATACACACCGGTTAGTAGTTCGAGTAGAAAAGCGGAATTCACGTGTTGACGTGGCTTCCTAGGAATTAAGCACCTTTGGCAAAACGCAGTCACATAGTTGTAGATTTTCGATAATGTTGAGCAATGAGCTAAACTTAAAACCTCAGACGGGAGTAGAACCCATATATCACCCTTTCGGGAGAGCGTGCTAACCAATTCCACTACCGAGGTTGGCTGTTAACAGATCGATGCCTTGTAGAGCAAAAAAGTGATAGCAGAACAGGAGTCTAAGTAGTGCAATTGGCTAGCACACGCCCGGAAAAGGTGAGATACGGGTTCGACTCGATTTGAGGGTGAAAGTTTTGCGTAACATCAACATTATTGCGTATATATCTGTGACATCATGCCACTGCTAAACGCGTCTATATATGGAGCATTCTTGCTGGCTATACTTGTAGATAGTAAATCAAAGGCAGGCCGAAATGTTCGAAACTACTTTGATTAGTTATAGTATGTGGATGAAATAGAGCCTGAAGTTATCAACGTCAGTCAAACCCTCGAAAGGATGCACCATGCATTCCACTTCATCAAGCGTTGTTTGAGGTGACTGAAAGCATATCTGACCATCTCAATGGTTCGCAGTGCCTTGCCGATGAACTAAGCCAGTGATGCTATCCCCAGACAGGCCCGGTACGGATTTGCCAAACTCTGGGAGAGATGGAAGGCTTGGTAAGTCTTGAAGGCGGGATCGAACCATTGAGCATATGTATGTCACAATGCACCTCTAATCATTGCGTTACACACGCCGTTACAAGCACGTAATTACATGATCATGTGATAAAAGCTCACTTAGAATGGTCTTCGATGACTTCACAAGATTGCTGTGTATCCATTACTTTACTGACAAAGTTTGTCTCTGGGAAAGAGAAACCGCTCTCACAAATTGATATCGTTGCCAAACAAATATGTCGAGACACAACATCTGTTGCCAGGTAGACTATGCTACTATTCACCTGAACAAACGATACATAATAGATATCGACAAAGAAAAAAAAAGGATCAGTGTTAATCAATTCCTAAAAGAATCGTTCATGCATTTGACTCATAGCATCGTTTAAGGCTAGTGAATGCGTATTTGGCCTTCAGAATACCTCGCGGTGGCCTACCGATCTATCAAGTCAATGTTACTGTCCTCCCAGATAAGTCTGATACCATTTCACCGATCCGGAAGGATTGAAGGGTTGGCGAGAGTTCAGCGCCGGGTCGAACCATTGACCAATATTCGCGGAGCACTACTAAGCACTGCATCAGACGCGCCCAAATATAGATACTATTGAAAATCAGATGTACCATCCTCCAGTAGTATGCCGTCTAATCGCGACCAATAGATGAGGTATTCTATTGTTGCAAATTGCGATGCACGTTGTGAATTCATTCTCCAACAGATCCATCTAAGCTGACGATGAATCCATGAATGATTTGACCAAGATAGCAGCTTAAATTTCAGCAAAACCCTAATAATAGCCGTTGACTATTTTCCTGCCAAGAACTGCAAACTTAGGAGGCCTCGCACAAAAATCCATGGTGATCCTTGTATCCCACGGGTCAGCGCAGCTCAATCAGTGATATTGACGTTCAAGAGAGATTACGGATTGCTTAGTACTGCCTCTCCATTGTATATTTCTATTCAGAAATACCGCTAGTCCTATGGAACGAACTTTCTGGAAAACGCAATGAGTAGCTAACAATCTCACTCCAAGATCCCGGAAAAAATGTTGTATAATGTAACAAAAAAGTTGAGAAGACACAAATATCCTAAAGAAGACTGAGAACTCTGTTGGCGAAAACGTCCAGAAGTCATACTTCAGAATCTAATCTGTCTGCTTTACTACTGTCTTTTTTCGGCATTCTGAAGAAGCGAGAACTTACTGTAGTCTATGGGAATGCCTCGAAATGATGTAGAAGGCCAAAAATGAAAAAAAAAACATAGAATCCTCGAAGGAATTTGAAAGGAAAGGGCTTTCTAAAGATTATGAGAACTAACCGATTTCAAAATCCGAGTCAATATCATGAACTTGGATTGAGACGTGAATGCTTCAACTGCCGGATATGGCCCAACACGTACCGTTGTCTTAAGAAATAATACTAAATAAAAAAGAGAGAATAAAAACACTTCTTTGTAGTAGCCACTCTTTCTTCACATACGCTTGGAAAAGTAAAACTATTGATAAGGCAATCAAATATCTGTGATGAATTTGTTTCTTTACCCGACCCATCATCACAATTTATTGTGCAGATCCCAGCACTTCTTGAATTCGAGTCATTTCCTCGCATTCATCCCCCAAAATGGCCTCGAACGTATCCCAAGCTGATTCATGAGCTGCTTGAGGACTTCGTCTCTCTTACTGAATAATGTAGAAAGCTGGTGGGGACGATTTCCCTTGTAATCTAGAATCACGAAAATCTTCTGACCCGAATTGAGGCGCTTCCGAATGGACTTAAAGGAGACTGTCAGGGAGAGGAGCTGAATCTTGCTTCCTATTAGCTTGATCACTTGCCACTGCGCTATCCCCTGTTTTGAAAAACGAAGGTTAACACTTGTAATCACTCATATATTCTTTGCTGTTAAGCGATATTTCGACGCGTTTCTTCTTCTTCGAGGCTGATTGATCCGAGTCGATGCTCCACAGTCGTTCACTTACATTCGCGTTCAAGTCGGATCTCTTTCAGAAGAGCATCATATAAATAAATAACTCACTCATCCTCGCCTTTAGAAACATTTCTCACATTTCATGATAACCTTGAAAATCCTCTGAGTAGCATAACTTTGCTAACAATGAACTAGTTTTTCCCTTATACCCTCTACTTGCTGGTCAAGACTATATGTTGCTGTCAACGGTCTAAGTGATGTAAGGCATTAGTGAGAAAGAGGATGAGGAAAGCGCTGGCTCAGTCTTCTCCCTCTACACTAGATTGCTGCCAATTAACGAACGGCATAGATCGTCTCGGCTCGGTTATCGTGGAGATTACGAGGCAAATAGTCTCGACCAGTATTTTCCATCCTCCACAAAGAAGAAGGAGTCCTCAAGCAGTACCCTAAGCAAGGTATGAATTGTTTGAAAGACCTTTGTAAGAGAACTAATGCGAGGAAACTTAACGAGTCAAATGCAAGAAGAGTTGGAATCGTACAATAAATCGTAATGACAGGTCGCATAAAGTAAACTGAATAAATAATAAGAATAATGTGCTACGGATTTGAACAGTTCGAAAGGAAAGACCTTGTTTAAAATGATCAAACCCACCAACACAGAAGGTGAGTTGCCTGGTTTTGTCATGACAGACTCTGTTATAGCGTTGATCTTTGCCGGATCATGATATATGCTCGGATGACGTATCGAAGGAATACGGACTTCTTCGACCTATAGAAGTCTAGTGTTTGAAACCATAAGGCTATAAGGAAGGAAGAGCAAAAGGCTTAGAAAGATCGACTAAAAAGAAGCACAAAAACTTTCTGAAGACATAGATGAGTATTAAGTCAAGTTCTGGGTCACATAACTGAAAAAACATTAGAATTTCGATCTTGAAAAATTCATCAACAATTGCCTTTTCTTTGCCCAATGTCTTGATCCACACTACCTTTTTCATCAGCCTGTCAGATCCTGGATCACCTTCAAGAATTTCCTCGTTATATATGGCAAGAAAGAACGTCTCGAATATGGCTACACTCTTTTGTTGCTTTTTCGATAACGCATACAGATATGTGCCAATGAAAGACGGAATAAACTGCAGCGCATACTGTCGAAGAACACCTGAAATCAGGTTGAACATTCGGTCAATGTCCATAAATAGCACAATGACATGGCCAGAATTACAGCATATTACCCCTTCGGTACCACGCTGATTTCTCGCTTGGCACGCGGAGCGGGCGACCGACTAGAAGGGCACGCTTGAATAACGTTGTAATTTTCCGGTGAAACTTAGGGTTTTGTTGCCACTAAAGCAGATTTTGTGTCCAGGAGGAGATAGATCATGAGGGAAGAGACTTCACTAAGGCTGTCGCTAAGAGGAACAATGCCATTGCATCTCGATGAGCAATGGAACTATCAATTAGCCAGAGAAGTTCATCAAATTATCACCGAGTGTACCAAAATTGGTACACGCAGTACCCACAGTTATTAAAATCATGGAGTTTCCTCTTAGGAATTCACTTATTAAAGTAAAGAGCATATCTTGAAAAGAATTATGAGACCATTGAAACATGGTGACATACTTGTGACACAGACTTCTCAATGATTCTCTAATTAGGAGAAAAATTGAAGCTCTCGGCGTTGATCAATCCCTGAGGGTCATAGATTCGTTTCAGCTTTTTGACATTCGCTGAGGTGACACAATGTATATCTCGTCTTTACAATGGTTCGCGTTGGCCTATCGATGTATCAAGTCGGTGCTGCCTATCCTTCCAGACCAGTCTGGTAGCACTTTGCCGCTCCGAAGGGACGGAAGGCTTGGTAAACCCGTGGGCGCGGGGTCAAGCCTCCTATAAGATGTCGGTCGCAAGGTACTTCTAAAAGCTGTGTCCATTCTCTGATTAATTCGCTTCTTTCTGATTATAAGGGCACAACGGAAAAACCAACCTCATTCGCTGGAGAAGTTCTTATAGGAGTGTTATAGACTCTTCGAAAGCTGGAACTTCAGGCTAAAGTCCCCACCTCCATGTCGTAAGACCGGTGCAAGGTTTATCCGGTCATCGCGAATGTGCATGCGGCTTCCTCAGCCGGCCGCGCGTAAATCCTTGACCGTAGATGGGAATTCAAGTCATTTTTCCTGGCTGCATTTCAGAGAAACGGTCTTTTCAGGATACAAGCACAGCGTTGGAATCAAAAACGTATAGGCTATTGTATGATTACCAATAGTCCAAAGAAAGAAGCCCTGTCCGGTGAGAAATCTGCGCGTCTGAGACAATTTTGTGTGGAATTTACAACGTTATAAAAAGGTCTTTTCGAACACCGGCGATCTGGAGCTGTAGCCACAAACCTAAGCTTTCCAATGATTACTTACACTCCTATAAAAACCTCTCTTCAGCGAATGTCGGTTTTACATTTGTCCTCTTATAATCAGAAAGAACTTTATTTTCTAGCCCGTAATAAATTGCAGAAAGGAGCCACAAACTGGCCCTGATCGTATCCTGTTAATCCTCATAGACCTAAAATCCACTGGAAGAGAGACAGAGATAGTCAATCAAATCACTCACCTCCTCGATAGTACAAAGCTAAAATCTGAGCAACAAGAGGCTGTGCCATGTCAACGTCTCTAAATGTCAAATATAAGCAGCTAGAAAGGAAAAAGGGGGTGACGTAATCCGTGGAGGGAAGCTTGATCCCAAAACTTGGGTAACTAAACATAAGAAACAGTCACCTGTAATTTACACTGATATAATTGGCGCATAACATCGTATTGTGAGCCCATTTGTCAAGAAGTTTTTTCGTCATCTCAACATCATCGTGACCATTTCGACGATGACGATCGAATTGATGTTCGCGATAAATCGGTGAGGAAATCCTGAAGCTGCTCACCGTTCATCACTTCATCTGCAAAAAGAAAACGAGAATTAAAACAGAAGATATCGAGAGAACAAAATTAGCGCCATATCTAAGCCAGTAGATAAAATCACACCGACCGAAAACGTGATTGCTGTAGACACAGAAAGGGCCTATTTTTCTACAGTACATACTACAAAATAATTATTCACTAGATATATAATGAAAGACGAGAAAGGATAACTGCCCGACTGGCGAGATCGCAAGATCGAAACACGTGTATCGCGCTCTATAAGTCAGCCCTCCTTGACAGACCACTGACATGCGTGGCTCAAAAATGATTGCAAGGCATATTGAATTTTGAGCTGTGGTCTTAAAAAAAAACGAAAGTTATGATATATTTATTGGATTGTCAAGAAATTTTTCAGACTTCTTCGGACCCAAGTTTATCGCGCTGCGGTCAACTCGCGCGGAACCCAACGCGTTTCCTTCCGAACTTTGTCGGGCGCGCGTTGAATTTCCTCAATTTCAGTATGACTACACTCATGATCGTCAGCCAGCATGCGAGTCGTCAACGACGGACGAGCCCTCAACTGCATTCAGAAGAGCTGGCGGTCGAATTTGGCAGAGGGCGATCGGCTCCTTGCTTCAGCGTCAAGCTTCCATTCCCGGCCTTGAATTCACTGAAACGACCAACAACTGCAGTTCTCCTTCAACTATTCCGTCACTCCAGGCTTCGTCAATCCGGCTGGAAAGTTTCAGCAGCACTTGAATCTAGACGATACTCGTGTAGCATTAACAACAATCAATCGCTTCTGCTCTCGGAACAACTCCCTTTTGAAACGAATGTATAAGTGTTATATATCAAAATATTCGCAAAAAGCTGCTCTAAACGATGCCAAAAACAAAACCATAGATGAATAACAAAAAATTAAGAAAAACGAAAAAATCCGCAAAATTTCTTGGCAAGCTAATAGCACATAGTGATAGTGGAATTGGTAAGGAAAAAGAAAAAATACTACTTATTAGAAATTATAGTATTTCTACTGCTTATTTTGCAGTGTTATGATGTTGCTTGTATAACTAAGAGAATTGAGTGGTGAGCAAAAACACGGCCTCAGGCGGGAATCGAACCCGCGTTTCATCCTATCCGGGGACGCGCACTCACTACATCACTACACCACCGAGGCACATTTGCCCGACCACTCATTGATGAGATGTTGAAGAATGAGTGGTCGGGCAAATAAGCTTCGGTGGTGTAGTGGTTAGAGCACGTGTCCCCGGATAGGATGAAACGCGGGTTCGATTCCCGCCTGTGGCCGTGTTTTTGCTCACCACTCAATTCTCTAAGTTACTACTTATTAGGAAAATACAATGATGGAAAATGCTGGACGGAAACAGACGAAAAAACACAAGAGAACAAAAGAAAGCACTTTCATGAACAAAAAAGATGGAGACAAACAAAGATGATACAAACAGAAAAAACAACATGATGAACAGAAAAACGAGACGAATAGAGTAAACAAAAAAGAAAAAACACTGTAGTTAATGAGTAAACAAAAACAAACAAAAGCGAACAAAAAAGCAAAAGTAAAAAAAAACAAACAAACAAAGATAGACGAGTAAACAAATAAAAATAAACAAGTAAACAAGAAAGGAGACAAATAAACAAGCAATACACTGCAAAAAAACAGTTTGTGGCAATATTTATTTTGTCTTGTCGCTGGTTTTTCAAAAGACAGTTAGAAAATAGTTTAGAAAGCCAACATTTATGGAAATCGACCCATCTCCGGATATTTACAAAAAATTAGCTCACGACACACCTAATTTGCGTGTGTTGTGTGTAGTTACACAAAGCATACACTAATTCACGACTTCTCCTCGACACGGTCGAACGCGGGCATGCGGGGAATGTTTCTACGATTCAGTTCCTTCAGATGCTAGGGTACGGTATGAATGAGGGTTAATGTGGAACGCAACCACACAGCAGGGCCGTACATGGTTCAGTGGTTAGAGGTGCCCTGGAACACTCACGTGGTCCATGGTTCGATACCCGCGCTAAGGGCTTACAGGCTTTCCATGTCTCTCGGGTCGGCGAATTGGTACCAGGAGCCACCTGGAGGGCTGGCAGCAAGGCCTTCATAGCATCGGCAGGCCACCCGCGAGTCGTTGTAAGGGCCAGGTATGGCTCTAGCGAAGCTTGCTAAAGGCCAAAGCACGGCACATAGCTCAAGGATTGACCAACGTCGAGTGCCTCAATCCCTTATTCACAACCACAAGAACGTCAAGATATGAGCAAAACTCAGCGCTTGAGCTGTGGCTCAAACCCGCGATTACCCTCTACGAAGGGGCAAGTGTTACGGACCTCCTCGTCACCATCGAGGTACTCGCGCTGGCTTTTCTCAGCCATGAGAGTGATTGGTTGTCGAGGCTTCGAAGATGATGGCCCATAGGGTGAAGTAATGACGATTGAGGAGAACTCTTCAGAGAGATGACATAGTTTGGAAAATGCTTGGGTTAGCAGTAACCCTGAAGAAATATGCGTTTCTCTGGGGAATTTGTGGGTCCACCTGTCCTTCATATGTAGAAGAGTTTTACTCGAAAATGTTTTCTAAGGTCTAGTGTATACCATTCTAGGCGAAGAACAGATAATCAAATTAGTGAGGGCAGCCTTCCTGCGATTTTATGAAAACTACTCAATGTAATTTTAATGTAGAAATGCAAATGATTTTTTAAGGGCCTAATTTTATAGCACTTACTTAGATGGCTCTAGTTTGGCATCTTCTCATTACGACTGCTAGTAAATTCTGCTGGCCTCATCATGACTGGAAGAATTTTCGGACTCGAGTTACGAAGCACAACAAGATTTCGCCTCCCATAGTAGAGTACGCCAGCTGGGAACGAATTTATAAATTCCATTCCGATGCATATCTATGAATCCACGTAGGATCACCGTCGTGGTAAAATTCTAGTTACAAGATGGGCGATCTAAACTTCAAGACCTCACATAAAATCCAGCCACTCCCAGGATACCAGTGATTACAGTCACTTGGACACTCTGCTAGAGCCCATACAATTTCTTCCTGAGAAAAGGCTCTTTTTGGTATTCAAGAAGTAACAAGCCTACCAATTAGCCACTCATAGATCTACAAGATGAACTATTGTTCATGAAAAATGAAGTGAAATGTTTTTATTATTTCAACATCAACACAAATGGATATGATACCCACTGATAGCTCTTATTCAGAGAGAACACATTTCTACAACTTTTCCTCTCTATTCTCTCATGTAAACATTGAAAATCTATTTGATATTGTCACCATACAAAATCATTATGAAATCGCCTTTGAATAGAAATGCAGGAAAAAAAACAGTTTTGTAGACAGTCAGCATTTATTGCATTTCCACTATAAACGAACAAATCTTTATCAATTGAGCTTTTCAATGTTTTCGTCGTCGTCGTCGTCGACAGCACTGATCCATTCCACATCCGTAAAAGCCATCAGAACAACGACACACTCCATCGCTGGACGTACACGATTCGACCTTACATGTGTCAACATAGTTTTGAACTCAAAGTTGGACGCATTTTGTAACAAACATGCTCAAGTAGTAATTCATTAAATAGTAAGAACCGTAGCTCGTCTAGCACATTTAGAAAGAAATTATCCAGTATTGTTGTATGAGCGATGCTCAAGTGCTATGGGATACAGGTAGCATCTATGGCTCTGTACATCAAATGTATATCTGTGTATGGGTGTATATACGTGGGATGTATACATAAGAGTGTGTGTACGCTACGTCGATGTGTGTTGTGTGTGTGTGTGTGATGTGTGTGTGTGTGACGTGTGTGTGCGTGTGTGTATGTGAGTGTGTGTGTGTGATGTGTGTGTGTGTGTGATGTGGTGTGTGGGTGTGATGTGTGTGTGTGGTGTGTGTGTGTGTGTGTGTGTGTGTGTGTGTGTGTGTGTGTGTGTGTGTGTGTGTGCGTGTAGTGTGTGCGTAGTGCGATGTGTGTGGTGTGTAGTGTGTGTGCGTGTGTGTGTGGTGTGTGGTGTGCGGTGTGTGGTGTGTGTGTGTGAGTATGCTGTGTGTGTGTCTCAGTTTCTCTGTGTTTCCGTGTATACATGGAACACGTGAATCGGTTTTACGTGTGCATGTGTGCGTATGTAAGTGTGTGTGTGTTGGTATCGATGTACGTGCAGTGCGTGAGTGTCGTATCTACGTGCTTGTGTGTATGAGTACCAGTATGTATGCATGTATGTACGTGTGTATTTCAGTACATGTATGCAATATGTGTGCATGTGTGGGCATGTGTTTGTGTATAGGTTCTTTCACTGCTGAATGATTCAGTTCTCTCCTACTAACTTGTGGGAAACAAAGTTTTCTCATGCCTAAAAAGCACACGATAAGGCACGATGCCACAACTGAATAGCATTTTCAACTCCTCTTCAATTATATAGGAGTTTATTATAGAGAGAAAAATTCTTCGCAGCAACTTTACCTGAAGTGGACAAGCGTTCTCACAAGCGGTTTCACATAGGGGTCGACAGTGGAATACGCTCACTTGTTTACTGCATTGTTTTGTACATTCCGCTGAGCACTTTGACGTACACGTTACCGTTTCCTGTTAAGGAATCTACAATAAATTTAGATGGAAAAAAGCATACATAAAGTGTTTCAAATAAGGAACGCTTCAGAGCTTCATCAGTCAATACCCGTTCAAACATTATGATTTAGTGATAAGCTAACACGAAATTGTCTAGTATACTTATATCGTGACGTGACGCTTGAACCTCCGAGTGAGTGCTTACGGCATAGTTGAGATCTTCAAGGATCATGTGCCCATCGCAGTCACTTAAGCAAAATAAATAAAGAGAACAGCACACGAATTGGCCAAAACGTCAGTCACATTAACACATTTGCTCCGGGCGACCTCTATGAGGTCACACGCATTTTGGATGCTTCGGCCTCATGTGCAGATTTCGATGGACCAACTAATTAATTGTCCTAATATTCCGCCCTCCAAAATTTGTCTGTTTTCTAACTATGACTCCGTTTTTCAGACAAAGAAGAAAAGCCGAATCCAGAAGTTGACACTCGCACAAAACCTTGTTTGTCTCTCCTTCATTCTTTTGGTGTCGAAATCGTAGAATTTGCAGTGATGCTTGATTGTGTTGCTGAGGTTATCGATGGAGCAGGTTGCACTTTTTCATTCTACTCACGAATCCGGTACGATTTTAACGACCACTAAGGGGCGAAGTGTGGGAAACATTGTTAGTATGGTGGATGGGATTTTAGAGAGGAACGACGTGTAACAAAAATCACTACTAACCATTGTGCTACACAAATTTCATAACGCAATGCCAGTGAACAATCACCATAACAATGTCCATTTGCCCTTGTAAAGAGTCAAGGCGTGACACGAGACCCGTTCCCAAGAGTGATTCTAGAAGCATCACACATACGGACTAAGACCCTTTATTTTTTTTTTTATCTGGATTAGAGTGACGTACATAGTCAGAACCACATAACCATGAAGTTCAGAGTACAGAAAAATAATGATAATTACGACGCTTTTGAATAATGCTATATCGATGACAAAATGGACGAGAAGAACCATGGATTGGGTTACAGAAATAACCTTTAAACGTGTGAAAGTTGTCTTACGTCATCGTGCTGTAATCACACTACGATGGAATTTCTGAATCAAGGAGGAAACTCGAAAATGTGAAAAGTACGTCAGGGGATCTAGCATCCAGAATGTGCATGTGGGGTAGCGGTGCAGCGATGTATGAAATTATATTAAATTATCGATTTAATCTCACGCCTAAGGGAACCGAACCTCTCATTCACCGCGATAGATAGATCAGTACTAGGAATTTCTAGATGAATGAAAGGCACTGACTCTATAAATCGTTAAGCTATCATAAGTTATTGTTCAGGCTAGATTATACATCCAATCACCCCGTTATGGTGTCGAATGCACGACACATCCCTAGGGGAAGGGGCCTCCAAGAAACTCATCATTCATTCTTTCATGAAATCCAGCCATGCTAGGTGGAAATCAATTGCAGATGGGCTAATGTCTGCACGAGTTGTGATGTGGTCAACACTTGTTTTCGATAAACTGAAATCTTTGAGGGAGGTCAGGTGTTCTGCTCTTGAGTGCAACAGCAAACAATTGGGAAATTCAAATGTAAGTTAACCAAATTTGTTTCAGATGCTCTTTACATTTCATTGAGTTCAATGCTCAAAATTAATCATGAATTTTCTTGAAACTCAGTAGTCGACCTTCATTAATGAAAGTTGTTTTTCCCACAAAACTCTAGTATAATAATTCAATGCACCAAATTCTGAAAGTTCACAGTTTTGCTTGACTTAAAAGGTAGAAGCACGGACCATATGTGTATTAGAGCCCTTCAATACTGCGATTCTCGCGTTCCTCTTACTTCGAAATAACTTCTCAGGTAACTTTATCGAGAATATAATTATACCTGCAGTGGTTCCTGTAATACTATTGCCATACGCTTCTCCTTTGTACACTTGTGACAAGCGGACTGTTGGTGACAGCTAATGTTGCATGAGTCGTGACAAGCAGCCTACAATTCTGTTACTCTACGAGAAAAAAGGTAAAAAATTGCCGATCATAGGAATGTCGATAGTCTTCTATATATTTTCATACCTCATTGAAAGTTATGAAGGTTGCTTAACAATGTGCTATATTCAGATAGAATTCTTCGCACTAAATAGGGCGATGTATAAGAAAATTCCAATATCGCCCATAGTTGATTTCAAATGTAGCCTTCAGAATGTCTATTTGATGTTAAATATAATTCTTCCGTATCAATATCATCCTACCTTAATTCGTTACAGGAGAGGCAGAAAATGTGGCAGGGCCTGATTTATCACCTTGGTAGCAAAGTTAGGCAAAGTGCAAATTGCAATAAAAAAAGCACCTCATTTTAATATCACTCATATAATAAAGATTTTCAGTAGAATATCTGAATATGGCTATAAATCTTTGGAGACGTGTAAGGTGTGGACGACGTGACAGCGTCAGGATGATTACGACGTCACTTTTGCTTTGCTCTCAAGAACGAGTAAGTTGGTTGTCTTACCTTGCAGTTGCGTTTTCTGAGATTATTATGTTCACAACTAAGTTGACAGCTTTGACTGCAGGGTGTCATACAAGTATCGTTCAACGGAACGACAATGTCGAATTGGTAGTCTTGTGTGCACATGGAGTCACAACTCGGTTGACAGGGTATTGCACATTGTCCATCCATGTGATCGTTCGCGGTGACTGACGCCGATGACTGGTGCTTCTAAAACATCAGCTTTTGAGCTGCACCGTGACTTTTTTTTTCAAAAAAAACAGAAATCTAGTGTATAGATGCACAATCACTCGCTATCCGCACATGAGCACTCAATTCTATCATGCACGCCTTGCGCAGTTATATAATTCATTCTCATATATAGTATGCGAACTTCTTTTTTCAGTCGACTCCTTCGTCCTGCATTCGTCATTTATGAAGGCTGCGAAATTCGACAGCGGCTAGCGTATAATTAGGCACTTCATCTTTCCATGAATATCTTCAAATATTGGCCATTGGTATCCTGGTTTAGCTCATTCGAATGTTCCATAAACCTTCACTTTGAGCCACTTCATAGTTAGGAGGGAGTTTGCCCGAAAGTTCAGAATAGTGTACTAACTCAAAACAAATAGAAACTGGTTGAGCGGGACCGAACCACTATCACACGTACTAAGTCCCATTTCCAACCACTGTTTCCCATAATCGAATATATGCAGAAAAACCTTCACTTTATTGTAGCAAGCAAAATAAATTCAATATATACAATACTCACCATATAATTTTTGTTACATGACAACGGGTGCAATTTGCGATTCGTTTTACTATTTCATCAAGTTACTGCCTATTCACCTAATGTTTTCACCATTGTTGTAACTATCGTTTTTTCCGCGTATTGTTTACTGCCCATTTGCTACTAAATATACGAACAGAGTACCGAAGTGCCACACTGCGAATTAATAAATCATTTATAGGTCTAATTGATAGTGTATTGAAACAATGAAGAATACGTTTCCATCAAGGAGACCTGTAGACCAAAATTACTATCATTTATGAGCTCGGAAGAAACCTATATTGACGAAAGCAAATCACCACTAGATGTAAGTGGGCTAGCTAGCAGTTGTCTGTGGTGTCTTCAACTATGACTCCACTACATGTAGCATCGTTGAAGTGGCCTGATGTAAATTTCCTTGTGGTGGAATACACCATGGATCGCGTTACTTTTTATCGTCTTATACAAGTCATGTAAGTTTATCCACAGGAGAAGGATGGAGCGCTTGATCAGAAAGCGCTATAATCAAACCAATGAGCATGTTATAGATATTACACAACGCCTTGGACCTCTCTGTACATGTCTTCCGCATAGAACTGTCAGGAGGAAAATATCAAATTTCCAAAAGTTCACATGAGTAGCTCGCGCTGAATATCTCCTATTTGTTATCTAAGTGTATTGAGGTTCACTAGCTGGTTGATAAACCTAAAACAAAATTTCTGCCTCATCTGCGGCGTCTACGTATATGCCCGAAACATTCAAACTTTTTGTTTTTCACTTGAATATAAGAACTATTTCAAAATTTCAGAGTGGTCTTACCTCGGTACATGATGGCACACATAGTGGCTGACATTCTTTTACACAAATCACCAGCTGAGTTTGGTGAAGAGCGTGAACCGTAGCGCTAGTACTGGTTAAGCACTGTTGTTCACATTGAGGCATACATTCGGGCGCACACTGAGCCATTTCATTACTTGTGTGCTCGTGATTTTTTCCTGGCAGCATTACCGAATTCTCTTGATTTTCTTCCTCAAAGACGATATTTATAGAAAGATTTGAATTTCTTTGGATGCAATCAGATTCACAAGCAGGCATGCATTGCTCTATACATGGCTGTTGATGACCAGGCTCTGATGAGGTTTGGGCTAGTTCTCTCTGTTCGAATTCATTGTCATTATGACTCTTGACGCACTCCTCTTTGCATGATGGTTGACATTGTGAAACGCATTGTGGTGTTGGTTCCATTGGTAAATTTTGAAATGGCCACACAGTGACGCTTTGTTGAGATTCGGCATTTTGGTACGAAGTGATGTTCTTTTTCAAACATTGTGTTTCACATGCCGGTTGACAGGCTGAGTGGCAAGACCCCGATGTTTGATGAGGTAGAAAAGGATGTTGTGGAGGTGGATGGTGTGAGTTTTGGTGAAGACACTCTTGAGTACAGAAAGGCATGCAAGCTGCTATACACAGAGTTAGGGGTAAAATAGTGGATTCTACAGTATGTGGCGTAGACGATGTTGTCAATTTACTTGAAGTCGACATTGTTACTAATCTATATTGGTCAATGCACTTGGCATCGCAAAGAGGCATACAGACGGCTACACACAAGATGTGAAGGTGGCTGAGAGAAGGAGTAGGTTGAGTCACTGACTGATGCTCTTGCATGCACTGCGGTGTGCACTGAGGCTTACACAGGCTCGAACACTGCTTTGATTCGGTGGGAGACTGGGAAGACAAGGCTTGCTGGTCGTTATGGATTTTGGGCATGGCGACATTGTACTGTAGCACACACTGCTGCTCACAAGATGGCATACACATGGCAGCACATTGAGGAACCGACGATTGCAGTGGTGTATGAGCAACAACAATTTTAACGCAGCTTGATTCACAAGATTGCTGACAAAGGAGTCCACAGTTTGTCGGATTGTTCTGCGTTGAGCAGGAGTGATGACAGGACTGCTGACATATAGGTGAACATTGTGCGGGAGATTGAAGTTGAGGAATCTGTACGCGAATGGTCGCTTTTCGTTTCGTCATACAGGATTGAGAGCAAGTGTGCTTACACGAAGTCTGACATGAATTTGCCGGATCACCACGGACACACGTCGATGCACAGGTGTGCTGACAGATCGGTCGACATAGTGAGGCAAACATTTTTGGTACACAAGGGCAACGAGGTGACGGTGCAGGCTTGGCACATCGGCACTGAACATTCGGATCCGTTTGGCACGTGCAGATGTCGAGGTTGGCACAAGGACATTGACGTTGTGCTCGGGCGAATACCATCTGAAAAACAGTAGTTCAAAACTGTGACTTTTTGGAGGTAATACAAGCTATATCTATTTCCAAGAAGCACTAATAAGGAAAACTGGGCATAGAAGTGGATTAGCATGAGAGCATGTTTAACAAATGTTAGGAAAATTGTTACTGTATCTGCTGACCAACATTGAACAATTATTCTCATATTTACTGCTCATTCACACTGATTTTCTCGAAGAGGTATGGAGCTGGCTAACTTTCTAAGAAAAACACAGAATGCGTAAACAATTTAAGGAAGTTCTTAGGAAAGGACCAAGTGGGGTTATTAGTTACTTTATACGCCGCTGTTTGATTAATCTTCTATGCGCAAACCAACTTCACTTTTTCAAAGAACTGATTTCTATCAAAACTAACTTTTATCTACCCCGGCATTGGTGGTAAGATTGCGATGAAAACGCTTTATAATATCGCCTGTGATGAGGATAGGCAATGATCTTTTGCCTTACATAAAAATGAAATATCTACTGGAGAATCTCGAGCTCTGTCCAATCTATATCATGTAGCAAACAACTGTATTGTTATACAGAGTTTAGCCGATGATAAGAAGCATTTATCAATGCTCATATTCCGCGTTCAGCAGTTTTTCAGAAGTGCGATCCAGTCGATTTTATTTGTAGGATTATGAAAGCGATTGAGCGCATATTTGCTCTACATATTAACTAGTGGTGGCATGCTAATCAATGAACTCAGTGCTTTTATACTTCCGAAGTCCAATACCACTTTTTAACCTGAGAGAAATGTAGGCTTTAGTTTGAGTATGGGGATCAGATATCGAAAAAGAAAACTCTATTATTGTAGAAGCAGCTGTACTAACGCATTGATAACGATGGGAATATAGAAAAGCAAAACGTTCGGCAATGACGAACACTCTCGGGATTCTAATGCATATTCAACTCCGCAAACCATCGTAGAACTTACTAAATGCACGTGTGCTTAACAGCTGGTTTGAGAGCCTGTCAGTTTATATAGGTAGAGTTCACATCCTTCCAGAAGGGTAGTATCGACTTTCCGACTGCGGATAATTTATGGGTCCAATCTGACTCGGATGTAAGAACGAGTTAAGAGTCATGTGAATATTGAAGCGCATCTTTATCCATTGGCTACGAATGCGCAGGCTTATTTGAATTGCATTATAGCAATGTTTCATCAGAAATCTTCAATGGTACTGCGGCAAGCATTTTCACCGACAGCACAGAGCATATGGACTTAGATAAACTCTGATTGAGGATGAGCTCATTTATCGAGAGAAGTGGAATATCTTCACTGTCTCCCATTTTAAACCGTCAACTTTGTCAAAATGAGGCCAAAAAAACAGTAGCTGAGAAACAAATATTGAACTCCTCGTCCTTTCTCGGAAATCTTAGAAGCATTGGTGTAATTGTTCTATTCTTCCTCAATAATGTAAAATCTGTACAATCTGTAATATCCAATCATCTTGAAAGTTTGATAAAGTTCATCAATATTTTACAGTATGCTGGCTAAATAAGTTGTGAATTAGTTTATCACCTACTTATTCCTAAATGTTGGAGTGCACCTTCGAAATTCATTAGTACACCAAACGCTGAAATAGAAGCGGGGTTAACGCTGTCGCTAAGTGATGCTGTGTATCAGGAAGCATGGAGATAACTAGGGCGCTGACTCAATCACCTCTTCCAATACTCTCTTGCAATAATTAACATTCCTTTTGTTCGGCTACCTCTAGGATTTCTAGGAGAATCGTCTCGATAGTAATCTACTGAACATATAGAAATCGTCAAGCAGTACCCGAAGCAATGCGTGAAATATTTAAGGAGCCTAAGGACAATGAGTGTGGGCAGACATGGATAGAAGTGATAGAAGTTCCGGTATTTGCAGAGTAAATTCTGACGTGTCATGTGGGTAAAAACGCTGAAACACGCGATCAGTCAAGGTATTTCTAAATAAATGACGATAATGTTAAATTGAATAGCTACACAATAACCTTGGTTTATGAGATTAATTATTCAACTTTTTTACTCAAAACTAAAAGAATCTTGTAATTCCCTCTACAAAGAGTAGAAACTAGGATGTCGTTATAACAGCGAAATTACAAAGCGCGTGAGATTATAGATACAGAAAGAAAGCAAGATAGCAGATATGCCTTGTAAAAGAGTCGCTTACCGCACCTGTTCCGTTAGAGCTGCCAGCAATAAGAAGCTTATCAGTTCAGTTGCCCGCATCGTCGGAAAAACGGCCGAGACGAGTACGGTACCATCAACATCTTATATAGTGGACCAAACCGGCCGCCGTGTTCCTCCTCAGCTACGTTCCCGTTCAAAACCGTCGCTTGATCCGGCCAACCGGCTGTCATGCTCAGCACCGACCTGGGACACTTAGTACGTTCTCGTCCACGGTGATTCATCAAGTACATTTTCGATGTCTGTAAACCAATTCAGTCTCTTTAATGGGTCACATATTCCTGAAATCACTACGATTACGACGATAGAGAAAACTGTCCAGATCATAGTTGCGTTACATTTGCGATGAATTTCACATCATCAAAACTAAGAAATTCTTTGCACACGTTATTTACGCAGTAGTTGAATTTGAAGTTGAGGAGAATACTGAGATTCAATTTTGTTGTACAATTTCAACGGCGACAAAAATGACGAGGGATGCCATGTCAGTCAAAGTGTGAGAATAAATGTGACCAGAGAACAAAAGAGAGTAATAAGCGATGAAAAGGATAAATGCAACATTATCATTTGGTTGTGGATACGCAAATAGCGTCATCTTCTTTATTTCGCTAAATTTACGTGTATATAAAATGCATCGAAGTACTCTTTATTATTAGAAACCGTAATTTTTCAAATGCAGGATTTCAAATTATTTTGATACCTAACAGCGATGGTATTGACATTGGCAGCTCATCTACTCGTTTCGCTCTTTTGAGACACTCAGCGATGAAAATGATAGTGCTCTAAAGCGATTTTATGACTTCTGTTGTTATTATAAGTAGTGTACTGAATGTTGATCAACCAACTGATTCCTGCTCACTCCAAGATTGCCACTCTAGAAAGTTCCATGGGCTTCACCGCAGGCCAAATCATGAAGTATAGTTCTGAGCCACACACTCCTGTAAGACGACAGCACGATTTCTGCAATCGGCACATTCGCGACCGCAGCTAATTTTGCGTGGCTTGCCAATATTCAAATCATGTCACTGGCGTAGAACGAAATGCGCTCAGAAAAAAAAAGCAGTAATAAGCAGAGATATAGCAATCTAAATTCTTCGAATCGTCATTTTCTAGTTCTATTCACTCAATGCGAAAGCGTTGAAATGGTCTTAAGGAGCCTAAAATTGATTTTCATTTAGCGAAGTTCAAGGAACGTGTGTAGCGAGATCTACGTACAAGAGGCACCAGCTATGGATACTATAATTCCATCTATCAAGAACGAACCAGTCACAACGTTGTTGATCATCATAGCAAAATCAGTATTTGTGTCGCAATTAGTGATCAGTCTTGGAGACGCGAACAAATCTCGTGAGACATCACAACCACCCGGCCACGGCGCTCCTTATATACGTACATATATGCATATATATATATATATATATATATATATATATAGCAGAACTACATGTATATGAACTTTTATGTAAAACTAACGATTAACGAAATAGATCATTGATCGAGAAAACTCATTACCAATTATCGAGATGATGCAAACGCTAGACCAAGACAACTCTGAGGTTGAACTACTGGCCTCGTTTATGTCAGAAGGATTTAACAGGTTACAGAACGGTGCCTGTCCTCCCTATAATATCATTTGTAGTAAAAATCTTATAGCCATTGTGTAGTCGGTTATTGTCAACTCTCTAATGAGGATCAGCTCTAGCATAAAATTCGAATCGGTTGCTTCTGCACATGTTTCCGATCAGTTGATCACTATGTAAGCGATGAATAACAGCTCCTAGGCCGGAGCAGCTGAAGCATCCAGTTTTGTGCAGTTCAATTTCATTTATACACGGACATTCCCAATTTATTATGAGAGCAAGTGAGGCTTCTGTAGATTATCAATATTATGCTTGAGTAAAGTTTCACTGTTCATTTTCTCCACGTTCCTACGAATCATTCACATAACCACACATTTTTAGATGTTTTTCGTGAGTTTTCTTGAATTGTTCTCATTTTACGTGCACGATTACATACCCTTTATCAGATTTTTTCATATCGGTATGTGCAAACTTTTTCGCTGACGGTAGCATCAAAACCATAATTTCGCTGAGCCATAATTGTTTGTTCTAAGCAACATTCCCAGTGACTATGGAATCATCTTATGGCAAAATACCATTTTCTTCTTGGAGGGGAAAGGACTCGCTAATGCTCTGTTTGTAGTTTACATATATTCCTAATGAGAGACAAAAATAGGACGGACATACGGATTGGACAAGTTTTCCACTAATCTTCTTTGTGTGCAATTGATGCTACCAATTGTCTGTTGTTTTCTGGGATGTTCAAACGGCCACTTGACGCTATATTTCGTGAGATGTGCTTAAGTAAAGACAAAGAATGCACACTTGAAAAGGTTGGAGCAGGTAAAAAACCGGAATCTGTAACCCATAGAGATTTCCGAGAGGCCCTACAATATTGAGAGCAAAAGTGAATTGTTGATATTCCAAATAAAGTATGAAATCTTGTTAGGTAGGGTAAATAAGCCAAATAATTTTCCAAGAAAAAGTTGCTTTGACAGAATTTTTGGAAACACCAGGCAATTACTAGGATCTTTGAAACCAAACCCTCTAAAATCATCACAGTAGTCCAAGTTCATCGCATAAATTTATGATAACATCTCTTACGAAGCTGATAACTATGAACATAAACATTCAACAAAATTTTTATTCATTGACTACCCTTACACTAGATTTTTTGACTACACGGTGAGAAATGCAATGCAACCAAAAAGGTAATGAGATTTAGCAGCACTCAGAGAATTCGGTAACCGGTGACTACATTTCTGGGGTCCCGTGCTGTCCACTGTGCCACTAAAGCACCTGTCCTGCCTTTATCGCTGTCATGCTTTTATTGTACCGATTGGGTGTTTATCTGAAATTTTCGACTATGTCCATATCTCAGCATCCTTAAATTTATTATATTTTATTTTACATCATAACCTGGATGTGTTCGTATCAAAGCATGCACCATTTATGTATAAGACGAGATTGAATGTTAAAAAGTAAAAACTAAGCTAACAGGTCAACCGACACCCTGTGAAACAAGTAAATATCATGGAAATTTTCTTATTACTTCGCCCCTTACCTTTTCTGATGTGATCTTCTTAATGTTGTGAATGCAAATCTCATAAAAATACCTTTACCCTTTCACAACCTCGGCATTTTCACATATCAGGTCTACAAGACATACTATCTAAAATTACGACATCATATATGTCAAAATCAATGCGCATAGTAGTAAAAGGGTTAGGAGCTTTGTTCGTCAGTACCAACCTTTTTTACTGGTCACCTTGAAGCTACCCGTAAGATCGCCAAAATATGAAACTTGCGGTGGTTTGAACATGTGGTTCTGGTTTATGCTCACTAAAAACAGTTTTGCTTTCATGAACGAAGGAAAATACTGTCGCCGGTGGTTGCACCCACTACCTAGTGGTGTATGTTTCAGAAAAACGTTTGGTAGATTTATTTCCTTGTGTTTTATAATTGATAATAAGGCATTGTCTTGGAAAGTTTTAAATCAACATTTAGAAAAATATAGAACGAAAACTTTTTTCTAGATGAAGTTTAACTTCAATTGAAATCAAACGATCTCGTACTGGGGTATCGTCATAGTTTCCAATAAATGCAAAATTCGAAGAACTGCACTTAAACAAACATTGAGAGCACTGTGGCTGAGTGGTCGTGAAGCTCGTCGCGGCCCGCGCGCGTGGAGCCGAGCTCCACCTTCTAGCTCTCTCCGGCAGTCAACAACAACGTTCTATAGAACGCCACAGCAAGGCTATCGCTGAGATTGCAAAATAACTCGCTCAACCAGCATTCTGGACCGTTCAAGAAGAAGACAAAAAACGAATTGAATGGTAGAAGTACGCTGATTCACACACAAAAAAAATTACTGTGATGACAGGTCAAATAAAACAGAATAAGAAATAAGTAAATAAACAGACATTTATTTCGAGCTAGTTAAAATGATATCGAGTCTTTGCTCGACAATCGCCAATGGTTTTTTGATAAACGCAAAATTCGAAGAACTGAAAACTCATATGACGTGCAGAAAAATTTTATCGCCTTGAGATATCGCCTTATACATCAATATTTTAAGACGGTTTCTAGAACTTTATCAGAAATTTTAATCTTCATAAAAATTATTCATTGAAGGATTTTTTATGAACGAGATATCTACGGGCATCACTCACTCATATGTTGGATGTTCTTAAACTAGACTCCGATTTTGAATGTTCGAATTCCATTCCAAGCAAATGATAGCCACATGTCACCAAAAACGAAACTAGTCATCAGAAAGGTATTGCTGGGAGAAGAAGTTTCACTCTATTTGAAAAATCAAGCTCTTATTATGCTCAAATGAGTCCCATATGTGTCCATTCGTCAGTTATGCGTTCATAACGGCTAAGCAGTGAAAATTGATGGCGATGAACACCTTTTTTCCTGCTAGTTATGAACATATAAAAAATATCATAGTGTAGCACTTGAATTTTCAACTACGAAATCTTTGAAAAATTTTTCGGAGGAAATAGGAATGGGTGGTCCCGTGATATTTTACTGCTTTTGATAGAAACTCTCAAAACAGTAGTCTTTAAGGTAACTGTATGAAGTTTTAGAAAACTCAGAAATGTAGAAAGACTAGATCTTATCTCTTTCAAAGCAGTCTTTCGTAATGTTCACACGTACTACAACACCATCTGAGAGTCTGAATGATTGAAATATCTTAGTAAAATAGTTTACGAGGAAGAAATGCTTGTAGACGTTAACCATTGATGAGCAGGAAGTTTAATTTAGCGGGCGTATCACATTATGAGTTCAACGTATTCTTTGATTGTATTGCGTTCCAATTCGTTTCTGATGGTCGGTATTGCTTTTGTGTCCGATCCGTCTATGACTTTCGCGTAAGTGATAATTATTAAGGCCTCAAAAATAGCTGCTGACAATGAGTTAAAAACAATGCAGTATTTTTGAGCCTGGAAAGTGTCGGTCTGCATGTAGCGCACATCATAAAATGTTAAGTGGGAAACCCATGCGACAAAGGCCACTCTTTCATAGTGCGCTTCATAGTCTCCAGCGGCCTAACGGAACAAGTCGCCAAAACGAAAGCTTTTTGTAAGCTGTCAAATGTAAGGTGAACTTTCTATGGAGCAAGTTTTGCTGAACAACTGTAGTGAATAGGCCTTCGGTTCAGTGGGGAATAATAACAACTAAACTCCGGTCGTGAAACAAACACTATGAGCCACTTCATAAGAGAGCTAAGACTTACTGCAATGATTAGAATTGAAATCTTAATCGGCACTAGTTAAATTTTCTTCCAACAGAAACAGTTCAAGGAGAGGTTTTTCGCACATTTTTGAAGGAAAAATAGGTTTTGTGAACAACTATTTTCAATGCGCAATCGACTAATTATACTAGGGTAAGAAAACAGTTTCATGTGCCAGAATAAAGTACCGCAACCATGAACTCTACAGAAATCATACTCACCAGTCGACGCGAATTCTGAACAAATTTATGAAAAAAAAAGAACGCAAACACTTCTTTCTACACACTCAGGATTTCATAGGCAGTGCATTTTGAGCCTGTAACATTTCAGTTCGTTTTAAGCCTTTTAACTTTTTTCTGTCCACATTTTTTCAAAATGTACTACTGAACAGAAAATTCTGCACGACAACTCATGAATAATCTTATTCACCAAAGAAGAAAAAAAACCGGGTTCAAGAACAGCTGTGCTAACGTTGAATTTATTTCTTGTACACTTCAATCGACAACAAGTCATACAATTCTCCGTGTTGCTACCCGGCTATTTACCACAACCAAAACCGCACCCGCCGCCAAAACCTAAAAAAATCCAAATCTTAGCGTTTCCATGAATGAGAAGAGATTAGATAAGGCTACTGCTCGATTCAATGTCTTCTGTTAAACTATTTCACATCCTAGTATTTTATATTCGTCTGGATCGATTGACATTTTGAGCCTTTCATGAGATCTAATATGGTATTTCTGGTGCTAAACGTACACTTCGGCTTTCATGTCATCACTGTTCGGCTAACCCTATATATGAGGAAATCAACGCCGATCATTTTACATTGCACGTAAGATAATAAGATCACCTGATAATGCAGTGATAACAAATCACTGTATGTCAAGCGATAAAGGTCACCTGAGGCACGAGTCACTGATGAGGCTCGACAGGAAATTCGGAAGGTACGTCCAGCACTAGAGTGCCACAACGGACTCCAAGGAAGGTTCACAATATACTGTCAGGATATAATAAATTTTGAGCGAAGTTTCAAAAAACAGTAATCTATAAAGGTACTGGTGACTCATGATAGACTCACCTTTCGTTCATTAAACATGCCTGTGGTGCTCAAAATATGATAATTTCCGACTCAATTATGAAAGCAAAAGCAATTCGAATCTCTGATTATCGAGCTTTTTTTTCTCATGTCGGCTTCAAATTTCTAAACCATCCAGCGAAAAAGATTTCTTGCGCATTATAGTGTATATTTTTCTCATCGAATTCGGTACTCGCCAAAGTGGGGTATGCGAAACATGCTTCTCAACTAAATATCCAGACTTAAAACGGAATGACTTTTTATTTTTCATTAGAACGATGTAACGACAAAAGCTCTCTTGCAGTGAAAGACCTCATATTTATTCATTGACGTCGACGCTAAATCTCGCAGAAGATTCAGTCTGTCTCTGAATATATTACAAACCTATTATAACGAATGTAATCCTCACCGTATCCTCCGTATCCACCGTAACCACCGTATCCGCCGTATCCTCCGTATCCGCAGCACCCACCGTAACCACCGTATCCACCATATCCGCCGTACCCGTACATACTAGGGCCCATTGCGAAACCATATCCTCCCAGACCGTATCCACCCAGTCCACCATATCCTCCAATCATGCCCAACCCTCCAAAACCACAACCGAGGCCTATAAACATTCTGTGTACCATCAAGAACAAAATACTTAACAAATAAGACAGAGAAAGACGATGGAAAGGGAATGTTGAGGAATTCCAGTAACAGCAAATGGGTAAGGAAGGATTCAGACTTAGGTCAGCTCAAAGCCGACGGAGAAAGATTGCCGTCGCAGGTCACGACACTTGAATATAATGCTCACTGTAGATAAAATATTAAGGATGCAAAATCTAGTTGCAAAAAAGTAGGTTCAGAAGGAAACTTCTTTTCAACAGTTCTGTAAAAGGAAACAATCAAAAAATCGATAATCATTAATATGAGATCGCTCCACATAGAACCAAAGAATCTTAACCTATCCGTTTATTTATCAGAAACTAAAAGAAACGTACCCATACCCATCCCGCAGCCGAGAATGGACGTTGACATGAAAACTGCCAGCAGAATCGCATATAAGAAGAGCATATTTGGAAGAGTTTACAGAAAATTGTCGCTATATATAGGTGAAAATCACAAAAGCATTTCGCCGCAATCGTAAGTGCCACTTTCGAGTTCACTCACATTCACACCACCTCAAAACTTGATGTTTGTTTTGGATTATCGCTGCTTCGACAGCTCTGTGTGCCAGTTTTGCTCAGGCAGCGCAAAAAGCAAAATGCCCCTACATTATTGGTTCTTGATATATTTATTCAAAAAGATTTGTGTGAGAGGTCTTTATGCAAAATCACTGCAATAATACGACTTAAAGACGGTTTGATGTAGTTCCCAACGAACAGATCGCATTATTTTCAAGAAGACGAAGCGATAACGATGATATGGAGTTTTGGAGAAATAAGAACACCTCAAGAGTTTTGAAAAGAAGGTGAAGAGTGAAATTGTGATAATGAAACAAATAAGTCCTGAATCTTCTTTGGGCAATCTACAAGCACTGAACAACCACCCACGAAGCACTTCGCATAATTTTTTTTTTTACATTCTTTACTTGAGCGGAGTTTCTATGAGAGGTTTTGAATGCATAATGTCATCAAAAATGCGACTTGAAGGAAGTTTTGCATACTTTCCAACAAAAATATCTCAAGATAACAAGCGATCATAAATATGATAACACTGAGCAATGGCCCTTAAAAGATTCTTGATAATGTTCTCGGTATTATATACGATATCGAAGGCTTAGCTCGCCTGTACATTGGGAATCGCGTAACTCTCCTAACACGGAACATTACAACATCCGCACAGGAGTTTGAACTCTTCTCTCTTTTCATCTTTTTATCTATATTTGATCCGTCTGTACAGGGTTTTTCTACTTTGCAAATCCCAGTACTTCTTGCATTCGATTTTTTTCTTCTTCTTGAACGTTGTAGATTGGTTGAGAGCGTCTCCTTGCAATCTCAAAAATAATCTAACTGTGCCGTTCCAAAGGACGTTAGTTGTTGACTGCCGAAGAGTGCTGAGGGCAAGGGATCGGGCAAGACCACACCGCGACGAGCATCACAACCGCTCGGCCACAGCGTCCTCCAGAGTTTAAGATTCTCGAATTCTTCCCACCAAGTAATTCAGTTAACTATAGAGTTATATGCATGGTCACTAGCCCAGTCATCATTGGCTGGCTTCTCAGATCTCGAGATTGCTACTAGAAGTATTTGGAAATAGTTCTTTGTGATTTAAAAAAGTGAGTGAATGCCCTTGTGATGAGACTCATTAACTCCATAACAAAAATAACCCAGGTCTCGAGAAGTATCAGTTAGACCAGCTTTCAACAAAAACAGAATGTGCAAGCCGTGCTTGTGCGAAATTCCAAACACTTTTGTTGAAAACGGATCCGAGGCAATGAAGTGAGCAAAAGATGTGTTGGAATCCTTACAGCAGTGTTGTCAGGTCATGTAAATAAGCAAATAAGTGTTGGTCTATCACAAGCAAATTTTTACGTACACGGCCTAATCTTGGAAAGTTTCTCGAAAATCGTTTATTACATGGGAAAACGGATCACATCAAAATGCTAAACAACAAAACAAATTTCTCATAGCAGCCTCAACAATGATCATTTTTTGGCCATTTCATCAAATGACACAACATATCTTTTTCTAATGTGCTTATTCTCCGGAAAATCAAAAGATCACACAAACCTCATAAAATAACCCGCGGAAGTAAGAAAAAACATAAATTCTTCACGAAGTTGATCAAACGCGAAAAATTGAGCACCAGTAAAAAAATCCAAAAAATTTATACTACATAAGTGCAGTAGTACTTATTGTATTAGATGTAAGAAAAGGTTGTGCATCGCTTGCAAGCCGAGCAGGCACATTGTTGGTAACATATTAGAAATTTTTTTTGGAAATAAAAGTTACAGTGAAGGAAATGAGCCTGCCCTACCATTTATTTCACTACAATTTTCAGCTGTGATTCACAATTCCATCGCTATATTGCAAAGGTCGTTTTGATTGATGAAAACTGCACGAACCCTCTCTTATGCGAAGGAGAACATGCAATGTTGGTCTTGATCAATAGCTAACTATATTCGTGTTAACTCGTTAAAACGACGTTCTTCACTGAGATGGGATGTTACCGGTCGCTGCCATATTGGCAAACGGCAAGTCGTCCGCACGTAGAAGTCGGCTACTAACGGTGTCGTCGAAATGTCGCACGCCGACGAGCGGCTGCGGTATGACGAATTGAGGGCAGTTTATCTCATTGGACTGACCAATCTTCTGATGTTTCGGGCCAGATATTCGCAGCTTAACAATGTATGCTGCCTAAACAATGGGTACAAGGTTTTCTGAAAATATCAGAGAAAATTTTCTAACTAATTTAGGCACTTTTTTCAGGTGTTTTATGTTTTGTCCTTTTCTCTCTTTTTCTCACAGTCTTCTGAAACTTTTTTCGTACAAAATCTCCAAATCTCGTTTCATGTTTGCCTCGATATGAAGATTCGAGATTGTTAAACCCTTGAGTCCCACATGCACGGACCTCCCTCTTTGAGGGATACTGCCCGGCTATCGCGAGGAAACGTGGCGCGTCCCCAGATGGTCGATAGGGGAATGAACGCGAACCAAAAGCAACCGTGTGCTTCCCAGAGACGCAGGTGGCATCAGGGGATGAGTGTCGCCTCCAACTGATTTGTTGCTCCTCTTGCTCCTCCAAGAGAGACTAGCAAGCTACTCGTTAGTACCCATTTCCACGTTTAAAGCCGTCTCATTCCTCTGAGCCCGAGGAAGCCCCTGGTACGTCAGCGCCAGATAGAACGAGTACGGAGAGGCTGCTCAAATCTTGGGGCTAAACTAGGCTGCCAAGAACGAAACGGACTAAAATGACGATCTGTACCTACAATGCAAGAATCCTTGCTCGCGGATCCGCTGTGGAAGATCTATTGATTCAAGCAAGAAGGATAAGTTACGATGTCGTTGGCCTAGCTGAGACAAGAAGACGCCATCCCTCTCACGATATTTATGACACCGGAGAGGATTTCTGTGGTATGCGATAGCAGAGGTGTCGGTGGCGTTGGCGTCCTCGTCAAATCGAATTTAAGCGTAAACATCGATTCATTCGATTAATTAACAGCCCGTATCGGACGACTCGTTTGAGATGATTGAATGCATATCTGGCCTCTACAATGACTCGCGGTGGCCTCCCGCTTAACCGAGTCAGTGCTGCTTATCCTCCCAGACAAGTCTGAGACCTGTTTGGTACCAATTTACCGACCCCGGAGGGATGGATGGCTTGGTGAGCCATCCATCCCTCCGGGGTCGGTAAATTGGTACCAAACAGGTCTCAGACTTGTCTGGGAGGATAAGCAGCACTGACTCGGTTCAGCGGAAGGCCACCGCTAGTCATTGTAAAGGCCAGATGTGCATTAAACCACCTCAAACGAAGTTGAAAATTGAAGTCGAATGCATGGCGCATCCCTCAGGGATTGATCAACGCCGAGAGCTTTATCCTTTATCCTTTTATCGGACGACTGCGATTGAAAACGAAGTGGTTCTATGCTGGCTTTGACCATCTTCGTTAATTACGCACCAACATCAAGCTATGACGAAGACAAAGTCGAAGCGTTTCACATGGACCTCAAAAAATTCTTCGGAGAAGATCATACATCTTCAAGGTCATCGTCGGAGATTTTAATGCGAAAATTGGACCTAGCAGAACGTCTGAAGAACGTCACATTGGTACCAACGGACCAGAATGGAACGGACGGGTAAGAGGCTATCTGAGTTTATCATGACGACCCAAATCATCCATGATAACTCACAACTCCAAAAGCCTCATTCTCAACGATTGACGTAGGAGTCTCCCAATGGAGTGTACCATAACGAAATAGACCAGTACTCGGTACATAATTATTTTCCGTGAGCTTTACAAAGATTTCGCAACCAAATTATCTTCTAATACTACATACACCAAGGCTTTAAAAAAGGCGGGTCGCCGAAACGTCAGGCGAACTTCTACGACTAATTTACCAACCTCGTGTCAGCTAATCAAGATGAGTTTTCTCGATTTTCACATAGAAAAATATCTCCATTCTACAACAATACCACCATTGACGTAAGAAGAGGGATTCGAAAAGGCAATACAAAATCGCCAAAACTATTCGGCGCCATCCTACAAAACGTCATGCGAACATTACAATGGGGCGAAAGTGAAAATTAACGGTCGACAACTAAACCATCTTCGCTTTGCTGATGATATTGCCCTCACAACACCAAACATCAGTTGAGCAGAACGAATGTTGACCGATTTCGATAACGCCTGTGGAAAGATTGGTCTTCAACTACATCGAACGGAAACGATGTTCATGAAGAACTGATGGGCTTTGAATGCTCCATTCACGCCCAATGGAACGACAATTTCCGAATGCTCCAGCTACGTCTATTTAGGTCGTGAAATCAACAAGATGAACGACCTAGCTCCAGAGTTGAGCAGGAAGAAACGAGCGGCCTGGGAAACATATGTTTAAGCATCGTTTAAGAGCATCGATGATATAGTGAAAAGGACAGAAAACATCCGACTCCGTGCCCACCTTTTCGACTCGACGATTATCCCTGCCCTAACGCATGCAGAAGAAACCTAGTCACTACGTAAGCAGGGTGTAAGATCACTTGGCGTTATCGAACGGGCAGTCGAAAGGTCAATGCTAGGTGTATCCCGTATTTCGCAAATGAGAAGTTCCGACCTACGTCAACGATCGAAAATCAGAGACGCCGTTCTACACTCCAGGATATCGAAAATAAGGTGGGCCGGACACGTGATGCGCTTCAACGACAGCCGATGGACGAAAGCCGTTATGATTTATTTTGAAAGGTACAGTGTTGCAAAGGGGGATTGTAAAAGCGGCGATGTAGAGTTGTAGTCTCAAGTTCCAGCTTCAAAAAGGTTACTAATTCTCCCATAAAAAGTTCTTCTCCAGCGAATGAAATCGGCTTTTCTTTGTTCTTTCTTAAACAAAGAGCTCTAAAATCTTCCGGTGTTGAGTCAACAAATGACTACAAAGCCCTGGAACGTTTCAGTGAGACTGAAGGGATTGAGGATCGTCCTCGAAAAGGTCGCCTTATCACCTCTCTACTCCGTGAAGCATTCAAAAATCCGTTGCCAAGCTCAACGAAATCTGGAAAGCTTGCGCGCAGAATGGCAAAAAAGCTTGCATTCTGCGAGTGGACCTTTCATAGCACTGTCAAGAATAAGCTGAAGTTGCGCAGCTTCAAGATCGCTTTTGCTCATTTTCTGGACAAAATGATGTGAGAAAGACGGCTTACAAAGGATCTTCGAATGATTGGTTTGATAGCTGATGTTTTTTACGCATGAAAAGCTATTCACGGTTGAATTACTCCAATAGCCAGAATCGACGTCTACTTCTCAAAAAGGGACAGTAGAAGCTTGCAATAGCAAAATCATGAACCGAAGTCATTTTTCGGTATTTGTGATGGTCTGGGGCGGCATTTGCGAACTGTGAAGACGCCGTTGGTCTTCATCAACAATAACTTCAAAGTCAACGCTACCAGTTACTGGCAGCAGGTTTTACGGCATTTACTGGAGCCTTAGACTACTCAGCGCTTTGGCTCCAACAGATTTATGCTTCAACAGGATTGGGTTCCTGCACATTCGGCCCGCTCAGCGATTTCCATTTGCCAAGAGCTGTCCAAGCTTTTGGGGCAAATACATTTGGCCGTCAAACTCACCAGATCCCAGAACAGTGGATTACTTTGTGTGCTCCATGTTGGAGAAAAAAGTCTCAACTATTTGCTACGCTACCGTAGACGCGCTTAAAACTGCTTTGGCACGTGCTTGAGGTAAAATTACGGTGCAAACGCTTGCAAACATCGTTGGAAATCTTTGCAAGCGATTTCGTAAATGTGCAGAGGCTAAAAGAAGTAATTTGGAGACCTTGTTACAAACTTCTTTGTTTATTGCTTTAGTTGTTGATTTGATAATCGTAATTATTCCTTCAGAATGTATTTGGTTTTTTATGAAGTATTTTTCATACTATTGAAGTGTCTAAAAAAATCATCAGAGCGTGTCTCACACCCTATAGACTAAAAAAAGAAACAAGTATAAGCAAATGTCCTTTGGCAGTTGAGTAAGTGAATGTTTTATAACAACTGGGATATGTTCCTTTTGGAATGGATGTGGCTTTCATGTTCAAAGGTAGGAGGTTTTCTCGACATGTGGGCGTTCTTCTTGCTGAAAAACCTTTAGAGGAGTCTCATTTGTGATAATACATCATTCAGTGGTGATATGTATTCGCAAGACCTAAATTTATCGAGTAACTTTCCACAATTTCAATGCTGCGTGCGCCGTTGAAAATCCTGGTGCACGAAGCGATAAACTGATGGAGCGTATACGTACCATTTGGGACTCATGGGGTTTATATTAATAGCATTCATTGAATTCAATAGTAGTGCGGCTCAATGATAGTTTAATGGCTGGCATTTTGGCGATATTCCTTTGTTCAGAGCTGGAATGGTCAAGTTGATTCACATTTCACTGGATCAAACACTTTGGTGGTCCATCAAATAATAAACGTCATAAAGAAATTTTCAGTCTGCACAATGAGCATTTTCCTTTCGAAAACACTCACTTTTTAGTTGCTTTCATTTCTTCCTATGCTTTCATGCCTTTTATTCATGGCTGAGAAGCCGGACGGTGTGATAGGAATGAAGAAAAAATAGCCTGGGGTATGGTGCAGGTGGTGCGTAATTACGAGACACTCTACCTTGAGATTCATCCTGGTTTTTGCAGTTACCTTGAAAGTTTCAAGAGTTTTACGCGCAGATATCTTGAATTCATGTACGAGGGCACTGTTTATTGCGCCAAAATCTTTCCTACTATGTTTGATTTGCGTGTCTAGTGAAGTATTTCGTTTGAATTTAAGTGTCCAGCTAGATGGTTTTTGATATGGATGCAGAGTGGTTTGCCCACTTCATCAATTCATTCGTCACCACACACCTTACAGGAAATTTGGTTACCGTACCAGATCTCATGCATTCGTCGTCTCCACCGTTAGTGCAAATTATGCAGTTTTTGCTCCACAGAGACGGTCGGTTACGAATCAGTTTGGGACTCAGACTAATCATGTTCTTCTTATGCAGCGTTTGAGAGGCGTGCGTACTTGGAAATAAAGCTCAGGATGAACGACACTTTATTTTCGCTGATATAATCGTGGTAGGACACCCCTTCCTCCACATTTTACCCGATTTTGCTAGATTACAAAAGTGTTCGACTGAGAAAAGCTAAGCAACGTAATCATTCAGGTTTTGAAGAAGGCGATAGCTAGGAGAGCCTGAGTACCTCCTGAAGTCGTGTTATTGCTCACACCACTCAATTCTCTTAGAGATTTTTGTATCATCATAACATCGCGAAAGAACAGTAACAGTAATACTAGACTTTCGAAGGCGATAACGTCAAAACGTACCCTCAACCATGCTACTGTTATGCTGTTACATTACTATTATATTTTAAAAATACTGTTATCAAGAAAATCGTACCTGCTCAACAATAAAAACATCGAATTATGTAAAAATGGAAACAAAAAATATATATCTTCCAACTTTCTGATTGGTATCTGATCTCTCCAATCTTTTCGGCAAATGATTCGTCAAACAGAAGATTTTCTTTAGCGTTTATACTGCATCTTTCACACTTATATACACTTGCTTTGTATTTTTGGATTAGGAACAAATATAATATTACTCACCTGAAGAATGGCGATTACAATGAAAGAAAAGCAAAGAATCCAAGAAAGGAAATAAAATCCATAGTTGTTGGGAACTGACTAAAAAAAGTAAGAAATTGTGGTGAAAAAAGTGTAATAAATGACATACTACCTTCATCAATTGAACAGGCTCTAGTTCTGTCGCTAATTGTTCGACGCAGTCTCCTTTCTCTTTCTAAAATCTCAAACTTTTCAAATGTTAACAATCATATCATACCATTAACCATTATGTGATATTGTGTGCATGATGAGCGCTGGCTATCACATCAGTACCGTTCTATGTTAGAAAACAAGTAGCCCTAAAACTAATTTCATCGGTCGTTCAACGTTTCTTTCGCATATTGTGCACCATATAATTTCAAAACTAATGAGACAATAATAGAGAAAGACTAGTTAATACTATTGCTTTCTTAAGGGTGCGACGAACAGAGCAAGTGGTTTGCAGCTTGAAAAATTTCACAAGCATTTGTGGCCACCTCGAAGCGCTCAAAAGCGAATGGCTATTTCACACGATTTCAAGAATGATTATGCTTTATCAGTATTGAGAATATTAGAAGGAAGAGAATGTGCCAGTTTCACGAGAGCCAGACAAATACCGGGAATTTAACTTTAGCAACGTCATGGGAAACAGCTGTAATGCATCTATAGGAGTCGTTTAAGCTTCAGTTTTTGCAAATTCTGTGTAAAACGATTAGGTGCGAATATTCAGCCAGCTGGGCGGTACCGCTTTGGAATAGCTAAGATTTTGAGAGTGCAGTGTTGAATATCTCATCAGTAGCAGCAGCAAGGTTCACTGCGAGGAGTGTAACGGAGTAGGTCAGTGGTGCCACTGCAAAGGCCCATGATTGTTTGTTGAACACTTCACGGGACAAATGTTCTCAAACTCACGATGGCAGTTGAGTGTCTATATTGAAAAAATGGGAAACCTGGCTTGCAGGCCGCGTCAAAATTCCGCGAAGATTTAGACTACTTCAGTATTCATCAACATCTTCGGCGAGTAGGCATTTCACAAGTTGCAACCGAACCCATGACCAAGTTTGAACTCTTTTTATGAATGACAAGTATGAATTATAAACGAATAAAGAAAAATCAAAATAGTGAAAATTCTCTGAAAAGATAGCATATAAAAGCACCGCTAGTTCATATGAAACTAGCCCTTATTTTTGCTTGTAGAAAATCTGCGCTAAAAATGTTATCAAAAACTACTAATTGTTGACGATGCTCACTGCAGGAACAACATCTGCGTCCGATAATTTACAATAAAACGATAAAAGGATAAAGCTCTCGGTGTTGATCAATCCCTGAGGGATGCGCCATGCATTCGTCTCCAATTTCCAACTTCGCTTGATGTGAATGAATGCGTGCCTGACCTTTACAACGCCTCGCGGTGGCCTCCCACTGAACCGAGTCAGTGCTGCTCATCCTTCCAGACAAGTCTGAGACCAGTCTGGAACCAATGTACTGACCCCGGAGGGATATATGGCTTGGTGAGTCATGAGATCGAACCATTGGATTCATGTGCGACGCAGAGCACCTCCAATCACTGCGCCAGCGCTCTCCATAAGTTGTAATGTGGAAACAAAAATATGATAAGTGAATTTTCAGCAGCAGAGCAGGTACATGGATTTTGATCAATGCATCAGTCTTGTGTTGGAAGAATAAAGCTAGAAAATTTAGATTTGAATAACTCAGCAACAAAACCAAGAAAGAACGAAGAAAAGGCAAAATAGCGAAGTGTTTGCTCTTTTAGAGAGTTTTGTTGAAATTTTTATAGTCATCAGCTTCAGAAACTGCAGAGTAAACTCACAACGGCTGTTTGGTAGCAGCACAAAAAATCACTCGAATTCGCCACTGGTCGAACTTTGTCACGATCGGCTTCAGCCCAATCGCAACTGATCACTAAAAATGCGTGTACTCATTTATTCGATGGCTTAATTTTTTTAAAATAAGCTGATCCGAAGATTTTCGATATGTACTACAGCAATGTTGAGAGGTTTTTTTTTGCAATATACTCCGAGTGTTCCCACGCTAGAAAGTAATCATAGAGTTAAGTGCGGCACTAGATCTCAAAATATGATAGTATCCACAGTAAGAAATATCAGAGGAATTAGAAGAAATAACGGCAAACCAGTTCCGCATTCTTTGAGCTGCAAATGTTCAGGTGTACAGAGTGGCATCAAGGTCTCCGGGATTTTCAAATAATCCGTGCAATGTTTTCTACAGAAAACGGTTCGAATAACATCTCCATCGGAAATGATCGCTGTTGCTGCTAGCAGAAGAAAAATTGCAATGCTCATCTGCAAGAAATTCAAGTGAAAGGAAGCCACCATTAAAGTGATTTAAAAGGGAACAAAAGACCAAAAATGAATCACTCATCAAAGAATGGAATCATAAACGAAAAAGAGTGTCATTTTAGCCTCACATCGTAATAATAAGAAATGTTTTTTAGATTATCGACAACTTATTATCTAAACCTTCTAAATTCATTCTACCGCTGCTCTGCACCGTCGGAATCGAATCAAACCAAGTCAAATGAATCAGTTCGGAATCGTTTCCGGCCTGTTAACTACTTCTGAGATGAAGTTTTCGCTTTGCGCTGTAGTTAGATAAACAGGAAGTTTTCAGCTTCAATGAGGACACTGTGAAACATTGGGATAAAGCAATGGCAGAAAATCAGATAAAGAATGACTACCTTATCTGACATATTGTGCGTGTCCTTTTAATCGGCCTACCGTATCGCAACCGTTAACTACTAATAACATATGCGTGAGGTTCCAGCTGTTACTCAAAGTCTTTTCTATATTGCAAATGTGTTCAAGGTGGGTCGTATTGGTCCATCCTGGAATTCTGGGATAAATTTTCTAAATCATCCTCAGTTCTTCATAAGGACAGTAACTGCTCACCATGAATCAGAGTACGATTTTCACACAGATCCACTGGCAATATGGTGATTTCGAAGAGAGAAGCAAGCGAGGTGTTCAACTAAGAACTATGATCCACCTGCTGCAGAGAAAAGAGTGCAGAGGTCTAAGTAATAAGAAGTAAACGCCATAACATTTATGACAGTGCAGTCATCATAATCTTCGATATTCTGCACAGCTAACAGCAACTACTGTGAAGATTGAATGAAGCAACAGAAGGAGATAAAACAAGTTAGAGTAAAAGGTATTTAATCGTCCTATGGTTTTAAATACTACTTCAAAACTTTACTCATTTGTAAAGGTTATTATACCTTCCTAAATGTTTTTAGAATATGTTATGTAGTGCAGCAAAGCTTGCGCCAGGTAATGTGCATTCAGAATAATAAATTGGAATTCATTAAATAAAGCGACCTTCTCAAGAAGTCGTTCTTTTGTCCTCCATTCATTTTATCAAAGAATCTGTGAGATTTTTAATTTTATCCTCAAAAAACGCGAAGAATAGATCATAGCTACTCAAATAAAATATAATTAGTGAATTTTCTGAATATTTTGTCAACTATGAATAAACTGAAATAATTAACGCCAATAAAATGGAACAAATTCAGAAGCATATTGTGAAATATCATGAAATAATAGTAACTAATATTTCTATTGATTAGAGTTAGACCTCAAAATTTCTCAGAAGAATTGATGTCTCCTTAGTGAAAAAAGTGAGTTAATTTTCAATAACATGGCAACAATACGAAGTACATGGAACCTGAAAATTCCTCACAAGTGTTTTCCGCTACTTTTTTACACTGCATTTGACACTATTTTTTTAAGCTTTTTGCCTTTTAAATATTTGAAAGAATAGTCACTGGTAAAAAGTGCCACTTTCTTATCAAGAAGTATTTGGTTTTGAAGGATGCTGGGAGAGAGTCGATCAAGTGATGTAGGGTAAATATTGACCTTCTCATTTTGCAATAAGCACCCTCATTGTAGCTTCTACAACTGTATGGAGAGGGAGAGTCATCAAAATCACTAGCTAACTTATTAGCTCTACTGATTACATCTACAACAGTTCTTCGTAAGCTACCCATCATACCAGCGGCAGGTTCACGTCGTTCCATACAAGTAAATCGGCTGCTCGACTGGAGACATTCACCGATGTGTCACTATGTACTCAAAACTCTCTCATGACAGACATTAAACCGCTGTAGAAAAACCAACCAGGAAGAGACGGGAGAGCGGAATGATGACCAAACCGTAATCGGACTTGCACACCTTTATGGATTCATAATATCGGTTGCAACAAACATCAATGAAACAAAAGAAAAATGGGCATGTAACCTCTGAATGGTACTGTTTGCGACCATTATATTAGAATTTTCTCGACGACTTGTCGTCTCATCATGACCAGGATTGTCTCCCTAGAGTCGAACAGTGACAAATTTTCTGACCACCAACTCGAACAAAAATGAAAAATGGCCGCTGGCTTGAAAGAGACGTTGTAAAAAAAAAGGCTACTGACTCAATTGCCAACAATTTGCTATGAGTAACGATTTCAGGAGGGTTTTATCAAAGCTCAGCTTGTTTCTGAGGAAAAATTGTTGTCAAGCCTGTATCACGTTATCTTTAGAAGAATAATTAATGAGCAACGTTCTCTGTCTCGAACGATCCCTCATAAGAGCGATCCTTACACGATTGTAGCTATTTCATTGTAAATTGCGAGGAGCCATGCCATTATGTATGGCAATAATTTATCATAAACTGTATTATCTATGGAAACATTACCCCATGTATTGTGGCCTGCTGACTAGATCAGTAAAAAGTTCTTCATGCGTCTTTGATTCCCTCACCGTTGTGAAAGTGATGCAAGTAGACGTAATGTCTTACTAATTGCTCGCAAAGAATTCAACTCCTTGAATCCTTTAGATTTAAAAAAGACTTTCTAAGAAAGTGTTGTGTGATCTCGTGCTATAGCTCGAACTGATTTTTTACTTACCTTAGCCAGGTGGTCCCCTTACCAATGTCGGCCTGGTTTCCAAGAAACAACGGAAAGACTCAAAGTAAATAAAACGGTAGGTAATAAATACCAAGACCGACTATCCATTAAACTCGGCATAGTTTGAATAAATGAATATTTTCTTCTGTTTAGCCGTTCCGAGGTGTTATTGATACCGCCAAGCAAGCCATATACGAGCTTCTAACGGAGCACGGAAGGACCATGAACATGTATGGCTTCTGCATCCGGCAGGTTATGGCTCTCTCAAAAGAGTGCCTAAACTGTCCAATCTTCGAATGGTCCGGAAACTATTGCTCAATCAGAGGGCTGGCCGTGGGACAACGACTAGCGCCAACACTTGCTATAGCCTTTATGTCTAAGGTGGAAAGCCCAATAATCGATCTCCGGCCGTTACTCTACTGTAGGTATATAGATGAATACTTTGTCGTCTGCTCAACCCAAGAAGAGATGGACAAACGTTTTGAGTTGCTGAACAGCCAGTCAGAGTACATAAAGTTCACCCGTGAGAAGCCAAAAGAAATTTGGTCCCCATTTTCAAAAGTTCAGGTCAACCTGTTCAAAAACTCCTACAATACAAAATGCTACCGAAAGCCAAGCAACAAAAACATCTTAGTTCACTACCTATCAGCTCATCCTTCACACATAAAACGCGTGCATCTGAAGAACATGCTCCGAACAACGACGAATGTGTGCACAGGAAAAGAACACAAGGTAGAATCTTTAGCTTGGCGCGAAAAATAGCCATATCCAATGGCCACGATACGGTAGGAGCTTCCCATGTTAGTTCTAAAGGAAATTCTATACCTCCAAACAAAAGTCTGGCGAAAATCATGTTAATTCTCTCCTATCTTTTGTTTCTGACGAAATAAGCACAGCTATTATAGTGCCAAAAAAGAGCAGGTTTGGATGATTCGTTAGCAATAGTTGAAATATACCCAAAGACACTAAGGCTTCAATTGGTCTGCAGCCGACTGTATGACCGCCTCTGCGAGACCAATGACTGCAAAGTTCTCCCAAACGGCAGAGACGGCGACTGCATAAGATCGTGAATAACTTATCTAATCTCTTGCGAGGCATGCGGCGATGAGTACATTGGCGTAACGGGTAGGCCACTATTCCTTTGTGTAGAAGAGCACCTTGTTGGGTTGCGCAACTCTGATCTAAAAACTCCACTGGCACGCATAGGGACCAAGAACATGCAAGAGTAATGTTCGGCGTCAAACTCACGATCCTCGCACAGGTATCAAGAACAGGAAAAGAACAAGAACAGAACAGAACAAGAAAGAACGAGAGATGAGCGTAAAAACCTCAAAAGCCTTTTGGTTACATAACTAAGGCCTGAAAATGGACCGAAAAGGGGAGTGCCTCGTAATCATGCGTGACCTCGAACAATACCTTAGGCTAATTTTTCCGACCTGAGTTAGGCACAGCCCACTGATGCACTGACCTTATGCGGCTGGTCTTTAATGAATAATTGATAGACCCAAACATCAAACTAGTGAAAGTTTTAAAATGAAGTCTTTACTATGCGATCCAAAAATCATTTCCAACGTTTTCTGCTAGGGTCATGGAGGTTTTGGCCAAGTGGATTATGGATCAATGTGATCTTTCCAGGCTCTGAAGAAGGCGACCCGCCGAAACATTAGCCACCTCGAATATTGTATATTCAAGGTGCATTACTGACTGGTGAATGCTTCGCTAATATTCAATAAATAATATCAATAACACCTCGAAACGGCTAAACAGAAGAAAATATTCATTTATTAAAACGGTAGGCTTCCAGAAAAAGCTGGTTGCTATGCAAACGGATACTTTCGAGTCAAGTTTATTTCTACTGTAAGAAAGTGTTTGACTACGTGAATCTTATGTCAAATTGACTTATACATGTCCCAAAGAAGGAGAAAGCAGCAAATCGTCGGCCAATATTGAATTGAATAAATCTCACTCTTAAAAATCTCGTGTTCCGTTACTAAAAAGCAGTGATGTTAAAATTCGTAATATATGTGTGTGTGCTTGCTTACTACGGCGCGTGTCGTTTGAGGTCACCGTGGATCATCACATTCTAGTGAAGTTCTTTATTTTTACTGCTAGGAGGTAGTTTCAAAAAGCTCTTATCAAAATAGACCTTAGCAAATAAAGAATCAAAAACTCTGAAGATATCGAGTGAAAGAAAGTGAAGAATCTCGATATTCTGTGACCATGATGGAATCGAACAAGCCCGAAATGTTAAATCTTTGGAAACAGGAAATCAGTCAGAGCAAGATGCATAGCGATAACTTTGTGAGACATTAATTTTAAAATCTCGTATAAAAATGATAGTGTAAGAAAAACGACTCTTGCAATGCGAGTAGATTGTTCGAAAAGTAATGATTTGTAATTACATTATTTTTGCAGATTTCGACAATTGTTCCTTTCTGAAAGCTATAATATATGTATAGTCACATAGCCTGATTTATGTATCTTTCCTTCGCTCAATGGTATACACAAATATTACAACAATACAACACTCGAAATATTCAAAGGACTTTGGGACGATGAAAGCCGCAAACGAGTAGAATGTTAGAATTACAGGGATCCGCGTAGTTAAATGTGATTGTGGAGCGTGTATAAAAAATAATTAGATTACAATACATAGACGTGTTGAGAAAAGTTATAATTTCCTACGGATTTATAATTGTAAAGGTTGAAAATCCAAAAGTCAGAGGAGCACTTTCAACAAAAATATGCTTACAAATTCAGCTTCGAATCTATGCTCCGAAAACGACTAGGAACAATAGTGCGGTACAAATCTTAGAAAGTGTCGGCAAACGCTCAGTGCAACGATGGCTTGGAAATTTCAATGTGGCGAATTCGACCTTAATGATTAGGGAGGTCGTGGATGTCCTCTGCCATTGACAATGATGTAATGAAAGGTTTACTGGAAGCAATTTCTTGTTCAAGAGTTTGAGAACTTCAAGAATACTTTATTTAATCGTTTGAGTTATTTGAATCGCTTGAAGATAATTAAAATTGAAGAAGCTCGACAAATGGACGTGGTACGAATTATATACTTCAAAGAGAACACGGATTAGAGGCATCTCGGCGCCTCATCTGCGCTACCAGATTATACATTTTCTCGACTATAGTGTGATAGACGGCAAGTAATAACAGATGATAATCGGCTCAGCAGTTGCACAGAGATGAAGCTCTGTAGTATTTTCTAAGACAAAAATTGCACCAAGAAAGGGTCATGCTGATCGTTTAATGTGCACAGCTGGCTTGAAGTTTTTGAATTAGGGTGAGACGATTATGGCGGCGAGGTAGGTTTAGAATATCGGCGAAATACACCATAAATCTCAACGACAGTAGCAGTGATTGGTCAAAAGAAAGAAACCAATCCTTTCCCATGATAAATCACGGCGATACCACAGTGGCTAACGAGTTAAGCTACGAAAATGCCCCTTGCCCACCAAACTCACTAAACCTTTTGCCTACCGACTACCACTTTTCCAACGATTTCAGAAACTCTCCATGAGAAATGATGTGGAGACGAAGCCGAGCCGAAATTGCTTCTAATTACAGCTTTTAAAGTACAAAAACCAATGCAGCTTAATCATAAAATAACCATTGATAACCATAAAATAACCATAACAACTATAAAATATAGAAGTAAAGTGTGAAGTAGAGGCAAAATAAAAAAAAAAACTTAAGATCAGTGAGTGAAGAATTTTCGTTGTCAGGTGTGTGTATCGAAGTAAAGCGCAGTTATGAAAAGATATTTTACGAATTCAAGAAAAATCCTAAGTGTAAACTCTTCTTAGACATTTCTTTTGATCCTAGAAAGATCCCAGAAAGATGATAGAAAAAAGATTTTAAAACGCAGTGCCCAGTGCTAATTACTGTTTACAACTAAAGAAATCGTCCAATTTGGATTCTATACAGGCCTGCACTTGAAAGGAAAATTCGTCTCAAAAGCGTTTAGGATAGTGAGGCCACGAAGCAATGTGGAATCAATGAACGAGTTTACTTTATGCCAGCAAAAGATGGAATGGCGGAAGTAGCCAAGCCATGCCGCAAGAACTCATGTGCTAGTTATCTCTGAAAACTGATGAATATGAAAATTTGAAAGCACGAACGCACCAGGAATCTATATTACCCCTGATGATAAGAAGTTCAGGGATCGAAACGAAATTGAGAGTCTTATAGAATGCGTAAAACCAAAACCCGCAAAATAAACCAGTGAAGGGATGCTCAACACTGCTTGCGATATAGAAGATGTCAAGATTAGTTGGTGATCCATTATGTAAATGATATCCACCTTTGTGTTCAAATATGCTCTTACAAAGCTTCCGATGCCTCAAGAGAAAAGCCAGTCCTATAGGATCAATATTTCGAGTAAAAAAAAGCAACGCGGAAGTTGTTCTATCGAGGAATAGTGCACTGTAAATTCAGCAAAATGATGAAGTGCTTCCGAATAAATATCGATAATTTACAGCTTTGTAGGTTTATATTGAAGAAAATGCACATACTACAGTAATATGAAGTACGGTGACTAGAAGCAGCAAAATAACAACTGATTGACGAAAAAGAAACTTCCAAGACGCTACAGTTGTGATTATCACAATTTGACGAAGTCATATCGGTTTGAATCAGAATTACCGGATGATGAGAACAAGTATGTGGATGAGGAAGTCGTTCTCTCATACGGGATGAGGTGCACTTTGCGTTCACTCAACGAGGAAGTGTGCCGCACCACACCCGGAATGTCACCGACCACGTTCAATGATGAATCGATCACTCTAAAAAGCGTCAGTAACGAAAGTATTTGTACTTTTCGATGGAAGGCTAAAGTGCTTAGCTGATGAGAATGAAAAACATGTGTGTATAGGAACTAATGTTAACGAGTTGAGACTGCAAATTATACTAATAACAGTGGTTGCTTCAATTCAATCCTATGCAAACAAAGACATGTTTTCAAATAGGCCATTCAAAGAGCTACTGTCGAAGCGGTGACTTCTTTCCGCTCTTTTCAGGGGCTGTGTTTATTGACATCTCACTGCAAGCAAATCTAAGATTGAAGTATAAAAAGGTTATGGAAATATTATAAAACGATAATAAAAATAAGATAAAAAGGGCGCCGTGGCCAAGTGATGTGATGCTGGTCACGGAGGGCATGGAGCTGAGCTCCTTCCGAACACACTCCGGCAGTCAACAAGAACGCCCTATGAAACGCCACATCCAGACTATTCTTGAGATTTCAAGGAGACATGCTCAACCTGTATTCTACGTCAATCAAGAAGAAGACAAACAGCAAATCGAATGCTAGAAGTACTTGGAACCGCACAATAAAAAAATGCGATGAAGGGTCGTTTAAGTAAATAAATATAAATAATAAAACATATGCAGCCCAACCACTGTAAAGTTTTTCCATTGGATCCAGAAGTGCTCCAGAACGAGAGCACGTAGGCCCTGAATTGCGTTAAACCGGATTTTGGAGAAGCGCTACTCAAGCTCATGGTAAAGCGGCCTGGAAGATTCACATCCTCGGCGATACTCGCGTCAAGTGGTGACACTGTTCGGCCAAAATTTGAAACCTTATAATTTTCGAAATCGACGTATCAGGTAATCATCTGAATATCATTGAGATCAAATAAGAGATGAAAGATGAGTTGAACGATTTGATTAATTTTGCTCTGTGTCTGAAAACGCTCTCAAAAGTTCTACTAGCTTGACGAATTCGAACCTTTTTGGCAAATCAGCTTCAAGTGGACTTACAAAGCGCAATTTCACAATGTGATGTGGAAAGCGAGGAATTGAAAAAGTTCATAACAGTTCGGTGCTTTGATTGCACTCTCAGTACAAGATCAGCTCTCAGAGTGAGGGCAGAAGAGAAAGTAATTCATTCGAGAAGAAGCTTGTCAGAGGAGAGGCATTTTCAAGCAGTTTTTTTTCATGCTGCTAAACGATCAATGATAGCAGAATACTTATATGATGGAGTGGCTGTCACTGAAATAGCGAAGGCGATGTAGTTTTGCATTCGAGAGAGAAATAAATTAGACACATTCAGTTACGGTGTGTGAAATACCGCAAAGACTTTCTCTATACTGCGCGCTTGACAAGGTCTTCCTGTCGGCGGTGATATACCATTATAAGGTGTCAGAAAAAGCTGGCTTATTGTGTTACAAATCTCATAAATCATTGAATCTCACCTGGAGGTAACTAGTTATTGATCCCGGCTTTTATTATAATAAAAATAAAAAGCAAAAACCCTTTCGCCAGCTGACCAATCGCTCATCCATCAGGTAATAAGGGACAATTTTATAGTGAAGCAAGTTTGAAAACTCATTGGTCTAATTCTGCATTCACAGAGCACTTTCTAAGAACGTGTTACATCGGACGACTTTCGTTGATCGCGAACAGACCACTTATTCCACGAATAATCGTTGTTCTTATCGAAAGGACTTGTAATTGACTATCTTTCCCAGATGTGTAAGTGAATAGCGAAATTGCTTTGATGAAAACCGAGAACAAGAAAAACTATAATCCTGCAAACAAAAGGTAATTTGCGGCGAACGAGAAAAACCCGGAAAGATTTGCTGATTGTGACGGTGAATTAGATTTCTGCGCAATTTTATTCTATTTAACAACTTTTGTGAGCCTTTTTCAAGTTCATTGACTTCCTTTCGTGTAATTTTTCTGAGTGATACTATCGACAGCTACAGTACTTCAGCATTTAGCAATCCTGGGCCGCCATGGAAAAGCTCAATGGGTGTTGCTAACAATCAGTGAAAGCGAACGGTCAACGGAAAATGCCGCTGTTTGGACCCAAGAGCAACATGACAGATAAGTACATATGAAGCCTTTAGTGGTTTAGGCTCAAGGCACTACATGAATGATGGTATTATACACGTCACTGTATTAATTTTGCGACTAGTGTCATTAGAGCTGAAAAGAATTTGGCCATTTTTTTGAGATCATCGAGTCTGCGATGTGATCATCAAAAACAAGAAGCTGCTTGAAACTACTTTTTTTCGGAAAGAGATATGCTATGCTAAATACTGACGAGGATGTCAAGGGCGAAACATTGGGCTGTATTAGAGCCCATATACAGACCATAGAGCATGTTAGCTCAAATAATGATTATCAGGTACATTGAAATTTGAGCGCGGTCTCAAGAAAATATTCAAAACTAGTGGTATAATATTTCAAAAATACCAGTCAAAAACAATCGAGTGTACAACACAGCCGATTTAGTGCGTTATCTCACTTGACGGCACGCGCTAATCATACGTCTTCGCCTACTCTCTATAGGGGATGAAGCACCCCTGAGAGGACTGACTGAAGAAGAAAGGCCTGCCTGACTGACGATGCTGCCAAGGCCGAAACACGTGTATCGTGCTATACAAGGGCCCATCAACAGGCCATGAACAACCCACAGTAAATGTTGGCTCAAGTAATGATTATCAGATGTACTAAAGATGTGCTGCTCTACTTGTGTGTCAAGTGCTGGAAGCCACATGTAGTTGTGATAAGCCACAAGAGGATCAAACGAATACTAGTACTAGTTGGAGCAAATCGATTCCTATAAACATCGCTGTGGTGAATGATTGGCACAGAATAATGAGTGGCAAAATAGCGAGATGTCACAGCACGCCGGCGACTTCTTCCATATAAATACCATGAGGCTCTGGCTTTGGCGAAGTCGCCGAACCGTCAGCCATCGAATTTCCAAGGAAAAATACCAACTTAATGAGCTTTATTTAAATAAAAATGTTCGTGTAATATGTTTTAGTTTTTATATCTGATGCGAAGTTTAGAGAAGGTTGAACTTTAAAATAGGACTTGATTGCAGGAAGCATCGGATATAACGAAGGATCACATGTACATTGCGGAACACATCTAGTCGTTGTACGGTTTTCTCCGCTTAATGGAAACTGCTCACTCAGTGTTGGCACATTATCTGTTAACTGCAATATTATTAAAGGATAAAGCTTTTGACGTTGATCAATTCCTGAGGAATGCTCCATGCACTCGTCTTCAATTTCTGACTTCGTTTGAGGTGATTGAATGCATATCTGGCCTTTACAATGACTCGCGGTGGCCTCCCGCTGAACCGAGTCAGTGCTGCTTATCCTCCCAGACAAGTCTGAGACCAGTCTGGTACCAATTTACCGACCCCGGAGGGATGGATGGCTTGGTGAACCATAAGCGCGAGATCGAACCATTGACCTCGTGTGCGACGCAGAGCACCTCTAACCACTGCGCCACATGCGCTCTTAATTGCAATATATGATTTGGAAATGATGAGTAGAGGGACTTCTTCATTTTCAAGGGGAATTTGACTCCTACGAGGACCCGAATATGTTCAGTACTCAGTGTCCAGTGTGTTCAGTGTCTGTGAATGAATTTGTCAAGCGACTGTTTCACGACAATTACACCAAACAGAGAAGTGACCATCGTGAAAGTGTCAATTAGGATCCAAGCGACACTATGGATTAGACACGTAGTAAAGATGCGGAGATTAGCTTATCTTTACAATATTCATATTGTTCTACATTTCCGTCAGAAAGCACATCGTTGAAATTATTGCTCTACTTTACCTTTTTTTACAAAATGGACATGACAATATGCTAGAGCGTCAGCAGAACGGGTGTTGTTAGTCTTTTTAAAATGAATCTGTTTTCAAATATCACACTATGACAAACGACTGATGTGTGGAATGATGTAATCAGCTAAGTACACAATAAATTATCGGACATATTTCATCAAACAATCTGTCCGAAAATTTATAAAAAGTGATTTTTCGAAATCAATACAATCAAAGGTGACAAGGCGAAAAATAATGATAAGTGAAGCGCAACGAAAATTGGCCATACAAACACTGTTATGCTCGTTATCTTTACATGGTCTGAGGTGTCATTTATATACTAAAATGCCTACATTACGAATAATGGATAAATTATCTTAGTAAAGTAACTTACCTTTTGAAACAACTCTTTTATACTGAAACTCTGCTGCTCCCGATTGCTCTCACACTTACGCAATGTGGGCTGGTTTGGGATCTACCTCTCAGTCGAGCTCCAATATCTACTCAGGTTTGGGCTTGTTCACGAAATCTACAATTAGAAATTTTTTCAAGACCTCACAAGGGAAAAGCATAAGATCAAAGAAACGGGAGTGCTGTATGGTGTTCCCTTGTTTTCAAAAGACGTAGATTTCACTCGCATCCAGGCAAAAGAGCTGTTGTCTCTTGTTTTTTAGTAGAGAAAGTTGGTTTATTGCGTCGACTATCTGAGTTGCATGAACACAACCAAAGCGTTCTGGAAGATCCCGAGTTCCTTATATTTTGATACTGACACAATCGAACAATTCATCGCCATAGTCATTGCAGTTTCAGTCGGTGTTGCCGTATAATTTTCACAGCGAGGTTTCTATTAAAAGTTTTTTTTTCGACATTTATGGAGTCAGATACGTCATATAACATTTGTTTCCATATAATGGAAATGTAAAACATCAAACATTAGCTTTTAATCAGCGAATGGAATGAAAATGAAGAAAGATCACAGCTTTCAATTGAGGAAATAAATTTTACTAGGATTCATATTTCGACTACTCCAATTAAATAGTGAACTCCGTAGATGAAACACGTCCTTTTTGCCCATATAAATGTTGTGGTGTTTTGCTTTGTTTTATCTAATTTTATCTAGCAATGTGCTTTCCGCTTAACTAGAGTGAAATATCAAAAAATCCCAACAAATATGCAGTAGTCAGTATGATTTCTGCAAAAGTAATTTGCAGAGTGCCATTTGCTAACGACTCTTTTTACCTGAAAGCAACGTAAGATCAGGCAAAAATGTCATTGTACGTCCCTGCTACCCTATTTCTATTTTGCTTCGGAATGCTCGACATTCATATAATTACACCTTAATATTGATAATCAATCGGTTTTCATTTAATTGACCACCTCTTGCGGTGATATGTTCTTATAATATATCCAATAGTGTTGAGTGCTGTGCAAAAACATTTGCGTCAGCCGGGATGCGAACCCAGATCCCACTCTCAAGAAGAGTGAGATCTAGGTTCGAATTCCGGCTAACGCGAACATTTTCTTAAGCCCAGAAGATCTCAGTAGATAAATTTAATTCACAAATAAAAAAAGGTAGAGCAATTGGTTGGACAGCGCGTAAACTCCCGACGAAGGTGATCATGAACTGGAAGCTCAATTGCGGTTTTCAGTTTTGCTCATATACCAACAATCTTGATGTTGTATCAGCTGTTTCCCTCTCTATAGATCTTTCAGTCATTGTTGGATTCCAGCTCTACAAAGTTTTGCGTAGCCGAGGAATCTTCCCAACTTAGATTATGAAATCAATTCCATTTACGGTGCGAGGACAAGAATGATCTCAAAACTCTTACCGTTGTGGTTTAAATTTAGTGCCTATGAATAGAACTTTAGCAAATTATCGCATTGGCCTAAAACACGTTATATCGTCCTCTCGACAGTAAGAAAAAATAAAGTATTTAGACTGGGCATCAAGCCAGTGAGATCAGTGGGCATATACTATGTTTTAATGACTATGAGGAGTAAAGAGAAAGCATCAGATATCAATCCAGCTAGATGAGTCATGGATCGAGTAAGGTCTCGCAATCCACGTGCCACAATTATTTAACTTCTGCTATCGACTGCTTTTTTACAGACCCGCTCAAAATGAATTAATCTGATAAGGATATTACTTGTTTTGAGCCGATAGGTCTAGTGCTATATAGGCGCCTATTTCGTCCATTGGGACTCATCAGTAGCACCCTCCCTCGGTTCCGTCGATCCCTTGAGGTGAAATAATCCTCCAAAGGAATCGGCACCGACTAAAAACTAAGCACCCAAAGTAGGATGATGGTTTTACCTGACTTTGTGGTGACCGGCAGTCGAGCTTGCGGCTTTTAAAATGAACTACACTTCTGCTATCGACTGCTTTTTTACAGACCCGCTCAAAATGAATTAATCTGATAAGGATATTACTTGTTTTGAGCTTACAATTATTTAAAATTTCAGACGAGCTTGATGCCAGGTTACCACTATCGGAGCGATGAAGGGAATGGTCTGCTAAGCACGGTCTCAAGCCTGATATCGCGTGTCCGTTGCAAAACATCTTTACCGCTGCATTACGCGCATACAGTTGAAGTATTATTTATGAACAGACAATGTTAGAAAATTAGGTTATTCTAAAAAAATAAGACTTGAAAATTCGTTTAAATGTCAGGTGTAGTTAGCACCTTACTGAATATAATGAGAATTATAAAGTGCGCCAATTCAGAGTTGAAAAACTCTATTCGACTGTTAGAACCCTAAACGATAAGCACTTTCATTAGAGATCATCCAGTGTCAAGATTGGATGGCTAATATCAAACATTCTCTGTGAAAAATCGATACAGAGATAAAATATTCGTATAGAAGAACACTTATTGTTAGCCAATTAAGCTATAAAGTATTCGTAATTGACAAAGTAGCAATATCAATAATTAGCGTTTTACCCACAAGCTCATTGCAGTTAGAACGATTGATGGTACTCAAATTATTAAGGACAACATCTAGTTGAAGTGCTTGACCATTACTGACGAGGAAAGATAAAACACTGAGATTGAAAACAAATAAAAAAGACAAAGAAAAAGCAATAAGCGAAAGGGAGAAATCTTTCAATTGAATAAATCAACTGATCAAATAGACTGAATAACATTGAGGTAAACTAATAAATGGGCTGATTAACATCAAGGCACATTACGAATCATTAAATGGCTAAAAAACAGTTATGGAGTATAGCAGCTTTGTATCAAGAATATTCCAAACATCAAAATTGTTTGTTTTCAAGCTTTACACAGTTTCTGCATAGTTTCTAACTTCTTCTTCTTAGTTGGTCATACGTGCTTCCCACTACAACTCATACCGGACAACGTGTATAGTGACATCTTCAGAACCCACAATGTGTCTAATTACTGACATTTTTTCTACTATGGTCAAGTGGAGAACGCTTTGTTCAAATAGCCTAATGAAGTGATCTGGTTCTTTTCCATTTGATAGCACAGAATTGTAAGGCGATTCCTTTTGCTGGACAAAAACCTCTATTGAGAGTGTTAGTGATCGTTCAAAAGTTCAAATCTCTGGCCAGCTTGGTACATGACCGGTTCTTTAAAAACACCCTTTTATAACGCTGAGAAATTCAAATAAAATTATGTTTCATTCACAACGGCCACACAATTCGACTAATATATCGCAGGAAGCACGAAAAGTACATGAATGTTTAGAAAGAATATTTTGGTGTGAGATCATCCTTTTTATCTGGAGTTTCTTTCAAAGAGGAGAAGAAATTCCTGAATAATCAGCAAAAATCGTACTTTAGATGTGTAACACATCGGCTCCTGTCGATTATGACCGCGTTGGAACTGACGCATCCCCCATGTTTTCCGCCTCTTCTCAACCCGTAGACTAGCCAAAAAAACACATGCTTGCGCATGTGGATCAATGTTATTTTCCCTACTGCGTTGAAGAGAATTGGTCTTCCCAGAAAATATGCATAGCGTTGGAATTGTTAAATTTTGCGCTATCGATTGATTACTAACAGTATTAAAAAAGAGCTCTGGACTAGGAGAAATATGTGAGCGTGAAACACAAATGTTTTCCTTGCGCTGAAGCGTTATAAATGTGTATTTTTAAAGAAAGCACGAAGCGAGCTAGCCAGAAATTTAAGCTTTCGAGTGGTTACTCATACTCTTATGAAAAGTTCTTGCCCAGCAAAAGGGATCGGTTTACAAGTAATGTAATAGCTAATGTCTTATGCCTGCGTACGAAATAGAGTAAACGGCATGCTTTGTTTCTTTTTCAAGTGTCTTTTTTTTTTCGAAGAATCAAATCGATCAAGACTTGAAAGTCTTCGCGTGGTATTCTGTGGTGAGTTCCATGATTGACTATAATTGGCTCAAATTCTAGTAATTATGGTGTCCATTCTATCCTTTTTATACTTCAAACTGAAATCACTCCGGTTGATTGACGACCAAGATAACAATAATCTGCAAAGTTCTTATTAACAGCAAATTGATCTCTTAGTGTAATTGTGCACAGGAAAAAAGAAAATCCCTTCTTAGAATCTCTCTTGGGACTTCCAAGTTTCTCATGAATCTTCGATAGAAAAATATTTTTTCAGCACATCTGTAACTCTGAGCGAATGATATTTTCGATACAGCAACAATTGGAGTATTATTGAAGATGATATAGGGAAGTACGAAAGTATCAATGATATCAATCAGGATCATACGATATTAGTGCTATAGTGATCGATGTAGCGTACGCTAGTAATTTCCATCATTGTTGATGAATTTCCTGTAGGACACCAGAGACGGCCACTCCACCCAATCCTTCCATTTACATATTTGTTATATAGAAGGATCACGCACATGAAGAGTATTGTTGACATTCAGAGAACAACGTAGCGCACTACTGAGAGTGGTGTTCTTCGATCCGGTCCCCATTCCGATCTGTAGTCGGAATCGCCGTCTAAAAGACTTCCGTCACTCCCTCTCCTCATTGATCATACGCTTCACTGACTTCACTGACAGCGCGACTTCTATCTGAATCATCGCCATCACCTTTCATCTCTCATTTTGCACGTCCATTCACCGCCATCGGATAAGGAATCGCTTGGCCGTAATGGGTTTCAGCCATTAAAGCTCGCTCCATCGTATCTGCAGCGGCGAGTGAACAAAAAACGAAATCTTCCGTGGAGGTTGACCTTTATGCGCCAAGAATAACTGATAATATCTTAGTTTTTGCTGAATGATTGTATTGCACAAAATCTGAGTAAAAAGGCTATTATTATTTAGCAGGTGAAAAATACCACTCCGTCAAAAGTTATATGGTAGAGTTGTGAAAAATAAATATTAGAAAGTATGCGAATGAGAATTGCTCAAAAAACAGCAAATCAGAAGTCAAGAACGTTCTACTAGTACATAGTTAAGCTCGTAGATGGCTTATATCCGCTTGTCGTGCAGATTTCAGCACATTCGTTTTGATGTTTTGCATCAACGACCTATGAAGTGTGCTTGAGAGTACGCATTACTTTATTTGCTACTTGAGAAACCATCTCCTTTTCTCCTCGATGATGAATCAAGAACTAGTGATGCTGCGAGCGCCTTAGATTTTAGAGACAGCCGTAATAAAGGTTTCTACGTCCTCAAGGGAAAAAGTATGTTGGCATCATAATTAAAGAAGTTCGTGTTCGCTTAATCTATACTTGTAATTCAGCAACATGTAGAGCTTCCTATTTCCTTCCCAAATAAAGCTCAATGCTCAATAAGGCTCAAATCATTCTTTTTGGAATTATATTGAATGTTTTTTTGGGGGTTTCAAAAAAGTCGATCTTTTGAATTAGTTTTGATCTAACAGCAAAAATCTATCGACTGAGAGGTGGTGATGGTACAGTGTCATAGTACACTGTGCCACCACCACATACGCCTCCCTCCTTGCTTCAATGCAGGGCTGAATGTGGGGCGGGGGTCACTGATGAGGAGGACGAACCTCCGAAACACCGGTGTATGACCCTGGCGTACCAACCCCTTTTTGAGCTTAAATCATTCTTTTTTGGAATTATATTGAATGTTTTTTGGGGGTTTCAAAAACAGTCGATCTTTTGAATTTGTTTTGATTTAACAGCAAAAATTTATCGACCGAGAGGTGGTGATGGTACAGTGTCATAGTACACTGTGCCACCACCACATACGCCTCCCTCCTTGCTTCAATGCAGGGCTGAATGTGGGGCGGGGGTCACTAATGAGGAGGACGAACCTCCGAAACACCGGTGTATGACCCTGGCGTACCAACCCCCTTTTTGAGCTTGAATCATTCTTTTTTGGAATTATAAAGCTCAATGTTTTCGTAGCACGGACTTTTTTGCTTATTTTTGCTTTTGTTTTGCCTTGTTTCTTGAGCAACAAAGCAATGGACAGTATCTCACCGTCGTTCAGAAGCGTATGACATTCGCCGCTAACTGTTGCGTTTTGAGGTGTTTCAAATTTGAGATGTTAAAACTGAATTTTTGATACGAACTAAGTGAAAATTAAAGAATTTCATGAAGGTATCTCTAAAATGATAGGATAAAGTCTACCGCAAAGTTTTGGTTTGTCTCTAAGCTTCCTGTTTTCAAGTCATGTTTCTCTCGAAGTAATATATGTTTATCAACAACCATCGATAAAGAGTTGCTTTGGAAATTTGAAATAATCTAGCAGTCTGCGAGAGCATTCAAGCCTTTTCAAGGTTGATGCACAGTGAAATACTAGGTTTCGGCAGAATCGCCAGTACTTGAAAAAAGTCAGTTGGAAAACAATGTCCACATGCTCAACAACAACCGTAAGCCTTCACTATCAGTAGAGGATGACTGTAAGGGCATGTGACTTTGATGAAGCGGGCGACAGTATCGAATCGTCCTTAGGTCACTGACATATCAACCTCGAAAAGGTTGAAATATTTTCACATTCCTTGGCAAGAGATTGTTCTTCTGTCATGATGCGCTTTTTTTGGAACAAACATCTTGCCAAGAATATGGGGCTCTTTCGATCTAATCGAGTCTCAGAAACGCCGAACAACTAGTATAATATCCAAGCGGTCATGTAGGCACTCGGTTTAGCTCACTCCGAGATCAGATGGTCGGCACTTAACAAACGGCAGTCAGTGTTCTTGTTTGCAAGCAAATCTGGTACGTGATTTCAAATTGTTGCATATTACTTGGTAGGAAAGTACACAAACCAATGAATCGCTTTAGAAAACTCCAATTATAGTTTGGTAGCTGCGAAAATTTACAGGTGATAGGTATTATAGCAGGCTTCTTACGCACAGATTATCGGATCATTATGGAGAATCTTGCAGAGGACTTTGTTTTCGGAAATTGCCCAAGCGAAAAGAAATGAAGGTATGAAAGGACGGAAAAATTTTGACATTCGTGAACAAATGAAAACAGAATGTTCTCTTCAAGGTGATCGAATAGCTCCTCCTCAGTATAAAGCCTTGTTGCTACCTCATAATACTTTTGACTCTTCATCTTCGGATAGATTGACCTGAGAGAAATAATACTTTTCTTTGCAAATTAGCTCCTAATACACCTCAGCTCAACCGTGCCCACCATAAAACGAATACGATAGCTGACGTTGCGGTGACTTCGTCCTGTTCAGAATTTGGACATTTGCAATGCACCACTAATAACGTTAAGGACTAGCAAACGTCATATTTGCTAAGATAGTTTATAAACTAACTTGAAACGCCGATAATAATTTTTTCGACGGCATTAGAGATCAATGAACTATTCCATGAAAGCAAATTCCCAGGACCGCCTATTGATTAACCTCGGAATTGAATGAAATATCCATGATTTTCTTTGCTCCAGCACACACGAGGTTTTTAGTACAAGTTTATTTTGTGCAAAGTAGTACAATAGAGATCGTATTCGTGGCTAACCTTTCGGCAGTCTTGCCCTCTGAGGGAGGCAAGACTACCGAAGCGTTAGCCACGGATACGATCTCTATTGTAGTACTTTGTACAAACTTGTATCAAAAACCTCGTGTGTGCGGAAGCAAAGAAAATAACGGAAAGCAATTTCTATTTAACTCAAATTAACAAATGAAGGAAGGTCCCAAAAACTCTAAAAGAAGAATATGGAGGATGATGACGATATTTAAGAGCTCTGTAACTCATGAATCTTCGAAGATTTGAGAATTATGCAGTGACACTATTTCCAAGCTGGGTGAACTACCAAATATGTCAGGCAGAATCTTCACATATCTACATTTTCTGAACGTATCCTATATTAAGGGCATACAAAAAAACAAATGGAGTCAGAAAAAATATATTGACCCTCTAAAATATGAGGTGTAAAGGCAAGTGAAGCGTGTTTTCTATTAAAAAAGGAGCTTGTCACTTGTAGGTGTAGTAGCGCCTTCGTTTTAGTATCAATGCTGGTGTGTTTTAACTTCTATTAGGTTGACGAAAAAGCTCCTTTACACTTGCTGGAAATTATATGTCTGCACATAAATTCGACTAAAAACAGCGATAATTATCCTTCAAAATAAAGCTCATCATTATCCACGATCTTCAGCTAACGATCTTCAAGCTTCCGAATCTGCTCGAAATCGCCATTTCTTCGAATTATATCAAAAAATTTCTGACATTCCTTTTCAACTTGATCAAATGTCGCAAATTGGCATCCATGCATGAAATGGTCCATTGAGTGGTAACGAGACTGTAGTCGTACGGCAAAAGATGCGACAAGGCCTCGACTCCCTCCAGTTCATCACACTTTTCCTCCATAGTCATTTCTGCGGTGTGAGGTTTGGCGTTGTCTTGTTGAAACATCGCGCGCTCTCGACGACTCATTGTCGGGTAGTTTTCTTTTAAAGCATCGTAGACTCGGCCCATCTGCTTTCTTATGGAAATATTCCCGAAATATTGCCATGAATTTACAGTAACCGAACTGAGTGAGATAACATGAAACTTGAGTTCTTCGTAAGTGTTAAAGAACTTTTCCTCAACATAAAATTTACTTCTCATTGTTTCAATGGCATGGTAAGATGCAATATACAACCAGAGGATAGCTGAGATAGGAGCGAGATTGGGAGCATGAGCTTGGGATCGAACTTGCAATTTTTTGAATCTCATGGGCAATATTTCGTAAAATAACATGCCACGAAAAAGAGTAGACAGCAATGCTGAGAGAAAGTGATTTCTTCTATAGCTTCAATTTGATTAGGTTCAATGCTGAATGCACTGTCACATCATTCCGTTGACGGACGACTGCTGGTGTGTGAGCCTGAGATGAGGCAGTTGATGCCCACCTGAAAATCCGTGCTCTGATCACTTCAATAAATCAGTATTCCTTTGAACTATTCCGTTCGCAAAAGTTACTATCAAACTTTTAGCTTTTTAGTTCTTTAACTCGGTGCTGAACCAACTTGAATCAAGCGGGATGGCAAAGAAGCCAAAATAATGAAAGAGTATAACTCTATAATGACAATGTATTTGCACAGTGACCCAATATTCCAGAATTTATTGCCGATTCATAATGAGATTGAACAAATTTTAATGGAAAAGAGTTATTGCTTCAAAATTTAGAGATTTGTCTCAAACACTCCGAAATAACAATACGGATTCTTAAGAAAAAGTGTGACTAAAAAATTCCTTGAAACTTTCTCCAGAGGTTCAAAGTCTTGCATATTTTCCAATGTTGTTCGATGTATGGTAACAAGGGCATTCATGCCTATTTGAATGCCCCATTCACGCTCAATGTAACGAAAATCTCCTATCGCTCTAGTAACGTCTATCTAGGTCGTGAAATCAACATGATGAACAACCTAGCTCCAGGGTTAAGCAGGAGAAAACGAGATGCTTGGGGAGCGCTTAAGGGCATCGAAGATGTAGTGGTGAAGAGAAAGAACATCTGACTCCATGCCCTTCTTTCGACCGGACGATTAATCCTGCCCTATCTTATGCAGCAGAAACGTGATCGCTAAGTAAGTAGGATGAAAGATCTCTTGGCGTTATTGAACGCGCAGTCGAAAGGTCGATGCTAGGAGTACCCCGTATCTAGCAAATGAGAAAAAGGATTTGAGGTTCCGACCTACGTCAAAGATCGAAGATCAAGGACGGCGTTTTACACACCAAAATATAGAAAATAAAGTGGGCCGGACATGTGATGCGCTTCAAGGACAAGCGATGGACGAGAGCCATTACCGACTGGATTCCTCGAGACATCAAACGCTTTACAGGAAGACCACTGACCCGATAGCCCGATTTCTTTACGAAAAGACTAAAGGAAAGATATGATGGCTTAACGAATCCCTACAGCGAGGAGGACCCACTGGGTTACTCTTTCGCGCGATAGGGGAAAATAGAACTTTTTTCGAGTGGTTTATCAACACGCTCAAATTTTCAATAGATCCTTTATTATTATTTGAGCCAACTTGTCATGTGGTCTGGTAAGGGCTCTTGTACAGCCCGATACACATGTTTCGTCCTTACAGACTCGTCAGTCCGGCAAAACCCGTCGTCTTTCAATATTTTTATAGTCAGTTCTCCCGAGAGCTCTGCTCCCTTACGTAGAGTTATCGAAGACTAACGTCTTACACTCTATGTCATGTGAGATTTCCACCTAACACATAAACATATCTGTAAAAATATGGAAAGACGACGGGTTCTGCCCGACTGACGAGTCTGTAAGGACGAAACACGTGTATCGGGCTGTGCAAGAGCCCTTACCAGACCACATGACAGGTTGGCTCAGATAATTATGAAAGGATCTATTGAAATTTGAGCGAACTTATAAAAAACTATCTTAATAGGTTTCCAAGTGAACAAGTTTCAACATACTTAGTAAAGTGACCAGTCCAGTTCAATCACTCAAGTTTGCGGTTGCTTTGCATGGTCTAATATTCTATTCAAGGTGTCTTGTACTGTCTATAATAAATTTATCTAGTCGGGTCATTATTATTCGGGACTCTACTCATCGCAGGCAGACAGCGGTAACAAATCGATCATTGAATTAGACTAAGTCCAACTCAGTGATTGGACGAAGAAGGGCAACGGCGAGCTCAAGTCTTTGCTTCATGGTCACTTTACAATTGAGTATAGTCCCACGAAATATTTACAAACTGCCTCATACAGTAACATTTTTTATTCGGCATCAATACTTCAACTATGTGCGTGTAAAGCACTGGGGACAGATGTTCTGTAATTCACACGCGATCTTTGGTTTGACATCGTGCTCTTGGCAGCCAATGCCTCCTTTTCGTCCTCTGCTAATGAAAACTTGTCTGAGAATATCGAAATATTATTCACATAAATAAAAGGGTCGAGTGCTAACATGAGAAAGGGAAACTATTCTACGAGATGTCCTTTTCAGACAGCTCGCTCTGCAATTACGCATATCTTCTTTAGAATCAGTGACTGACGTTTCAACGATTTCGTCTCTCATAGAGCTACACGCATCATATCACACCATATCTAATTATTTGTTTTCTCATATTTAGTCAATCTGATGCAAAATTCAGGTTCAGTGTCTAACCCTCATGTAAAAACCTTCGTTCAACGAGATATTTGGGAAAGGTCACCAGCATATAGTTACAATCTGTGATTGTGAGCGTTTCTCAGACTAAATAATAAATCTGAAATAAGAGTGTCATTTCATTTCATTTGTTCGGACATTCTCTCCTTTTATCTATACCTGCGTTCTTGAGGCTATCCAGAAGGCCTAAAAGGTTTTCTGCACCGACGTTCTTTTTATATTTGCCCCAAGATTCTTACTAACATCTGAAGATCATCACCTATGTACCTTTCTGCCTTATGTGCTCCTGAAAGAAACTCCTACAATTATTTGACTTTCCATCGAAGCTTTCCCTTTTGTGGACACGGCGTGGTCTACTCCTTCAATTATGTATTCATTCACATACCTTACGAGAGATCAGCTATATTGTACCTATACTTCCTACAAACTCCGCGTTTCTCATTAGGCTATGTCACGCAATCCTTTGTTTTACATAAACGGTCACAAACACTATTCTGAACGAAATGGCGGCATGATGTATCAAATGGAATTTTTATGGTTATTATAAAGCTTTTGAACTCCTAATTTGAGACAGCTTGTGACTTCTATGCTTAGATACGGCGGTGGATCGGTACAAGTTATTCCTCAACCCGGATATATACATAACTGATTTATAAGCGATTGATCAGTGCCACATGTATTTCCTTCTTGTTACAGGTTATTCACAAATTTCGTAGTGGCGAGACATGGCCGAATAGTTGTGACACTCACCGCGGGGCGGCACGTGATTGATTTTCGCTCCTCGCGCCCAACAGTCTTCGGCAGTCAATAACGAACGTTCTAGGGGACATCACTGCAGGCTATATATATATATAGCTCTCAGCGTTGACTAATACCTCATGGATGGGCCGTGTATTCGTTTTCATCTAGCAGCATCTCAGGATCTGACTGTGCAAGTGGCCTTCAGAATGATTCATGATGTCATACCGATATATTGCTATCAGTCAGTGTTGCTATCTTTCCCAGCGAGTCTGGTATCAGACTTTTTCATTCACCTCTTCAATCAGCTATTCACTCAATGCTGATAGAACGTTGTTCATCTCATATCCCTAAAATAGCAACATAGTTCTTGGGCACTCATGGGTTTTTGTTACAAATAGCAAACAGTCGTTGATCAATATCAATTAAAGTGATGTTGACGGTCTGGACAACAGGGTTTTAACAGGATTACAGCGATTCAAACTGTTCTCAAACATATTTATGGAACAAGGCCGTCAACTCATTTTTTTCTTCATGATTGTTTCAATCGTTTTTCAAGTAGGTGGTAAACAAATCAAACATAACACAGGGAAAAACTACAAGAATACCATTGGTATAATAAATTTGTCAAACTATTGCTATCGTACAGAGCAAATCATTGGCGATACAAAGATTAGTTTACTTAGCCACAAGGAAGCCAATATGGATAGTTGATTGATTCGCTGTTCAAGAAGGAAAGGAAAAAGAAGGAGAAGGAAAGATTCTTACGATAGTGTTGAGTAGATGTTGAGAAAAAACAGAATCCCTACATTTAGTCGTGGCATTCTTTTTTTTTCCTCGTCTTTTATTATGTTTCTTTCCTGTCGGAGAGTGTTGGGGGAGTGGGGTTCAGCCCCACGCGCACCGCGACAAGTATCACAACCAGTCGGCCACGGGGCGTCATTGAATATAACTAATAGAAATCGATTAGAATTGATTATTTATCTCTTCTTCAAATATTCAATCACTTATCCTACCACTACAGCACATTGTATAACGTATCCGCATCAAGTACAAATGAGCTTCTATAAATTCAATATAACTGCATAGGTCGCCATTCTCTGATATTTCTTCCGATGCTCAGTTTTATTGCTCTCTTCGGTTCGTCTGGCATCCACGTTTCTTTATTTGCAAGCTTTCTTTTATAAATCCATTGTCTTTCGCAGTCTCTACAGACGTGTTAGAGGAAAATTTCAATTATAAATTCACCCAAAAAATATCGAATAATTGCGATCCAGACGATTTTTCTTCGTCAACAATTATCATTTAACTTTACACTTCAAACAAGATTTTACGTAATTCTCGTTCATGTAGTGCCAAGTGCTGAATGTTACAGCCTACTACTTTATTTACGATAATTTGTCTTGCTACGTCATCAACGAACGGTCGACAACTGGTAGAAGAGACCCATCATATTGCTATAATAAAAATCGCATTTAAGTGATTTCCACACTAAAGAATTTATGTAAGTCGGAAAAAACTGGTTTCCGTTGCATTAAAAATGTGTCATCCTTAACATGGACAGATTGCAAGTAATTTATTCAAAGAAAGCCCCATCGGCAAAAAAGTATGTGCTCAAAAGTGATAATTTGCAAAACTAACTATCTATCAACCTTCGCATTCTTTGATAATTTCCTGTTTTTCTTTAGCAAGCCAAAGGTGATGTTTTTATAATGCAATTTATCTTGACATTTGAGGTTTCGACAGTTTCTCCTTCTTCAAAGCCTGGAAATACGGGTTGCTCGAAACCTAGTCAACTACACAACTTCATTTTTCTAATAGAGAAAAATTCACCAAACCTAGATTTCATTCACATTAAGAGCAAAGCAACCTATCAATTTACTTATTGCTTTTATGAATCTCCACTGATTTGCTCAAGAGGAGAGCAACCGTACAAAGATTCACATGGACTCCAAATGCACCTCAATCATCATAATAAATAAATAACGAGTAAATAACTACATTAATAAATAAGTATATATAGATAATTTATAACAACAAACTTAAAGATGTCGTTTTTACCCAATTGCCAAGGGGACACTTAATCTTCGTTATTTCAGTGTCAGCTGCCTCATTATGTGCGTATTTTGCAGTCATTAATCGTTTAGCACCATAAAATTTGCTGAAAAATGAGAGCCTCCGACAAGTATAATTTAAATAAATAATATGGCTTATCGATGGACGTTTTATGTGAAAGTGTAGTCGAGACACGGAACTGGCACGAACTTGTTCTATGTTACGTGATGGACCGCACTGTGTGATAAGATATCGTTGTGACAACCAACCATTAAAAAGTATGACAGAAGTTCCGAATTCTCACTTTCAAAACACTTATGAAAGCTTTTTGGTATACCGGGAACTCTGTTCGATTCGTTAGCGTCTTCACATCATCTTGGTAAATCCCTGTGGCATCGAGCTGGTTATTCAATTCCTTGGTCTTCGAAATAGCAATATAAATTTAATAGTTGTAGAAGTATCCACAGTCCAAGCAAGTCTTCTCGGCGAGAGCAATTTAGAGTCGATTATTATATAGCTCCGTTGTGATTTTTCAAGTCCCTGAAACAATAAGTCACCGTGTAATTGTTCTGAGATGCTACTGATTTCAACAGAAGGTTTGTCATATTTATGCTGCACTATAATTACTTATCCGTTGTCTTTTTTTAACTATGTAGCATTCCATCCATCTTTCTACTTCTCCTTTCGAGAACTCTTGCAATGAAACCTTAGTGACAAAATCTTTAGAGGAGAAAGTGCTTAGCACAAAAGACAGCGGTACAATAAACATTTCGACCAAGCTATTTGAAAGCTTCATTATGTGCCCCTGGCTTGTACAAGAAAGATAGAGAGTTGTACAGGAAACATAAAAAAAGATCAAGAAGTCTACCGTTTCGCTTTGAGTTCACAAGAGTTTTTATTAGTAATGACTTATTTCGGTGGGGCTCGTTTAGTGTATTCTGGAACAAACAACAATAAAGAATACATCAACATGAGACTATTCATCAAGGAAAATGCTGTGGAATCAATGAACCACTTCACTAAGCGTCAGTAATAATTGGAATTGAAGAAAGCGCTAAGTGGTGCCATGAAAAAACTAAATTGCAATGTTGTCACAGGAAACCGATGAAAAGTGAATGCCTGTGAGCGCACTTGTACCATGGATCTTTATGACTCTTGATGACAATAAAATGGAATCAAAAATCTCATGAACGGCGATACGAGCAGAAAAGTGAGCTCATAAAAGGAGATCAACAAAAGTGGTAATGTGAAAACGCTTGGACTAGCTAACGCACCATGTTCCATAGGGTTTCTACCTGTATTTTGCCCAAACCCATTGTCTCAGTGCTTCTGATGTATTTGAAAAACTAAACTATCCTCTCAGAATTACATTTCTGGTAGAACAGAAATCCGTGGTTTGTTCCACCGCAGAATTATGTACTATGCAGGCAGGAAAATGACAAATTTTCTTTTGTGCCAAAGTCAAGAATGCTGAGAATCTGTAGTTTCTTAAGTTCCTGTTGGAGGATATGCACTTTTCATGGTGATGTGAAGACTAATGACCAGAAACAGGCAAATAACTGCTGGTCGGCGAAAAAAGAATTGTTTTAGATGTTTTACTTTTAAATTCATCTGAAATTCGGAGCACACAGGATGATCTGAATCGGAACGCCCGGATGATGAAGAGGTGTATGTTGGGTGGGTGGGGAAGCCGTTTCTCGAGGATGAACTGAGGGCTGCACTTAGCGTTCACTCAATGAGGAGTATGTCGCACCGTCTCCGGAACGTCACCTACCACATTCAGTGATTAATCAATAGTTCTGACAGCAGTCAGTAGCGGAAATAAGTGTGGTTTTCAGAGGACAAAAGCTCAGCTGATAAAAACAAAGAATTAGTCATGCCTAATAATAGTTGGGTTGAGACTGTATCACACCTAAACAAGTGATTGTTTTTTTCGAAGAACAAGAGCTCCTGCTGAGAATGGATAAGGAAACTGTGAGTTCAGGAATTCCATTCAATTCACGCGATATGCTTTCTTAACTACGTCACAGTTCCCCCATACACCACTGTCAACTCACAGAATTCTTAGGAAATCTCCGCTGTTCCGTTTTTCTGTGTTTTTACACTCATTCTTTTCAATCGCGATAGATGACAGCATACGTCACTGAATGCTGTGTATACTTTAACTATCCAGTTGCCTTTTTAGGTTGTATTTTTGTTCTGTTTGAATAAATTCGGCGAATGAAAGAGTCAGCGTTGCAACGCAGTATGACTGTACTGTTAACACCTTTTACACCACATAGTCCCTTACTAAATAGCTCTCTCGTAGTTCGACTAATATCTATTCCAACAGGTTATTTTTGTGTGGCAGATTTGATCATAGAGAATGCATGGCCGTTACCGTCCATGACCGTATATCGTCTTTACCGTATGAACACCGTCTGAATTTACTTGCTTCATACTGAATCTCACATCTAAGGGATTGATTTCTCATTAATGTGCGACGTTTTTTACAAAATTACCTCTTTGGCCTATCAAAAGACTAAAATAAGGTGTTACTTAGAGTTAATACCTCAGTCTTCATAAATTACTTTTATCTGAATCACTGACATGTTCGTTCTTGAAAATTTGTTCTATAGTTGAAAATTGAGCATTCGTTCCATTCGGATTTCTTACAGATAAACATCGTAGTTTTTGCTCTACTGGCAGCAGTGACCATCATTTCCAATGGAGATGTTATTCGAACAGTTTTTTGTAGAAGGCAGTGCACAGATTATCTAGAAATTCCAGAGAATTTGATGCCACTCTGTGCGCCCGAACACTTGCAACTCAACGAATGCGGAACTGGATGATTTTCGTTATTGATAAACCTTAGTAGGAGTACTATATAATAAATCTCTTTATTTTTGTTTGAGACAACATGTCATGTGGCCTGGTAAAGGACTCCTGTACAGCCCGATAGACTTGTTTCGACCCTACAGTCTCGTCAGTCGAGCAGAACCCATCGAGTTTCAATCTTTTTATTAGCTAATCCTCTCGGGAACCTGCTTCCCTACAGAGAGGTAGCGAAGGCGAACGTTTTACACTATAAGTCAAGTGAAAATATCACCGAAGCCACAGCGTTGTACATTCGATTGCTGTTTGGCTGCTATTTTTATCATATTGTATTATTTCAAGTGTTTTATTAAGACCACGCTCAAAAATTCAATAGATCTCTACATTTTCATGACGACACTGTAAGGTCGAAACACGTGTATTGGTACAGTAGCCCTTCACCAGACCACATGACATGTTGGCTCAAATAGAGATGAAGAGATCTACCGAAATTTGAGCGTGGTCTTAATTAAACACTCGAAATAAAGGTATGCTTCATAATACTCATACAAGTGACGTAATAGAAGTTTTCAAGGTGAAATGCTATATTGTTCTCACGATGAAAAGAGTAATTCATCTATGATTATGTCTTTACTTGCTTTTGAATAAATAAAATAATAAGTAATACGCAGAAACCTTTTATTTTAACTTCTCAAAAAGCTTAGAGCATCAGTCCATTTTCACAGGAATTTTCAGTGATTAGTTGCGATTGGGCCGAAGCCGATCGTGACAAGGTTCGACCCACAGCGAATTCGAGTGATTTTTTGTGCTGCTATCGAGCAAATGTGGTAAGTTTAGTTTTTTTTCCAAAGTTACAAAGTTTAGAAGCTGTCGAAATTTTACTGGTTTCTTGATAACTTTGAGAACAGGTCATTATTTTTTCTTTTAAACTGTGCTCCTTGGATAAAGATTAATTCAAATTCCTCAGTTTTTCAGTAAAATTATTCGTTTTCGTCTTTTTTTTCAATCTATTTCATGTAAGTAAAATACTCTACAATGAATAATTGTCACGAACGATGAATTTTTTGTGTAAAACAAGATTGACTCGCTTTTTTTCCGTTACTACTTCTACAGTTTGAAAATTATGTGGCGTACAGCATTGAATCTAAAACGCTCTACAATTATTTTCTCTACTGAAATGTATTGTTGTGGCTGGAACTTGCTGCAAGATACGAAGTTTTGTCTATAAATGTGATCGTTCCATATTTCAGAAAGATAAGGGAGAATGTGTTGAACCACTGGTGACAGAGATTGACTTCGTTCAGGTGACGAAGGTAATCCGATTTACCGTTCTTTTTTATTTTTAATTTCCTGGGCCGTTATTTTCTAGCTTTTTTTCTTCTGCATTTTTGTCTTTCAGTTATCTTGCGACTACTGCGGATTTCATTTTCTATCTGCGATTCCCTGCCTTGTCTTGTTTGCCATCATCGTTGCTCTAGTCAGTTCTTCCCAAATCATTTACAATGCTAAATGGCGAAAAGTGAACTCAATGTTATCCAGTTTGATTGCTTAAGCACCTGCCTAGTTTTTTATACATTTTCATAGAGATCCATGACAATTTTGGCAAATTCCATTAAGATTAACCGTCTTCTTTTCTGAAAAATCGGGTATTCGGAAGAAAGACTCCGGTGAAAACAATAAAGAACACAAGTATGAGCACTATTTAGAGAGGCGTTGTTACTTTCAAAATTCTTTCAGTGTTTCCGGATTTTTCAAGTTTACTGTTTAGGCCACATACATTGATAAGCTACGAATTTGTGGTCCCAAACATCGTAAGTCAAACAATCCAACGAGATGAACTGTCCTCAGGCCGTCGTAACGCAGCCGCTCGTCGATATTCGACAATCCAAGAACATTGTGAATGGCTGATTTTCAACTGCGGACGAGTTTCTTCTGTCAGTATTACGAATGATGTCACCCGATTCGAAAGAAAAAAAATCATTTTCAGCGATTCATCATAATTGTACATGGTCCGTGATCATAATTATTGATCTGGAAGCGGCTAAGGATATTATGCCTATTTGGTTCGGAAATTCTTCGACTACTTTTGCATACTAAATCAGTGCACCATACAAAGGCAGTTCCGAAATTTCAGTGCTTATAAATTCAATGTAATCACGTTAGTCACAGTTCGTTAGTATTTTTTCCGCTGCTCATTTTTTCATTTCGTAGTGTTTGTCCAATACCTATGCTTGTCAATTGAAACGTTTCGATTGTAAGCATATTGCCTTTCACGGGTTGTTTCATGCGGTTTTATATGTGATCTCTTATGTTTCCTAGAGAATAAATTCATCAGCAGATGATTTATTGATTTAGAAGATGGATTTCGGCTCAATTTTGTCATTGGTAATGAATTACTTTTGTGTTACAAACTCGTTCGATGATTGGCGTTTCGGTGACTTCACTTATCTTTCATTTCGAGTGTTTTCTTAAGACCACAGCTCAAATTTCAATATGCCTGATAATCATTATTTGAGCCACGCATGTCAGTGGTCTGTCAATGAGGGCCGACTTATAGAGCCCGATACACGTGTTTCGATCTTGCGATCTCGTCAGTCGGGCAGTTGCCCTTTCTCGTCTTTTGCTAATCTCTGTGGGTGCTCCAGTCCCCACAATAAGAGTTAGCGACGACGTACGTTTTACACTCTAGGTCCAGTGAAGAACTCACCAAACACAGAGTGTTGTACACTCGAATGCTCGTGGCTAGTATATTTAATATAACATATCTTTCCATTTCGAGTGTTTTCTTAAGACCACAGCTCAAATTTCAGTATGCCTGATAATCACTATTTGAGCCACGCATGTCAGAGATTAGCAAAAGACGAGAAAGGGCAACTGCCCGACTGACGAGATCGCAAGATCGAAACACGTGTATCGGGCTCTATAAGTCAGCCCTCATTGACAGACCACTGACATGCGTGGCTCAAATAATGATTATCAGGCATATTGACTTCACTTAATTATGAGCCTTATAACATCATCTGTTCTATTCCTGTTATTCGTGCGCACCTAAAAGAATGCTTTGTCGGACATTCAAGATTTCCACGTGCGTCTTTTTATACACATCGAAGGTGGTCTACAGGTTTCATCAATGACATTAAGTACCACTGATGTACATGAGATCAATTATATTCTGAATTGCAGCGATCCCTGTCCTTGTCAGAGGACAAATCACGCCACTCGTTGGGTATAGACGCTGTACAGACGGTTTCCAACTTGCTGACCTCACATTGTATTTGATGAAAACCTTATAACTGCCACAGAATTTTACAATCAGTTGTTCCTGGCCCTTTCTAAAAAGTATCGCTTCTTCCAATAGATATTTTAGCCTGAATGACTGCCGTTTCATGTTGTCCTGAAAAGCCAATTGTTCAAGAGTAACAAAACTCTTCTCTTTTGTGCACATGCCTCCAGATGAGTTTTTCTTTTATAGGTGAAACATGGAAAGAAAGGTAGTGAGCCAGCACGTTTTTATTATCTGGTATCCAATACGTTGTGATGCAGCGGTTTAGAAAACACATTTAAGTGTCTAAAAATGCAATCCAACTCTCTCTAGGTTTTCCCCACGCGCAATTCATATACACCGCAAGTTCATCGAATGATTTGAAGTATCTGCCCATTTCCTCTTTTGAGCAGATGCCGAAACAATCATCTATGTATTGACAGAAGAGCAAAGTCTCGCCATGAAGAACTGAATTCTGACTACTAAAAATAATGACAATGGCACGACGTGGTACTAATCGCCGCTTTCGTGATCGGTTCTTTGATCGCCATGTAAAATTTCAGATAATTCGAGGATTGAACAATTGAGGCACCTTTTGAGTAGGTCGTGAACTGTTAAATCGGCAGGTCACATTTGTTTATTTCCACTTCATTTTCACGAGATGCTCGGAATCGGCATGTTTTGTGGAGTCCATATGTTTGTGTAATGTAACATCGAATAATTTCGTAACACGTGTGCAATTTGTAATTGCTCAACGTAGGTGGTCTAAAAATATTTTGATGTTGGACAGATGGTCTGGTGCCATTTTATGCAATATGGGAAGTAGGCATAGAAAACATGTTATTCCATCTGTCAGTTTGCCTGCAGAGCTGATCATTGGTTTAACATTGAATACTGGTGGATCGGCTGAGGGAGGACAATTATTTAAGTGTAGTTTATGTGTTATAGGCAAGTATAGAACTGGACAGACTGGTGAATCTTTTTTAGATCGGTTTAGATCAAGGCTGCAAAATGTTCACTCTTCAGGATAACGCTTTTATAGCAATATATCTAGACTTTGAAAGGGACACAGTTGATGAATCGTTACCTCTTAAGCATTCAAATACATATAGCAATCTTGTGGTTGTTCACAAAGAAGACCACGAAAGATAATACAAGGTTCAAATATCACTTTGATTGGATCTTTAGTAGTGTACCAAGTTAAGCACGTGAATTTTCTACTCATATTTAATTTCATTTCTGTAGGTGAAAGCTGTTGAAATCACACTTTCTATCCAAATGTAAATCTCCTTGATTCACTTTGAAGAATATTCCGAGTTTAGCGATATTTGAACACCTCCGCTATCTTCTCGTCGTCTTGTATGTCGAGCAGCGAAGTGAACTTACGGAATTCCGCCGTGATACAGTACATAATAATGTTCACCTCTGATTGTTGAGTGAAACGTTGAAAATTTGAATTTTTGAATTTTTTGATGTTCGAGTTCGTGACAAATAAAACACTGAAAAATTGTTTTCGTCTTCAAAACAGTATTTTACTTTTCCCTATAAATTTGATTCTTCAGGCCCCAAATTATTGACTCATTGGAGCAGTCGTTATAACTGAGGATATTATTTTTTGCATCAATTGAACGCTCAACATGTTTTTTCCAAAGAATGCGCAAATCTGTCGATTTGCGCTCAAGCTAAGGCAGTCGAATGCCGAATGTTTACCATGATAATATGCTTTGAGTCTTTTATGAGGTCTGGTACGACATTTACACAGTACTAGACAGCTGCTGCTTCGCCCTTGCAGATTTTTTTGTAGCATGGTGTCTTTTTCGGTTCAGCCAATCTATATATAGACCTCGCCCAAAAACCCAAACAAATTAATAATCTGATAACATGATGTCTTGAGCCTTTCATTAGGTCTGGCACAGTCGAAAGTAATGATGTAATCTTGGTCTCATTCTTCATATGGTCACGTGGACGTACATAGAATTGCTATGCGCAGCATGCGACATAACGACTGACAGTGTCCGCTAATTCGTAAACAGATGCTGTTAAATCCGCAGTGGAAGACAATTGCTGTATATAAAAATAGCCGAATAAATGACCTCATGCTGACCTCGCCGATGTTACCGCGCTCTTCTCTAGCGTTTGCAATAGAAATCTGAGACTTTAGCACGCATGTTTCCTTTTTGAAACAATTACATTTGTACAAGGAACGCTCGCCATTATGCATGACATTATAACTTCATTTCATTCTCCCTTTTTTTGTTATCGAATGAAAGAGAATAGATTAGATTTAATCCGAATGTGATATAAGTAGATTCGATGTGAGAAACCAAGATTAGACAAAGCCGTAGGTAAGGTCTTTCAGATGTCTGAAAATCGACTAGAGGCAAGAATCAGGAAGACTCGTAATAGAGTCTTCTAGATCTCCCAAATTACTGCATGACTTGAGATGATCAGATGGAACAGCAAAACAGAATAATCCCCTAGGGTCTAGCGGCGATTTGGAAAAGTTTCCGTATATCCGTCTTCTCTCATCTGAAATGCATGGCCTACGAATGTCATTTACCTCAGAACCGGATTGATATTCATTATGGCCCAATAAATAAAATATAGGTTCTAATCAGTTTTGAGGGAGCAAATGAAAAACGCACCTCATTCGCCGACAGGAATTTTCAATAGGAGGTTGGTAACTATTCGCAAGTTAAGGCTTCAGGCTACAGCCCTCAAAACGTGCTTTAAAACGCTGTAAAATCAGCACAAAACTGTGTCACAGACGCGTACTCCTCGCCTGTTAAAGCTCTCTCTTTGGACTATTAGAAGTCATTCGATAGAGTAATGGCAGCTGATTCCAACACTGTGCTTGTATCCTGAAAAGACCGTTTCTCTGCAACGCAGTAGGTAAAATAAGTCGAGATTCAAATTGTGAGCAAGGTGAGCTTTGGCAAAGTCAACTGCTAGCAGTGAAGCGGTCACGTTCGATGACGCGATGGGCCATTCGGGCGTGTTTGGAGAAATATTACGTCACAGCTCACGTGGCTTGTTCACGCACCCGCACGTGATATGATATATATAGCACAGCTTTTGATGCAGCGACCATTATCCTATCGAATGAGTACTAATGATCCAAAGTAGCTCCGTTCGGCGAGAAATATGCACGTCTGCAACGAAGAAATCTCCCTCTGTGACAACGTCAAAAAAAGGTTTTTCGGAAGCCGGCGACGCGGGACTGTAGCCTGATGTCTCAGCTTTCGAATGCTTGCTAACAATACCTTGAAAAAATCCTGTCCAGCGAATGAGGCCGTTTTTTTTTGTTCCCTTATAACCGAAGAGAACCACAATTTATTTTGTAGAAGAGACTTCTTTTTGAAGATCATCATCAACAAATGACGAAGAATTTTGTTTCTGTGAAATGCCTAGACCAAACGCAGAATGTAGGCCAATGGTTTTGTATCCTTGAAATTGAAGTAATCTCACTGAAACATAGTTTGGAAGCGAAAAGCGAAATAGGAATGCACCCTAACGACAATCAATTCGCCATCTTTAGTACTGCACTTTTTCACATGCTTTCAACTGCCTTATATATATATATACATATATGAAGGATAAAGCTCTCGGCATCGCATGAGTGATAAGCCATGTATTCGTCTTTAATTTTACTTCGTTTGCGGTGATTGAATGCATGTCTGGCCTTTACAATGACTCGCGGTGGCTTCCCGCTGTACCGAGTCAGTGCTAGTTATCCTCAGAAACAAGCCTGAGATAGTGTGGTACTAATTTACTGACACCGGATGGAAGGATGGCTTGGTGGTCGTGAGAGCAAGATCGAACCACTAACCTCGTGTGCGATGCAAAGCACCTCTAATCACTGCACCACATGCAATAGTTTATATGTGTCTTTCAAAAGAGTGCCTTTACTCAATTTATAGATAGCACGAGAAAGCTTGGATTGGCCCATTATTTCGACACTTTTGTTAACTCAGCCAATACAATTACCATCGTGACTATGCAACCACTTGCTGAGCAAGGATTGAATGCCTTTCTCCCGCAGCGAATAAGGCTGGCGCCCAAGGAAGTCGATGAGATCACTTTTGAATTTCAAAATTCTGCCTCAAGTAGGTGCTATTTAAGGGCGGAAGAGATGATTATTCGATCGAGCAATATCAGAGTTAAACGATGGATCTAGTATCAAGGCTCAGCTCAGTTTCTCCCAGATGTGACTAGTCAATTTTGCAATGTGAGGTGGTTGGTCAATGCACGAGATGTTCATTGAGATATCACTTTGCGGTTTCCTTTATATTCAAATGGCGAGAGATGGTTCTAAGGTCGCATTCAAGAGTCTATCTAAGGTGCTAGAACATTTCCCAACGTACCATAGCTTTTTGGTATTAACCTATTTTTGAAATTGAAAAAGCTTATTAAAACAGTAGTATGATTGAAATCATGGCGCAACCCAATAATACGCACAAATGAGGGTTTGCAATGCAACAGCGATTAACACTGCACCTTACCATTTCGTTCAAGTCTAAGCGTCGATCGATGATCATAAGTGTAGTAATATGATGGCAATAATCATTCAGCGATAAGTGGAACATCCATAAAGACGGTGAGTAGATGAAAAATTTTCCATTGCATGTGAGGTCTGCGCTTTGTGATCCCCTTGTCGTAGTTATGGAAGGACTGGATGAATTAGACTAAATCATGTTAATTTTCTTCCCAGGTTCTGAAGAAGGCGACATCAGTTTGAACGTCAAATTAAGCTCGTATTTGGTCTCACTGGAGCCGCGATTTATCGATCAATGCCAAGGTTTAACGAAAGTTGGTCAGAAAACCAAAAAGTTGCTTTCAACATGTTTATTAACCAGAGAAAATAAGAGATCATATAAAACCGCACAAAACAATCCGTAAAAGGCAACGTGTCTACAGTCAATGCTCACGAGTAAAGAACGAACAAATAGAAGAAAACAAGAATACAAAAAGTTGAGCATCGGATGAATAATTCCAGAAATCTCTCCTACGTGAGTACGCTGAATTTTCACCTACTGCGTTGGCGTGAAAACATTATTGAACAGCGTTTAATATCTGGACTACTGGTGCACCGCACTACAATATCAAATAATTGAGAAGGAAGGTAGAGCGATGTTCCTAAACCCGTCCTCAATCATCTCCTAGCACTTGTTAATCATCATCATCTAAGTACGAATGTGATAGCTTATCGAAATTGTAGCTTCTCATTCAAGTGGTATATTGCTATCTGTCATTTTTGCAGAGGGCAGCTGGTCCGCACTTAGAAGTTGTCTGCTCACAGTGGCGTCGAAATGTCGCATGTCGATGAGCGGCCGCGTTACGAGCACTCGTGGACGATTCATCTCCTCAAATTGACTGACTTTCCGATGTTTAGGACCAGAAGTTCTTAGCTTAACAATGTATCCAGCCTAAAGAGTGCATACAGAATTTTGGACATAGAAGATTCTTTTTAATAAATTTTAAAACAATTTTTAACAACAAACACAGTTACTTGAAAGAAAACTTGGGACGTCTAAGGAGACTGTTACTCAAGTAACAAAATTTTCTTGTAAATACAAGGTTTATTCACTATTTAAAACGTACCAAACTTTCAACAGATCACATCAAGTTACCAAAATAGGTTTAGACCGGAATTAGATTTCCGTATTTATTTTTTCTGCTATTTTAAACGCCTCTAATGATTTGCGCGTCATTGGGACTTCGCGCTGTTGTTAGGTGCTGGAATACTATACACAGTAAGATTTATTCCTACAGTAGCTCCTTGTAAGCTGAAAGTGATGCCGCCTTTTCAAACTGGAAACCGAGATATGAGTGCACCGGTACCAGGAATTACTACCGTCCAAGTATGAACAAACGTAAGGTTGCAAGTTTTTCCTATAGTCCAAGAAGATCGCTACATAGAAGTTGCCTGCCGTAATAACCTAAATGAAAGCCTCAACATTCTTGAGGACGCTGTTTATATCGGATTTCTGGTCATTGCATTGAAAGGGACGAAAAGCCGTACAGAAATTAAGTGGCGGGACCAATTTATTTGTAGAGGGTAACTTTTGCTATGAAGTTCCGCTGACTGGTCTTGCCGTTCATCTATTTGCTCCATACCACGTCACCTCGCATGTTTATTGTTCGTCAGTAACTTCCACATCAAGAAAGTAATACCATAGAACTGCCATTAAACATTTTCTACAATAGGTGAGAACAGCCATGAAGCGTTCTACACCTCGTTCTACATCTAAGAAAAAGTAGTCCGCAAAAAGAGGTCCCATAAACTCGTTGCAAACTATACCAAAGTTGGATAGAGACACTCAACGGGAATCAATTTAGGATAGAAAATTCGGAGCTGGAGATCGAAACGAGATTGCAGACCGGCTCTCAAAACTTTGCCATGAGCGCGTAGTTTCCATAGAAAAACATTTTCCATGTAATCGATGGTAAAGATCGGTGTCTCCCAACAGCACGACTCAAGCGGAGATTGACCACATTGTCACAAACAGAAAATAATATTTCCTTGACACGGCCGAGGCGCCACCATTACGTACTTGACCTGGTCGCCTCCTCTTTAATGCGTAAGCAAGATTCAACAGAAGCTAAGAAAAAAACTCTGGTCATTCATTATCCACAAAGAGTTACACGAGCCTAACAGACGACGACTGAATCTTCAACAACGTTAGCAAATCTGCGCACCACTCACGAAGAGTTTGAAGGATGTCTTCTGAGTTTTAACCGGCATTCACAAGCTTTAGCTGGAATGCACAGTTCCGGTTTTCGAAGCCTATCATATCTTCAGAATCCGGAGATTATACACATATATAAATTCAAAGCCACATGATAGAAAGAATAAACGACAACGAGGTGGGCAAAAACAGTAGTAAAACGCACTCTAAAAGAATGCTAAAGTTCTCTTGAGCGACCACTTAGACGATGGCAGACGTGTTTGTGGTTAACATCATTATCTGCATTGAGAGATAGGAGCAATTGTGTAAGTACAGGCCGGTGCTCAAGGACGTCGCCCTGCTTGGAGCAGACTAACCATTACTGTAGATAACACTGCTCGAGAAAGAAGCGGCTGCAAAATGTGCTGACGCCCGATAATTGGTGAAGAACGACCCTAGTTATCCAAATCTTCACATTGCAAGCGTGCTGACAAGAACTCACTTGAAGAACGACGACTATGAAGAAAACAAAACAGAGAATCCATGAACAGAAGTGAAATCCACAAAAGTCGAAAAATGGCTGAAAAACAGAAAATTACGATAGAAAAAATACAATAAAAACTCAAGAAAAGCGATCACCTTAGTCAAATGAACGGGTTCTGGCTCTGCCGCTTGTTGCTCGACACAATCTCCTTTCTCCTTCTGAAGTCTCAAGCTAATCAGATACTTGTAGCTATTCTCTATACACTATTCAATCTGCTGATGCACAGTGATCACTCTTTACCAAACCAATACTTTTTTATGCACTTTAAAAATAGGTTCAATAGTTTCTCCACTAACGCCTGCTACTTTTTTGTTCTTGTTGATATTTAATACGTTATTACACACATATTTTAAAGCTATTCAGACATATCTTTCGTTTCGAGTGTTTTCTTGAGACCACAGCTGAAATTTCAACATGCCAGATAATCATTTTTAAGCCACGCATGTCATGTGGTCTGTTAAAAAGGGGCTGACTTATAGAGCCCGATACGCGTGTTTCGACCTCGCAGTCTCGTCAGTCGGGCAGTTTACTCTTTCTCGTCTTTTTCCAGTCCTGTGTGGGTGCTCCAGTCCCCACACTAAGAGCTAGCAACAAGAAACGTTTTACACTTTATGTCCAGTGAAATTATCACTGAACACAGAGTGTTGTACACTCGATAGCTCTTGGCTAGCATATATGATATATCAAATATTTCGTGTCGAGTGTTTTCTTATGACATGCGCCGCTCAAAAATCATTATTTGGCATATTGCAGTTTGAGCTGTGGTCTCAAGAAAACACTCGAAACGAAAGATATGATAAATTGAAATACTAGCCAAGAGCAATCAAGAGTACAACACTCTGTGTTCGGTGATAAATTCACTGGACATAGAGTGTAAAACGTTCGTCGTCGCTAACTCTTAGTGTGGGGACTGGATTACCCATACAGGATTGGCAAAAGACGAGAAAGAGTAACTGCCCGACTGACGAGACTGCAAGGCTGAAACACGTGTATCGGGCTCTATAAGTCAGCCCATCTTCAACAGACCAACTGACATGCGTTGCTCAAAAATGATTATTTGGCATATTGAGACATAAGTACGAGTCTTCCTGATTGAGAGATTTTCAGCCGGTTAGCCGAGAGTAGCTATGGAGGAGATGAGTGATATCACCCATTTCAGTCCACTTATGATAAGAGAAAAGAACTTGTTCTCTTGATGGCGCAAGCGTGCTTGTCAGTGTGAGTTTTGACATGAATACGAGACAGCTTCGAATCCAAATCAGATACTTGCGATTGAGTAGATTGGTGTAATAACGGTTTTGGACTATCTTCGTTGTTTGTGCATTCACACGATGTGATGAAGGCGTAGACGAAACAATGATAGAAGAAACTCCACAAAAAGAGAAGAGTATTCGGGACACCCACGAAAATTTTACCAATCACAACACAAAGATGATAACCCTCCAGCACTCAGACTGCAAATTTACAGCTTCCAGAGAGGGAATGGAAAAAGGACTAACACTAAGATCTCTTCAACAGATAAACAAGTTTAAAATCCTTTTTGGACAAGGGTTGTGGTAAGAAATCACATGGAGTTATAGTTCTACATAACTCTGAAACGAGTCGTGAAGTGGGATGAAAGAGACTTTAAGGGCCAGTTTCCAGAAAAAACAACCAAGCTGGAATGACGACAACGATCAGGAATCGTAGAAGCTAATAATCCATAAAACAGCATCTTTCTTCTTTGATTCGTACTGAAATTTTTTACAAGCACAAATCTTGAATAATGTAAACAAAGCAGAACTTACGACGACGGCTTGATAGCAGCATAAAACATCACTCGAATTCACTATAGGTCGAACTTTATCACGATCTGCTTCAGTCCAGTCGCAGCTGATCACTGAAAAAAATTTATGACAAATAAATCAAAATTCTGAATCTTGAAGAGTTGAACCCAGAAGAAAATTTTTAGATACCTATAGATAAAAAGAAACGAGACTTTGACAACAAAAGAGCTAAAAGGGATTTTTGGGAGCGCTATTACATTTTCTTCTAGGAGAATCGCAACCGCGCAAGCTTGTGAGCGTAATTCACGCTGAAATAGCATCCACTACAGAAAAGGTACGGGGAAAAATTAACAAACCAGTTCCGCATTCTTTCAGTTGTAAATGCTCAGGTGCACAGAGTGGCATCGAATGCTCTGGAATTTCTAAATAATCTCTGCACTGTTTTCTGCAGAAAACAGTTCGAATAACATCTGTCCCAGAAATGATCGGCGCTGTTGTCAGCAGAAGAAAAATTGCAACGTTCATCTGCAAGTACTTAATTAGACAAACACTCTTATAAAAACTACAAGACAAGACTAGCGAGAAGAAGTCAATCATTCAAAAAAACATAAAATGGAAGCGAAATGTGATGCTGACGCTGACTCAGATAGAAGAGAAAAATTATATTCAATGAATCACCTGATGATTAACCTTTTATTTAAAGTCTATCCATTTTCGTGGCTGGACATAATGTGAAGATACAACCACAAGAATGCCGAAATTTGAGCAAAGGAGTTAGATATGATTGAGAGAAAGGCGAAAGTAAGGTCTTAGTGGTGTAATGGGCACACGTCAGCTTCCCAAAAGAGTGCTAAGGGTTCGAGGTCCACATGAGGTCCAGAATTTTGCTTGTGTGATGGCGCTCTCTGATTTTGTTTCACACTACTTCTTTCTTTACAGGCGACTCCATAGATGCTCATTTTTAGAGAAACTGCTTAGCACTTAACGTCAAGTGTTTTGATTTGCTAAGAAAATTAGCAATTCCCAAGATCGACTGTTCATTAACCTCAGCATGCTTCAATATAATTCATAATTTTCTTCTTTCAGCCAAACGTGAGGTGTTACATTAAACTTTATTTGACAGCTGACGTTTTGCCAGTTCGCCTTCGAGCCTGAAAAGGTCAAATTGTCCGCAATCCAATCAGTCACACACCTCCATTACTCTTTAGAAAAAAATCACCAGACCCAGATTTCAGTCGAATCAATCACAAATTCAACTCCTAACATACTCACCGCTTTTTATGTGTGTTCCACTATGAACATATATGTTTATAATAAGATAGCTTATAGAGTCATGAATTCTCTCTCACCAAATCAGCTACTTAAAAACGATTGATCCATGGAAAGAAAAGCCATACCTAACCGGAAGGAGCTGTTTGAAGATAGGTGGTATTGGTAGTGTTGACAATAAGGTCGAATTCATCACTGATTTCTTCGTTATTTACATTTTTTGCCACGACATCATATGAAATGGAATGATAACAAATTAAGAACATAAAAACGCAATCAATACATTCTTCAATGCATCGTGTTGTTAGAGATGCTGGCATGTGCTTCTAGATAATAAATGTGTTTGAATAAGGAGCAGGTAGCGCAGAGATAGTGATGTCGTTCATAGCGAAAACGATGCTAGCTTGGTCCCGATCCGACTCAGTGAATCTCTCATTTCTTACTCTTTGAGCAGCTCTTTTTGTAATATTCAGGCTGTATTATCAACTGTAATGTTATATGCTACGCCGATATTCAATAAATATTCAATGACACCTCGGAACGGTAAACAGAAGAAACAACTCATATTTCGAATCCACAACAATAGATGAAGCAAACTCACTGAACAACTTCAAGATGGACTTCTATTTGCCTGAAACGGGATATAGCACTGCTATGGCGTTGTAAACATCTCGTCTTCTTAAAGAAAGCAGCAGCTTGGGTTTGAGAAAATGAGAAAGATATCTGTGAGATGTTGCAAAGATATTACAGAGTTCAACCAGAAAAAATACTGAGCTCAAACGTTCCAGTAAGGTTAGCACAAGATGCAGTCTTTGTAGGGAATGATACATTTGAGAAGACTCCAATGGTGATTATACAAAGGAAACCATTTCGATACGAAATTTTATGTGACTGTTGATGGTAGAAGTTTGGAATTGATATTCAATGTGCAAACTACCTATTATAACATAAATTACAAGTTTCACCTCTAGATTCATAATTGTGGGTAACTGTATGTAACCGCCCCTGGGGGGGGGGGGGGGGGGGGCGGGCGTGGCCGAACAATTGTGATGCTCGTCGCGACGCGCGTGGCCTTTTTCTCAACATTCTCCGGAAGTCAACAACAAACGCTCTAGGGAATACCATAGCCAAGCTCTCCTCAAGCTTGCAAGAAAATGCACTCAACCAGTATTCTACGACGTTTAAGAAAAAGACGAAATAACGACTGAGTGCTAGAAGTACTGGGATCTGCTCAGTGAAAAAGGATACTGTAAAGAGGGACAATAAAGTGCCTAAAGTGTATGTACCTATGTATACATATTTTGTACGCACGAATCTAAAATTCAGACCATAGAAATATAGATTATAAAAGTGATTATGATCGCTAATTAATGATTAAGTCGAATCTCTTTAACAGTTAAATCACTTCTCACCTAGAGGCATCAGTTAAAAAAAGAGCTCTTTCGCGACAAAACTGAGCCACCTAGTAGAGGGACACTAAGTCAAAAACAAATGGCTTTACACCAAAACGGATAATCTCTCTTTCTCACCTGAGCCAAATTCATTGTACTTTGAGCAAATAAACAAATTACTGTTATTAGCAAGTCATCCTATTAATAATGGGACTTGAATGTTCAACAATGATCACAAAATTAATTCGTGCCTTGTTATTTTTATACTATATTACCATCGTTCCGTTATTAACTTTCACAGTTGATTCTCTAATTGAACAACAACCGAATCGTAGCGTACCAAATTTGTGTGGCATTTGTCGACAGTTAATTAAATTCTCTCCACCGCCATGTTCCAGAAATCCATACCTAAGAAAGACATCTGACAGTTAGAATAGATTTTCGCTGCTTTTAGAGAGAGTTGATCGAGTTTCTTCGAGAGATTCTCAGAAATGGAACGAATTTCATACGTTCAAGGCCGAAAAGGCTCCGTTATCCGCAACCAGTACACATCGCAGACAACCGATGACGTCCTAAGAAAAAAAAAGAAGCTTTCGAGTTCTTTTTAGACTTTCAAGCGAAATTTAAACAACTGTTCTAAACTATGCACTCAAATTTCTTCGTGTAAAACTTCACTATGATTTTAAGCCATTTCTGTTCTCAGAGAATTGTGTTTCCCACAACTCAGCATTTTTACATGGCGTTACATCAAGGTCGTATAAATAAACAAAGCAGAAAATTCACAAAAGTGGATTATAATTGATAAGGAAGCGCTTAGAATAACGATTGAAAATATCGGCATTCCTTGGCTGCCGTGAAGTCCACCGAATAGCAAATATCCGCCAAATTATTGTAGGCAGGATTTCATTACGGCAAGGACGCACGATTTCGATTTTGTCGGATAAAAGTTACTATAAATAGGATCGTAATCTGTTGTGACGAATGTCTGAAACGATAGCACAATTTTTCCGTTGGAAATGAAATAATGAAATTTGTCAGCGGTGCATGGCACGTGTTGTCACCCACTTTGATAAATAGAAGTAAAGAACTAAAAAAAAAGAAGAGCGAGATTCCGAAAGATTTTTTGGCAGGCGGTATATAGGTCAAAGTGGTGCACGATGTAACAGAACATATTATAAATTACATCTATTCCTTTGTGCAAAACAATGATCTTCATTTATCTCAAGTGTTCCAAATAGGGAGCCATATAATACCTAAGAGATCTCAGTGATTGTTTGAATTTCGATGAAGCGGAAAATTATTAGCTCCTAGGTGGAGCTCTTATTGGAATTAAGGAAGTTGTTAGAGAGCCAACAGCACTAGTAGCGCAACAGTAAGAGCGCTTTGCAACACGTGATTGGCCAGTCGGTGGCCATTGGTTCGATCCCGCTCTCGAGACTCACCAGGCTTTGTACACCTCCAAGATCGGTGAATTGGTACCAGACTTGTCTGGGAGGATAGCCGCACTGATTTAATGCATCGCTAGGCCAGCTCGAGTCCTCGTAGAGGCCACATATGTGTTCAGTTACCTCAAAAGTAGCTGAACTCGAGGACGCATGGTGCACACTTCAAGGATTGATCAACGCCGAGAGCTCTAGCCTTTGCCGATGAACCAACAAGATTTCTTATATGGAGACATTACACAGAACATACAATCTCCAGTTTTTGACCAATATTCCATCATTCCGTCATTTAATTCATTACAAAGGGTCGATGCAGTTGTATGGGATATGTGGATGTAAGAAATACCGTAATACGTTCAAGTATATGTGGAAAAATCACAAATCCTGACAGCGATATATTTTCAAGTGGAGTATAGATGAAAATATGGTATGTAGTAGCCATGTGTCCAGATAAATAAATTAAAACCTGTTACACAACTCTGCTAATCTCTCAATCCCACAAGTTTTCTAAAAAATATGTCGTTCATCTAATGAAAAAACCATCGATGGGGTGCTTAGATCGCGGACCAGTTTATTGCTTTTTTCCTCTGAAATCATCTCTGGTCGCGTATGTGTTGAAATAAATAAATCGCGAAGTATCGTGTCAAAACCAAAGGAATTTCATTTGTCGAAAAGAAAAGAGAGAAAAACAAGAAGATGGAAAAGAATAGAACATTCGTTCTTCCGAGTTTGAATAAACGGCAGATGATAGGAAGGATAGAATGAGAAAAATATAGCAATAAGAACGAGTTTTTAGCAAAAATTTGTTTATGCTGATAAGTTATCGTATAGAATACCAAAAATAAAAGTCTAGAAATAATCTGTAATGAAAAATCGATATAGTCTTTGCTAACGAGAAATCTAGAGATAATGAGGAAGTGAGGATGGCAAAAAATGCATAGAATCGGACACAGCAACGGAATTATAAGGGCAAAACGCCACGCAAGTACGCGATATTTGATTAATTGAATGGGATGGGGAAGTGCCCCATTTTTATATTGGTCGCCTCTTTGTTCAGATGCGTTCGCAAACAATGACGCACTAAAAAACGAATCTGGTTTTTCGGGATCAATAGGGCGGGTAATCTGAGAACGCGGAAGTCACCTCACAGCGGAATAATGCACTGTGCAGGCAGTAAATACGACGAGATTCTTTTGTGCAAATGTCACGAATCTATAGATTTGTGAGATTTAATGAAGGAAGTGCACGTTTAACAGTAATCGTAAAGAATGATGACCGGAGACGGAAAACAACAGATGGTCGACGAAAAAAGAAATGTCCTGAGTGTGTTATTCCAAAATCTATTAAATATTCGGCGCACACACATCGATCTGAATGGGAACACCCGAATGACGAGGACATTCATGATGTGGTGGATGAGGAAGCCGCCCTCGCACACGAGGTGTGGACTCAACGAGGAAGTGTGTCGCACCGCCCTCGGAACGTCACCGGCAACGTTCAGTGATGAATCGATCGCTCTGGTAGCCGTCAGGAACAAAAACATTCGTGGATTTCGAAGAAGAAAGTTCGCCTGATGAGAACAAAGAATTAATCGTGTTTGATAGTCGCTGGTTTAAGACCATATCACAACCACATAAGTGATTGCTCTGGCCAAATACGTACGAAGAAATTTTCAAACACTTCACTCTTCGGGCTGTATCACTGAGTTTTGTGCTACGCACTTTTTATAGGTTCTGCTATTAACATTCCACTGCAAGACTTATCGAAAGGAAAAGCAGAAAGATGAATGAGATCCTGGAATAGTACATAAAAGATAACATACAAGCAAATATGGTGCAGCACAAGCAAGACGAACTTTCTTTTAAGTTCAGCAGCATATCATAACAATTACACATTAGTATTTGGCCAGTACTAAAAAAGCACTTGTAAGAACACCACGTTCCTTTGTGAATAATCGGTTCTGGATCCCTCATCTGCGAGAGAGTAGCATAAACTGATGAAATTTTCTACGTATCGGAATCATCATAATAGTTCGAGAGCCAAAGAAATAGAAGCGAGTTCGATACCATTGAGATTTATCGAAATGTGATAGAGACTCTTAATAAATGAGTAACGTTTCTTGTTAGGCAAAAAGCTTGTTCTAGAAATTCTAAAATGGCAACTGTTGCCGGACTTTTTACCAACTAGTTGTCACGGCGCTATCTTATCAATAGTGTGGGCCGAACACGTGGAAAAAGTGTAAGTTCGTAATAGTTCCGCGTCTTGAATTCACTTTAAGCAAAAAAAAAATTAACGCTGCAGAGACGAAATCAATTGTGCTGAGAATAGCTGTCAGATGTTCTCATTTCTATGCGCTTTCTGTGATGCTAAACGGCCGATAACTGAGAAAACTCTAGGAAAGGAGCAGGTGTCGCTAAAACGGCAAGATGGCCGTTCCCGCTTGGCAGAGGTAAAAACTAATACATTCAGATTCGGTGTGCGAGTTTCCGCATAAGCTTCCGTCGAATAATGCACTATGGGCTGCTCATATTAACAGTCACACACCATTCCATAGCAAACAGAAACTAGTTTTCTTTTCAACCCACAACAATCTTCAAGCCTGTCTAAGGGTATGTTTTGTTAGATCCTGGCTTTTAAAACAAGAATAACGTAATTACTCTTCTGCCAGCACTCTGAACGGCTCATTTATGAAGTAATAACTTAAATAATAGTAGAAGAGTAGGTCGCAGCATTCAGCAATCGACACTACATGAATGAGACCTCACATAAAATCCTCACACGTGTAGTGTCATGTGGCAATTGTCGATAGAGAAAAATCGTCTAAACTTTGTATAATGCAGTAAAGAAAATTTCTTGGATTGAGCCACAATCACTCAAAATTTTATGAAACGGACTTATAATTAAAAATCTTTCCAGAGTATCTAGGTGCAGGCTCACGAGAGGCAATGTATTTACGAAGAAAAATTGCAAACAAAGAAACGTACATATACAAACACAAAGTAATCGTACCTTTACTTTTGACTCTTTATATAGACCTCTCTCAAATGCCTTATACGAGGTTTGGCATGGCATTTTTACACTAGTAGAAAGGTGTTTCGCCTTTCCAGGCTCGTCAGTAGTACAATGGCTTTCGGTTCGGCCAATCCTCTGTATGGGATATACCCCCTACTTTTAAATGAATAGAAGCCGAATTATTTGAATCAGCGCATGTCCAGTGACAAAATTCAACCGACATTGCAGTGACCACAGTTGAGCACTTATGGATGTTAGAATGAATCATACCTTTACTTTCGAATGTTTATATAGACTTCGGAAGTTTATATAGACCTGTTTATATAGAACATGAAAGAAACCAAAGAAATTGAACATTGGAAGAAACATCAAAGAACCGTGATCCAATGATTATATTGGAATGTAGGTACAGAATTCTCTAAAAACTGGAGCTACAATTTGTACTTTATGCGAGCCTCCTATATGGTGTACAGTAACAGTAAGCAAAAGTACATGAAATGTGAAATCCAGATTAATAATCATCTTCAATTTTCCTTCTAGAGTTATTAGATATGATCAACGACTCTGCAAAGTTACGATTTTCTTCTCTTACTCACCATTAACTCATGGACCAAAAATCAAATTCATAGATACCAGACAGTCAAAATAGACGCATAGACGTTACTGAGATTCATTAGTAGCGAAGAAGACGTTCAACAACCAAGAAAGGCTCCTTTTATAGCAATAAGCTTTGCCTAGACGCTTTAATTATGAGCATTTGCACTTTCAGAGAAGCTTCTTTGCACACAGCACAATCTCATCATCTTGCTGCCGAGCACGAAGAAAAACAAGCCCGAAATACTTCCGCGTTCGAATGCAGCAAGGAGTAATCCATCATTTCTTCGCATGAATTTGTCAGACGCTGCCATTTTCAAGCACTTTTGTTGTGTGGCTGAACGATTTATGATTGCAGCGCCTCAAATAATGGAGAAATCATCAGTGGAATAGGGCCTTATCAAAACTGCTTCGCAGTTCGCTTTATTAGAAAAGTAACGCGAGCATATCCAGGCTCCCAGTTCAAACCGCCTACAATGCATTAAAGTGCACACTCTTGCGCTAACCGATTGATCTTTCAAATGGACAAGGCTCTGCAACAAGAAGAGCGAGCAGAGTCATCAAATGTATACCGCTCATCGGGTATAGTGGCCAAAGCTTATAATGCGATGGAACAACATGCTTCTAATGAATACTGCATCGCAAAAAGACGTTGTGCCGCAAATGTGTCGTTTTTCTCTCTGATAAAATGCCAACAAAATAAACTGCAATAATACAATAGTCCGACTATCTCTAAACCTCGCCATAATTGAAGAAATGCAAAATTTGTCACTAACTGTTCTTTTCTTTATTTGAAACTTGCACGACGTTGGTAACTTCTTCTTTTTCTCAAAACTCGATGGCTAACGTTCCGGCGGCAACGCCTTCGCCAGAGCCTAGACGTATAAATTATACCATATCTGATTACTCGGTCAATATTTCGCAGGCATCAAAAGTCTGATAGAAAAAAGATCAACAGTCTAGTCAATCTGTAAAGCCCCGTCTTTCTTAGTTACTGAGAGCGGTCATCGGTCTAGTGTGACACGATTTACAAAACAAACCACACTCAGACTTGAAGATGAATTTGAGATAAGAGTCCATATCACTTGTTACGTTTAGGCATTCTCCGTTCTAATCATTTCGGGTAGCTTACGGTTTATCCAAGAAGCCTCAAGGGTTTTTCGGGCTGATGTTTTTGATTTTTTCCCAAGGATTTTCACTACCACATCAAAGTCCGTAGCGTCATTTTTTCCAATCTGTGTGCATCTAAAGGCTTACTTGTTTCGCTGTTGCCTCTTCCATCTAAGTGTTCATATATTGTGCCTGATCTCACGCAATCTCCTTCTCTAGCATTAGGGCGTACTTTAGTGTTGTCGAGTTGTCAGTCTTACACAAACGGTCATACAAGCGGTTCCGAACCAATCAACGACTTAAATTATTAGGAGGGACTTCTATGATTCTAACGGAGTTTTCCAGACCACTGTTTCCAAAAAACCTTTTTATAACTGCGTTTATTTCATTCGTTATATAAGGTAGTTTCAAAAGAATCCTCCCGTCTAGGTTTGGAAAAACATCGTTCTCATTATCAGTGTCATGGGGCATAACTCTCCTTATTGACTTAACATAAGTGGTTGCTCTATCGTAGCCATTTAAAATAGTCAGTCTTAAACTAAGTTATTAGGACGGATTTCTATGATTCTTACGGAGTTTTCCAGACCACTGCTTCTTAGAAACCTTTTTATAACTGCGTTTATTTCATTCGTTGTAAGAGGTAGTTTCAAAAGTATCTTCCCGTCCAGGTTTGAAACAACATCGGTCTCGTTATCAGTGTCATGGGGCATAACTCTCCTTATTGACCTAACTTCAGTGGCTGCTCTTTCGTTGCCTTTCAAAATGGCTATATTTTGTGCCAAACGTAGTGTCTCTTCTCTCTCCCCACTCCCGTACAGACACTTCTAGCCGTTCAGTACATGTCTCGAACGAGCGTCCTTTTCCTGTGTGAGGGGTGCCAAGAAGGGTAGGACAAATATATTTTTATTAGTTGGTTTGACCATTCTATTATTTAGCCATTTTCAGAATGGTGAATTTTAGCGTTCAAAAATGGAGGCCAGTTCTCCCTAGGCTCTCCCTTGTAAACTTTATGTGCTCTGACTGCCTATTCAAAAAATCAAAACATATTCCCACCTCCTCCTGTGTTGAGCAGATGATGAGACAATCATCTCTGTATCGACAGTAGAGTGATTTACCACGACTGAAAACTGGAGCTTCCACTTTGGGCACGAAAGCAATGGCAAGGCTTGATGCAATCATTGCCCCATTGCCACCCTCTAATTTGTGCAAAATTATTTCTCGACCACCTGAAGATTGGACGTTTCAGGTACTCCCGCGAAAGAGTTATGAGTTGTTGAATTGACATGCCATACATATTTATTCACAGATCATTCTCTACTAGCAATTCGTGAACTGCTTGTAGTGCGAAGTCATTCGATACGCTCGTGTAAAGAGCAGCAACATCGAACGATTCCATTACGTGCGTTGATTGGGTTGTGCACAATTTAGGTGTTCCACGGAAATTCTGATGTTAGGTAAATGAGCTGGTATGAATTTCAATAATCGCGACAAAATGAGGCTCAAAAACTATGTTATTCTATCCGTCGGTCCGCCTACAAAGGTAATGATCGGTCTAACTTTGTTTGTTGAAGGATCCGTAGACGCTAGATCATCATGTGAAGGGTGAGTTGCTGTGTTTGCTGAGTGTGTATGGGACGGGACAAGTCCGTAAGTCATTCTCAAGTTGACGGATAATAGATTGTTGTACATCAGCTGCTCTTGCCATTTTGACCCATTCTCAATTCGATTTCCTTTATTGAGCTTTATATTCATCCGCAGATGATGGCCGATAAAGAGTAACATACTCAAGGTTTTTATCCTTCATTGAAACATTCATTTTACGCAGAATAACTATAAAATCTTCACTTTTATCACTAATAGAGAAGTGAATTCTTTTAGTGTTTATTAGCTCCCGAATCTGGCGCAAAACCGTGTTTTTGCTCGCGGAGAACTTTGCCCAAAAATCAACGGTAAATCGAGTCAACTTCAATGTCATGTTGTTGTTGTCTGAAGAACGTTTTTGGAAAAGGAGGTGGTGGTGATGTCACTCTTTGTTGTCCCATACCCAGTCTTTCTACTTTCGATTTATAACGCTATTCGTTTTGGACTTCATGCAATTACATGCAATACTGTGCACTATTGTTGTGGATATAGACTGAGCAGGTGAAAAGTGGGATATATCTCGTTGGCACGTTTTGTAATAGCTCAAAGGTCCGACTCTCTCTAAACCTTGTCAAGAGTAGAAAAGCAAAATTTTGATTAAAACTTGTCTAGTGATGTTTTAGACTCATCTTCTAGTCTGTGTATCGTTGATTTCCAAAGTGTGTCACATGTAATCGGTGACCTCTCCCATATCAAAATTGAATAAGGTGGAGTTTTTTGAAAATTGCTAAATTGTTGAATTGTTCTCTATTGGACTTTTTATGCATAGATTAATCAGATATGGTATTATATGTGCGTCTAGGCTCTGACGAAGGCGGGCTCGCCGAAACGTTAGCCATCAAATTTTCAAGGAGAGATACCAACCTTGCGTAAGTTTTGATCAAAGGAAAGAACTGCAATAACATCTTCACTGAAAGAACAGCAATCAAGAAATGAATTGCACAAAAGGCTGCTCATTACTGCTGTGATAAAAGAAGGTAGCTTCAGCATCTCTCGTAATCAGGGTTCCATTATCAAGATTATTGGATTCTTCATTCACTAGTTTTGAAGTAACAGAAAACGACTGAGAGGACTTATTTATTTGCGTGAATCTCAATCGACTTCATGTAGATTCTACCATAAATCATCCTTTTAGTTATTCCTGGAATGACGAATTTGCGCAGAGTTTCCAACTAAATTGTCAACAACCAAGTAAGTTGCTGTACTATTCAACAAAAATAATAACAAAATAGAAGTAAAGCCGTATTCGTTTCTTGGAGCAAATAATTCGTGATTCGAACTAAAATCACGCATAAAGGAACTAAGAAAGCAGTAGCCATGCTAGTAAGATCGACCTCCTAAGCGTCTCAATAAAGTATTCGCACTCGTGTCTCCTTCCTGATGAGCGGACACGAGGTTATAGAGAATATATTTCATGCAGTGAAATACCCTGCGATAATAGTGATTAATTGTTAGCGACTACGCCTACTACAGAGCCTCGAAGAGTGAAATCAATTTCAGACACTTCCATAATGAGAACAAATAAAACTTGAAACATAAATATCTAATTGCATTGCAGACAGTTTCCGCTAAATGTTCACCGATTTGGTACCTCTCCTTTCGACCTTTTTTTATGAAACCGATCAAAACGATATGATCTTATAAGGATATAACATGCATTAAGCCATTAGGTCTAGTGCTATACAGCGTTTGTTTCGCCCTACTGGAACTCATCAGTGGCACCTTACCTCGGTTCAGCCGGTCCCTTGAGGCTGAATAGTCCTCTATAAAAATCGTTGCCGAGAAAACATTATCCTCGTATAGAAAACTAAAACATCCAATGTAGAACTCTTGAAGCGTTTTGAATATAATCCAAAAATCTGAGGAATAATCGGAAAGCGGATTTCTTTGTATCAATAACACTGTGTTTTATATCTGAATTTTCAATCTGAGCAATGCACACTCCCTACCCAAATAAAGCTGTGCTGCTGATCTTCATTAGTCACTGAATGCTAGGGGATTTTAGAGTATAAAACGTTGACTGTTTATGGAAAACTGCTTACTATGCAAAATTCATATATTGAATTTCTGTTCAAAATATGAAAGTGCTCGGTATTTTCCATGAGATGACATTTTGACCTTTTAGAGCCCCACGAACGAAACTGGTGGAGCGCCAGTGATTGCGAAGAAATAGTGCACTAATAACTTCGCGTTTACTCATCAGAAAACAATGAATCATCCAGATGATATTGCGTGCCACTTTCGTAGGAAGACCTTTCGTCATGAAGTACTGAATAAGGAGTGAACAATGTTAATATTCGTCTGGTGAAGGGAATCTACAGATTTCGAAACCTGATAGATATCCGCTTGCCCTGCAAGATTTGCTAAAGCGGTGTTCTCATACAAATGTTTAGAACTAATTTTTGGAACTTATAAAACTAGAGGTTTATATTATATAAACTAAAAATATGGTTTCCATTGACCATTTACACAATTTTGTCATGTGCTAGCCATGGATTGTATATTCTCAACCACGATTGTCTCGATCGTGTCAATATTGAATCTTCTCATAAGTTTTGGCACAGAGCAGTAAATATTGAATTTGTTACTCATAAGTAACTTAAATTTCTGAACTAACACTATTCAAAGTATGCACCATTTGTCTGAACACATTTCTGCTATCTCTCAGTCAAAGCTGCGCTCATGGAACTCGTCATCTTTGGACTCAAACTAAGTTGCCAATCTTCAACGCAAACGATTGATGTCTTGGAACTTTTTATCGCTTAGGATGTACTCCAGTGACTGCAAGAGGTGACAGACAGCGAAAAGTCAGGACTGATGATCCAGCAGCTTCCAGCCCAGTTCGGTTAAGTCCCTCTTTGTCAATTTGGCAGCATACAGCCTTGTGCTGTCTTGAAACAGGATGAAATTAGGGCACGTCGACGTGAGAGGGTTCAATTGTAGCGATCCACGTCTTCACAGTAGCACTCGGTGATGATCGTCACTTCGACTGGCAGAAGGTCCTAGTGAGTCGGCCCGGTCCGCTAGCAAAAGGTGATGGGCATAGTCTTTTGAGCGAATCGACTTACACCTGAGGTTAGAGATTTTCGTTGATCTGGTAACAACCATTGATTCAGTCGACATTGACTCCTGAGATGAAAAAGTCCACTTTTCTTAGAGGGGGACGACCTTGGACAGAAGTGTAGCGCGAGGATGACGGCGGAGCAGTAATTGGACGATGTGAAATTCTAATTACTTTTGGTTAATATTTGGTGATCATTGCTCTAATACCAAAACTTATGAGGGGCCTTAATAGTTATTCATTAGTAATGACCTGAACGGCAGTTGAACTCGCACGCAACGCTGAATTTTCTTGTGGATGATAACTGAAAACGAATCAAAAGAAGAAAAAACTGAAATCTGCCAGTACTTAGTGCAGCGCCATACAGAGAACTTCTACGGCAATGTTACACAGTTCTTTAGAGGCTACTTCGTATACTAAAAGGTGGCTTGCTGAGCTAAATGCATATCTAATGGGCTAAAACTGTGACTCTACGTGTTCGGCGCAGGGAGCTCGCTCTGCACCATTGAGGCTCTCCTTCTGCAATTTTCAGCGTTTGAAATAAAGTAAGTGAGAGTCAACATTGGCAATGTTGCGTTATCTAAGGACTTCTTTCGGTACTTATCCCTCATCCCCACCATATCCTGAAAGAGTATTCTTTAATCTTATTAACGTTTTACTAATCCTTTCGTTTTGAGTGTTTCTAAAGAGCACGCCCAATTTTGAATATGCCTGATAGTTATTTTTGAACCATGCATGTGATCTGTTATGGGCCTTATATAGTGCAGTGCATGTGTTTCGGCCTTCCAGCCCGTCTGTTGCACGGTGCCTTTTTGTTCAGTCAGTTCCACGGCGGTCTACCCCTTACATGGAAGAAGCCCAGATGAGCGAAATATCTTCACACGCCGTTAAATGATGAAATCATGCAAAGGGTATTGTTGCACGCTCGGTTGCTCTTGGATGGTAAGAGTGAAATATAATACTTTTCGTTTCCAGTGTTCCTTGAAATCACGTTCAAGTTTCGATAGGCCTGATAGTTAGTTTTGATTCATGCATAAGGCGTTTGTTATAAGCACTTATACAGCTCAGTACACGTGTTTCGGCCCGTTCAGTGATCTTATCACCTGAAGGCGTGTGTAAGTATTTCGTTGGAATTTTCTCTATCTAAGGGATAGTCCCCGAAGAACTGACTGAACGAAAAGGCACCGCGCCACTGACGCGGCTGGGAGGAAGAAACACGTGTATTGCACTGTATAAGGCCTATAACAGATCACATACATGGTTCCAAAATAACTATCAGTCTATCAGTTTTAGTAATCATTCAGTAGCTTTGAACTTGAGAATTTGAATGGTGCCTTTCATTTCCTGAATGGCCTTTATATTACCTGGTAAGAGTCAAAATGAAATTCTATTTCACACCCGAGCATTTTTCGCTGAGCAAGGCTTTTCCTTGAAAATTCAGTAACTACTCGACAGCACAGATTTCGACAAGTTTGGTGGTGCTTTTGGTTCTCCAAAAGGCTTTTCATTGCGCTGCAACATTGAAACTATGATGGCATTTCACTTATGGCACGCATACTTCAAAGCGGTATGTGAATGGATTTCGAAACATTTCCTTCTTCTTTCGACTATGCACTCAGACAAATGATGCGCTCTATTCTTTCCATTAGTGTAGTCGAAAAACTGCTGCAAGAGTTGTATAGGTTATGGAAATACAAAGTTAATACAGCGCTACGCTTCTTGAAGTTAGTGTATAGTTCAAATTTTCATTTAATCATGTCTGTGATGCTATAAATGGTGTCGGATGCATGACATGCCCCTAGGATTGAATTCATTCCAATTTTTTCAAACGCTTGAGGACCTCATAGAATTGGATCGCTAGGAGGAACCGGACTCGATTTAATAGGTTTAAGAGGAAGTTTCAATCGTTTAATAAAACATTCAAAATTTACGCATATACTCAGACAACAAACAACAACACCTATTCCTAAAAATACAGGTCATCATTTTTCACCACTTTTTGCCATCGGTCCGCCAAGTTTTGGATCTGATCAAAGTACCACTCCTCCGGCTTTGAATCAAAGAACTCTTTACATACTTCTTCATCCTCATCGAAAGATTCAAACGGCGACCTTCCAAAAGTGTTGCATTGATCCGAAAAGGTAGTCATCAGATGGAGCAACGTCTTGACTATAGGGTGGATGCAGTACAATCTCAACTCGGTCCAATTCCTCAAATTTTTCCTTAATTATTTTGGCTGTGTGTGGTCTTGCGTTGTCTTGCTGAAACGAAGCGAGCTTTCGACGAACAAGTTTGGGTACTTCTCGCCCAACTTGTCGTAAACTCGGCTGATATAGACAAATTATATATCAACAGATGTGCTAGAAGTAGTCCATTCAAATGATATGAAAATCACACACAATTCATCGAACAAACGACATTCTCATGCAAGCGATGGGAATTTTCTTCACAACTAATACTTCCTTAATTTCTTTTTTAAAAAAAAAAGCTGGTGCTTTTTTTGTTTTGTCTCTACTCAGCTGCATATCTGTTTCCAGCCAACTCTATTTGTAATAATTGTCGTTAAATGCACTGCTGTTGACCTTCATTCAATTATTATGCTGATATCTATGCCTCAACTATATATATATATATGTCGTAATTAATTGGCAGATAGGCTATACTTGAGATTGCAGGAGGACTCGCTGAACCAGTATTCTTCAACGTTCAAGAGAAGACGAGAAAACGAATCGAATGCTAGAAATACTAGGATCTGCACAGTGGAAAAAAAAAACACTTGAAGGAGGCATTAAATAAAATTGACAAAGAATAAAGTCGGCCAATAACCAGTTTCATTATAAAGTTTAACGAATTACATCATACATCACCTGAACCAATTAAATTAAGATAAGCGCTTGAGGAAACGTAAGCACATTTACAGGAAAGAAAGTAGTCGCATTTTTCCTTATAAATGTCAAAAAATGGCTCGTATCGCATGCAGTCACATTGATGAAATCCATGAAATTGTCTCCCATTTTCTCCTATATCTTCAACACCCAGTCCTTTCAATATAAAAGTTAATTTGCCATCAGAAAGTAAATAAAGAAAAGCAAAGATAATGAAATTATGGTTAGTCAGAACAATAAATGTTGCAATTAACCGATTCCAGGCCGCTGAAAGAGTGCGCGCAATCGGAGAAGCGTTGATATCTAATTTGCTCATTTCTTCCTGTACTTTTCGTGGCACCCAAAAAAGGTGGAGCACATTACCTTTTGTGGAACCTGCGTTTCATCCTCTGGTTACCAGAAAAAGAATGAAGAAAACTAGAGAAATTTAAGAAAAGATAGAAGAATTACTTCACAGGCTAAACTTCAAAAGATGGTTAATTGACACAATAGCGTCCATATGGGGCAGAATGGGCTACAATAGTTGATGCAATCTACATGGGTTGTTCATATAGTGAAGAATTGGGGCAAAATCGAAAAGATGTTGGAAACAAAAGACAAAAGTACTCAAACCATGCAGCCGACTTTCGCACAACAAGCAACTGGCACTGCCGTCCGCGTCCTTGGAGAGTTCAGCCTTCCTCATGTGTCCTTGAGTTCGCCGTCCAGGTGATGTCATCACCATCCATACTTCTTCAACAACAGGATTGTTTTTTTCCACACTTTTACCCGTCATTTCTCATCATTCTTTTTAATCCTTCACTTCGCACGTTTGCATGTTGATTTGTTGGGGTCTGCGTGATTCGAAACATTTATAAATATTTAATTGAACGCTCAGTTTACATTCTCTCACGCTAAGCAATCCTGAGTGCATTCGTCTTGTATCATAACCATAATCCATAGAGGTGTTCAGTTCTCCACTATGTGGTTGGTTGGAGCTTGCTTTTCATGAAATCCCTACAATGCATGTGCACGAGTGTGCTGCGTCTTCGTCTCAGAAAATCATTCTCATTGTTCAGGTTTTTCACCATGCGACTAAAACTTTATCATATTTTTTTTTGATGGCAATGATTCTTCCAACTGAGAGTTTTGTTCGATCGAGGATTGTGTAACAAATCGCTTCTTGTGCATGGGTAGTTTTCATACCACATTATTTTTCAGACTATAAAATCAATTTTTGAAGGTAAAAAGCCTGGGTCATTGTAACAGATAAGGAGAAAGATATCCTCTCGTGTTACAGTTCGATCAGTGGGAAAGCAGGGCTCCACCCTGTGATTTGCCAATAAAAGGCTGAATAGAACATGGCTGGAATATTGCTGATTTCTTTTCTACACGGCTCGCATCACGTTTTAGTGCGCGGATCCCACCACTGCTAGCACTGGATTTTCGTCCATGATCCTCCGCAGTGATCTTCAAACATTTTTCGTATCAAAAGATTGCTGCTTATCGATTTCGTCTATATTATGAATCACGCAAAATGCTCTCGGAAGAACGCGAGCTAAAGCGTCCGCAAGGTGTTCGTCAGCTGAGTGCAAGAGACTGTTGAGAAAGGGAACGAACCAGGACCTTGGATCCTGAAAGTGTGCATAACTAGTCATTGGGACGCCGCTCCTCTCGGTATATGTGACTTCACATTTTCTAGTACACTTGAGTTGACTCATATATGACCAAAAACAGCTTGCTGTGTCAAATCTAAACAAGTATCTCTACACTCATGAGGTCCGAGTTTGCCTACTTCGACATGCAGTAGTAGACAATAACGGACGACAGTTAATATATTTTTGCTTATTAACAATCTACTGTCCAATTGTGAACTGAAAGTTGACTCGTATGACACAAAATAATCAAACCACGAGATTCCACTCGTACAAGCTGAACTAGCAAGTGATTTATTTATATCGCATCCTCAGGAAGTGACGGTGATTCTTGAACGCCTCCTTCTTTTTTTTGTCAATTCATTGAAGTGGTCCACTAATTGTTGTTGAAAAATCGTGCTGTTTAATGGTAATTTGCTACGTATATAGCTTTATACTACTGCCACTGCGTTTTTCGAAAGTTCGAGAAAGGTTGGAAGCCCATGGTAATTGCTGTCATCATGACATTCAGAAAGTTTTTCAAAGCTTTCTAGGCTGCTATTTATCAGACTTCATTTATGAGCAATCAGCTATTCTTATTCATTATCGTGTAGCGTGTGATAGCGAAAGATTTTACTTGAATATAGGCATACTTCAATTTTGAGAATTATTCTTGTTGCATTGAGTTCAACAACATCATATCAAGTTAAATCTTTTGAGAGACTTTTCAAGGAAGATCTAGAAAATCACATTAAGTATATATATAATCTTGGAACATCATTTCTGCGATCTTTTTTAAGCCACTGGCCTTCCAAATATCCCCCCCCCCCCATCCTCTTAATTGCGTGTGGGGCAACGGAGTGATCGGTGTTGCAGGGCATCAGGAAGTGATGTACTACTAGTACCTCGACGCCCTCTCTCCACATTCCCTTCAATCAGTAGGAACGCCTTAACTCAAATGTCTTCGAGGCTGCGTGGAAATTTCACTTGACCCTGAAATCAACAATGTTTGTGACGCTAAGCCTTGTGGAATAAAATGAAAAATAAAAAGTCTATGCAATAAATTGCGATCTTGCTGTACTCATTTACTGCGGTACTTTATTCGATGTGATGAAAGAAATCATGAGCTCTCTTAGATATGCTCATAAATCAACAATTTATATTATTTTATCTAAGCGGAAATCGTTACGCTATAACATCTCCATTGTGTTCGATGACAACTGAACGACTTTAGAAGGCCTCATGTTGAAAATATAGGGAAAACAAAACAAAGCGAAAGATGCAGTGTTTATTGGTATAGCAATAAATCGCTGCAACAAAAAGGCGAGACCAATATAAATCGCCGGTGTAGACTACTTTGAGGAATTCTCAATGAATTCTATTTCAGTAATATTACAATTTATATTTGACAGATATGAAATCTCTGGAGGGTTTTCACTTACCAATTTTATGGTACTACAGCACAGTGAAAACAAAATCAACAACGGAGTAGGAGAGAGTAGGATTTAGTCGATTCACTTGAACAGTATGTTTTATGAGTTTATCAATACAGGTGACAATTTAGACAGGATGACTGAAGAAAATTACTCTAAGCTGTTGTTACGATATTGAAATTTTTCTAATTATTTCTCTATCTTGGTTTTTTTCTAAGAAAGAGAATAACTTTTAGAATGTCTCCGAGGTGGTTTGGCAGACAATTACCCGAAAACTAAAGAAAATCATAAAGTGTTCCCTTTCATGCTATCTATAATAACTATTAGCTTTTTGGCTTCAGAAAACAGCGTTAAAAATTTGCATGTTCATTTTCCTTTATCAACAAACCCTGTATATCAAATACTGGGTTGCTCCAGTCTCTTTCGTATTTCGATACTATTGTAATCTCCGATTATTATTTGTTCAAAGAAATCAATTAATCAACATTAGTGTCATCTTTAGTTAAACGATATGCAACCAATTACTGGGCAGAGATTTGGGTGCCTTCTACTCACAAAAAAGAATGAGGACGGTGTTCAAAAAAGCCGATGAAGTCACTTGAGCTGGTTGTAGCCTTTGATCTTCTTCCCTTATGGATGCTGCTTCAGGGCACAAACAATATCAGGGCTATACGCTAACAGCGTGGTCCATCCAGTTTCTCCATAATGTGGCGAACCAACTTTGCTACGAGGTCGAACATTATCCTTGGAATAGCGACACTGGGTAGTTTCGAACGTTTCACTCGCATTGTTATAGCCAAATTCCGGAGTTGTTCTTGTAGACGTCGGCACTGATTGTCTGCTTATTTTCGAGAAGTTTCCAAGTTAGTATACCCTCCGTTCCCAGAAAATTTAAAGCATCTTCTTCCAAATATGGAACTTGTTCTGTGGTTGAGTTGACGAGTTTTTGACGATGCAGCCAGTGGACGTGGTGCCTCTGTTCTCGTAGTAGACCCAGATTCGTCCCCATTTATGATCGACTTGAGAAAGTTCTGCTTGAGCTGCCGAACTGAAGGATTTTCGCAGATTCTCACGAGTACAGCGCTGTCGTCAACACATATGTATCCACCGAGCATCGCTATGCTCTAGCCCATTTTATTCAGACGGAAGCGATAGTGCCACGGCGGTATAACTAAAACTACTAGAACATTCTTCAAAATACCAAACCTCTTGGCATCAACTCCATTTGAAATTGGAAAAAACTGAGTAAAACTATAACGCGAAAGAGATCATGGGACAACCCAAAACCAATGTCATTACCCAGCAAATAGGGAACTAGGGATTAGTATAACTGACAAGACGTCTTATGATAATTTCATAACAAAAAATTATATACAAAATCGCAGTGGGTGATTTTATATTCGGCACAACTCTTTAAAGCTTAAAAAAATCAGAAAAATCAGAAACAGGGGAATGCACGGCGCAGAGTTCAACGGTGTTCCTGGAAACGTTTCGGATAGCCATCTACTCGCATTTGAAGGACACGATTACGGGCGTAATCTGCCGTAAAACCAGTCACTTTCTGAAAATTTAAATTATGAGAATGTCAGTATGGTTGAAATGGGTTTACTATATATTTCATGGGCGTGTTTTGCTGAATGAAAGATTAGCTACAAATAGATTTTGCGTGAAAAAGTGGGATCAAAACCGAGAAGATATTTATAGATGCTCAATGATAGCTTGATTACACAACGAATCACATGAAAAGCTGAAATAATTTGATCCAGATATCCACGAAAAAGAGAAGTGAAAGAATCAATCACTTACATGAGAGATCGAGTTCATAATGATGCCGTTGGAGTTCATCCATTGTAATTCGGTGTCGTTAGTGTAGCGTTTGTTGCATAAGTCATTCCCAGCCTTACATAGGCATAAACCAAAGTGACCATCAGCATGGCATAGAATACGATCGTCAACGCCTTTCCTAAAAGTGTATTTCAGCAAGAGCTTCGAGTAACAGGAAAAAAGCGCAGAAAATTTTTAACTAGTGAATAGTGTCTCAACCAACTTGGCAAAAAAAAACTCGTATCGCAGGCAGCTTCTTCAGAATTTTTTGCCACTACTGAACAAGAATTTCAAAGATTATTTTTCCGCATACCTCTCTCTGTCTGTGAAATATAACTTGTTCTATTGCGTGTGTTCACATATGAGGGTCTCAATACCTTGTTTACTTGACTCATTTCAATCAGATCAATGAGTCAATAAATAAAATAAAGCTCTCGACGTTGATCAATCCCTGAGGGATGCGCCATGCATTCGACTTCAATCTTTAACTTCGTTTGAGGTGATTGAATGCATATTTGGCCTTTACAATGACTAGCGGTGGCCTCACGCTGAACCGAGTCAGTGCTGCTTATCCTCCCGGACAAGTCTGAGACCTGCCTGGTACCAATTTATCGACCTCGGAGGGACGGATGGCTTGGTGAGCCATGAGCGCGAGATCGAACCATTGACCTCGTGTGCGACGCAGAGCACCTCTAACCACTGCGCCACATGCGATCTAATGAGACAATAAAGAGCAACAAATTGAACTAAGATGGGATGGTATAGTAATGGGTGGATGTATCACGTAGATGAAAGGAGCACCAGGTTTGAGTGAATCCTTGAAATCAAAAACGACTTGTAGAACGACTTTAGAGATATGACACGATGCCATTGTTAGGCGCGTACTTCAGCTGTATTTACAATTACAGCTTAAACGTATTAAAAGATTCTTCAACCGCAGCCGGATTTCAACGGAATCACCTTCGCAGACAGTAATTGCTGAACAACGAAATAAGTGAAAGAAGTGCTACGACCTTACATTACATAATAACACGGGTCATCTAACATTCGGTTTTATCTAATATTGAGTGGTATAGCTGTCAAAGACAAAGCAATGAGCTAGTGGGCAATACGTGAGACCAGGAGAGGGTAATCACAATCTCGATATCAGATGTTCCAATCTTTGCTCACATTCGAGCATTCTCAAGATATCGCTTAATCTAAATACGCCAATTTCATAAGTTTATAAACTTTTCATTTCATAAGTTTATAAACTTTGATATGACTTGATGGACTGACTTTGCGACCACCTAGTATTCATCTGCTTCTAAGATTTCACTGCATGTACTGCAATCTCAAAATTTTTTAACCACGCATCCATCATTAAGAAGATCCTCCGATTTGAGTGCGGGTTCAGCTGTTATTTGAAAACTTGGTTTTCCCTCAATGTCGCAAGGTGACCGAGTCGCTTTCCTTGGAGTCCTCGACAGCCATACGATAAATGCTTGACTGAATACTTGGACGGTCCGCTTTCATGAGTTATGTGGACCGCAGAAAAATTCCATTCGTCTCTTCTTCTCGCGATTGTCGTCCATGGTGGTGGTTTGATTCGAGCATGGCGTCTGACGCGAGTTTCATACCGTGATCTGGAGAATAGCGCAAGGTGCAGAATACAGCTGATGAGAATACTGCTGATTGATTCTTCCAATAAACACGTCACAACGTGTAGGTGTTGGCCTCGGGAAGGGTATATTCTCGTGAAGTCCACTCTATAGTTCGCTTCGTCCATCTGTCGGCTCATCTTCTTATTATATGGCCGGCTTATCTGTGTTTTGCTATTTATGCATTTTGCTCTAAGTCGCGAGGAAGTGATAGCTTTTAGGGATTTGAGCTATGCAAGCGGCTAGGCGTTGTGAATGTCGACCGATTTTCAGATAACATCGTTCAAGCGCTCTGTAAATCGTTCGCAGTAGTCTTGACATGCGAACTATTAGTCCACGGCTGCGCCGCGCTGCAGAGCGTTGGGAAGACTGTTGAGTTGTAAAAATTAGCGTTGTGTGATTTAGAGTCCGTTGCTTGGTCGGTGGCTTCCTTGAGAAGCCCGAATGTGGTCCAAGCTGCTCTCCCTCTTCTGTCAAGTTCCTCCTTCATGTTGTTCTCCGTATTAAGTGAGCGACCAGGGTACACGTACGAGAAGGTGTCCGTAGTCGGAGAACCATCCAATTTGTTATATTTACCATCACACTTTTGATTTTTCAAAAACTGGTTCTTGATGAGAGTTATACGTAGTTCGGTCTTCTGTTCTGCTTCGTTGAGTTCCTTGAACATCGTCTCTGCTTCAATAATGCATTTATAGAAAATGACGATGTCATCCGTATAACGAAGGTTTGACAGGATTTTTACATCGATGCATATGCCCTTCTCGCCCCAATCAAGCTACTTCATTATCCACTGCAGTGCGTCGATGAACATCTTTGGCAATATCGTATCGCCTTGTCCAACCCCTTTTCGAATGGGTATGGTAAGAGATTGATGAAAGAGCTGTTTTTCGTGGCGCAGTTCTTATAGCAGTCTGATAGAGTTCCTATATAGTACGAATCCACTGCAAGACCGACAAGCTCTGATAGGACTACGCGTTTTGGCGCTGTAGAATGCTTTTTCACAGTCGATAAAAGTTAGGGATTAAGGGAAGGTGGTGTTTACGACAGATTTCTGTGACCCTCTACTCGATTTGCATGTGGTACTCAAAAGCAAAATCCTTGTCAAAATTCTGCTTGCTCAACTGATTGTGCCTCATCCAAAGCTCTTAATATACGCAGAAGGATAATTTTTATCAAAAGCTTATAAATTAGTCTCAACAAGGAAAATCAAATGATTTTTGCAAAGACTCCTCGATCACCTTTTAAGGATGATAACTGAGCGCGACGCCCTCTACAGTTTTGGGAATTTTTCCTTTTAGAGGTAGGAATTTATAAGTGCAGCGAAAAGTACATGTGAATTATTGCCTCCGGCTCGCAGAAAGTAGGTAGTGATGTAATAAATAGGCGAAATACGATCAATCCTTAGGGGACGGCAGTTGCTCGATCGCACAGGGCAACTCACAAGAGATGCCCAATTTTCGTTATTCTGTTATGGTTTCCCTCTATTTGGAAAAAAAGTTAAGTTTTTGTGTTGCTCTGGTACTCCGTGATTCTCTTTACATGGTCATATGTTTTTCGTGCATATATATCTTTTCTGTACGGTAAAAATTTTGGCAAATCGCAATTTTCTTTTCGCAATATCACGCTGTTATTATTGGTTTGAGCCAGGTGTATATAAGTGGTCGAGAGTAAGGTTACAGAAGGACTTTTTCAAAAATCAAACATATTGTTAGAATTGCGGAGATCTAAGCTCTCAAATAATTCCTAAAAGTCTAAGAGAAAAGATTTGTCTAGCGAGAAAGGCCTTCAAACAATCGTGTATCTCAGATCATTATGTCATGAAAACAGTTGCGAGAGTAGAGAACATGTCAATATCATCTATTATCAAATTGTATAACAAATGAGTTCGTCCAATACACCCACTGGAGGAGAAAAAGCGATTTGTGAACACACTATTGTCGAAATCTGAGAGATGACAAGGGGAAATTCGGCAGGAATTGCTTTAGACATGTGTGGACAGCATCAGGCTTAGAATGGCTCTGCAATATACCTGTAACTATTGGCTCCTTCATGCGCCCACTTCTAATCAAACTTATCCATTTCTTCGATATGTACATTTTTTGAGTAAACTTAACCGAAAAAGTGAACCAATATTTGATACAACGGTAAGTTCCCGCAAATTGCTGTTCAGACCAAATACTATCAGTCACCCTTAGAAAATTCGATAGGCTCGAGAGCATGGATAATACATAGGAGATTGAGTAAAGTCAAATGCTTCATTTTTTCAGTATAGTTCGTATTTCTCATTGCGTTCCTTTCGGAAAAAAACTTCAGAAGACTTCCTTGGAAGACTTGAAATGAAAATGAGTCTAGTGAATGAGAGAAAGGAAACACTTTGATTATCTGTAGCTTTTAGCGGTGTTTGAGGGTTACGGCTGCTTAAATAGCAAACAGGGACATATCGGAAAATTGTGGTGCCCTAATGGAAGGTGTGTTTCGAAATAAAATCGAATCCATAAGAAATGCCAACAAAAATTATTTAGCTTAATTTACAAGCGGAAGTAAGAGTCATTTTTCTAAATTGAGTCTCAGTTAACGCGTTCGGGACTGCGTATACTTCTCCAGATGCGCAATTATTCGAAGACCTTTTTCATAAGGCAGAGCTCTTCTCTCAGACTTCTAGAAACTATTCGCAAGCCTAAATCTCGGCGAATTCAACGCTTTGCTCAATTTCCAAGGAATGTGGCCTTCTCACCTCATTGCAATGTGGCAGCGAAAATAAGACCACGTTTCATTTTCGGCACGCATTTTTTCTTCGGCTAAGGTCTTCAAGCGGATACTCGGTGAAAGTTCAGTAAACGTTTGATAGCATAAACCCTGATGATTTTGAAAGCAGTGTATGGTTTATAGAAAAGTCTTCAGATAGCACTATGAAAGCGGAAAGACAATCACGTTTCACCCTTAAAGTTTCTTCCACTTCAGAGATATAAATGCGCCCAAGGATTGGTGAATTAGAGGAGATTATGAAGTGCCAGATTTGCACCAGAAACCTTCAGTTGTTATCAAAATGAAGAGTAAAACCCTGATTAAATAACGGAAAACGCACGCCACTTGCGAATTAAGATCTGAATCGATCAACTGTCAACCAAACCGAATTAATCAAGAACTTCTTCCCTGTGGGCAAGATATGAACTCATAATAATTCACTCGTCTATTTGTAACAGTTACCCGCAACTCATGTTCATATCTCAATGAGCCATTACATGTGTTAAACGCCTCTTTCGACCAAATTCCCAGCACTCGTTCCAAGCTTCTTATGAAGTCAGTCTGATTTGTGCATTTATTTGAATACACTTATTTTTACGCCCATCGTATCGTGTGCAACACTTCTGTGTCTTTATAACTTCACCTTATCTCTCTATTTTGGTTTGCAGCACTATTTATCACTATTCTTGAGAAACTCGAAATGAATGTAAACTAACATACCGGAATGGAAAGTCCGACCAATCTTCGGCGCAACCAGAGAGGAACATACTACGAAGATCGGACAACACATCTAAAAATCTAGTTTTTAGAGTGAAGTTCTCAACAGAACACCTTGAAGAAGCAATGAAAACAAAAGAGTCTCGAAAGTTTTTTTTATAATATGGCTGTCAGTTTGACTGAGTTTAGTGCGATATGTGTTTAGCTTTTCGAACCCGAAAAGTTGCTTGCTGATAGCTACGATAGGGATATATAGAAAAAAGAGTGATGGCAAAGCGGTGGCGTCTGTGGTGTAGTGGTAGCACATGCCTCCGGTATAGTGAAATGTCGGTTCAACTCCTGCTTGAGGTCGAGTTTTTTGTTTGCCACTCAACTCTCTTAGATGTAACGAGAAACTCTTAGCACAATGCGAAGAGACGAAATCTCCGTTACTACGAAATCCGGGCACTTAAAAGAAAGAAGCAGACAGAAAAGATTGCCCTTGATTCACTAGGAAACCGTGGACAGATGCAGAAAAGGTTTTCAATTGTTGTTCTAACATGGTAATAAAATACTTTGCAAGATATTACTTTCACTGCCTTAATTATTACAGAATTTTTTCTTATTCTCTGACTATCCCGATAGATTTCCGATGAATAGTGAATTTACTGACAACTATAGCAGTAGTTGCCATAGCAGGTGCCAGGATTCGTGCATAAGAGCCTGTTGTCGATGAATGTGAACACGCTGCAAGTGAAGCACTTTTTTGCCTCATCCGAACTGCTCCTCACCAATGTGCCAGTGTCAAACGAGAACACAGCAGTCATCAGGTGTAACAGGGCCAAACTCTGTTGGATCACCATACTTTGCCTGAAATCAAAGCGAGTTCATCGAGGATGGGCGATTGAGAGGAAAGTGAACGCCACAGCAAGAGAGATTCGTTTTGAAAAAAAAAAGAATAGAGAAACGGCTGTAGTAATTAAATTTTCCAAAATCTATGAATTTTCATCGTAATTAATGATTTAAATCACAACGACGACTCGTTAACTAAAAGTCTGAAAGAGAACGCAGGAATTTTATTCGAATGAATCTACTGTAATGTGCATAATAGATATCTATAGAGAGAAGTATTGTTACTCTGTTAGAAGATGGTAGTTCATGTGATCGGAATTTCTAAGCAACCACTTACTTCTAAAATTATTTCTGAAGGCAGATTATTGAAAGGTGTATTCTCACAAAAATAAAGATTAAGGCAGATTTCGCTCATGAGTTGTTTTGTGTGTATTTGAATTATCTCTCTAAGAAATGGTTAACTATCGGAAGCGTCGCTATTGTAAAACTTCCATTTCTATCGGAGTCGGATTTACGATTTTTGGTGTTCAAACCTAATCTTTCGATGCTTTGCTTTTCAAAGGAGTGCTAAGGTCAGTAGAGTTTGAAAGTGAAGAGTGTGGGATACATTTGGTCGAGCCTGAAAATGTATTTACACTCAAGCTAACATTGGCAGTGGCCATTATGTCCATTTCGCAAATTGTCATTCTGGGCCAGTGGAAGGGGTAATTCATTTAAGTTTTCTGATTTAACACTAATCGCAGCGGCACAAGCAAATCAAACAAACGACTATATAGAAAAGCATTGTTGGAGCAGCATGCCCTCCTCTTTTTTACTTACGAAACAAGAAGCCATTGAAAATTGAAGAAAGAGAATTTTGTCTATTGCGTTGAAGTAGAATTGAGCTTTGAAAATTGCATATATTGGTAAGAATTGCCATCGAACAAACTGGATGAAGCGTTTCACATCGAGGCCTGATTCGAAGTATGGAGAAGAGATCTCTGCATGGATTTACGACCAAAAGATTCAAATGTGTGCTAGTACGAATGCTTGCGAATGGTTTGCCACGGAGATCTCTGAAAAACGTTCGGAAGCGGCGACGTGTAGATATTTTCGTTTTTTTTATTACGAAATATAATTAAACAGTACACAGGAAGAGAAGAGGTTATAGACGCCGTGTAGTATATCCATGGTTAGTGGTTAGACTCTGATTGGTCTAACAAACCGCCATACTCCTCCGGGTCAGCGAGAAACTAACTTTGCTTGGGAAAAAGCTACCTTTAACAAACATGTGGTGTAGATGTGCCTCGAGCGAGGCCTTTTTATGATTTGAAGGAAAATCGGTTTGAAGAGGGTCTAAGAACTTTTGCAACGAAGGCAAAGCGCACAAGTGACGGATAATGCCAGAAGCAAAATCAAACCACTCTGGATGACAGGTGCGGAGAAACAGGTGGAAGAAAGAAGCGGTGTGGTCCACAGAATGCGTGAAAACGAGGTACATGAGTGAGATATAAGAATGAGAAAAAAAGAGACATAATTGGACTAATCGTAATTCACCCTGTGTTATTTGAAATCCTTTTCAGAAGAAACATAAAATAGCCCTTCTTTTCCTGCTTACTTGGTTCCCAAACAAAATCACACGTTTAGAATGTCTCTATGTAAAAATTTCTAATTTATGGTCCCAAATTTGACATTTGTTAACGCAGTTGAGTTTTATACTAAACAAAATCGTCTGAAGACATCTGCTAATTCACAACTTCCTCGCGTAGTATTGATGTCTGATTAATGTAATAACAAGAAACAAATGTTATCGATCAGCTCCATCATCATCTATTTTTATTAGCCATCAGTCGGACTAAGTTAACATCAGTAATATATCTCCATTTATCGTTAATGTTGATCAAAACTACTCACTTCGGAAGGCCAGCCGACTATCACAGATTTGATGTGATACTCAGCAAAGTTATAGCCCGCTAACCAAACCGCTGGCCTTCCTTATGATATGCATTATTCTATTACAAGATCACTGGAAATATGGTAATCATTGTCAATTTGGGTGCAGCTTTTAGAGCAATGGAATTGCAAATCCATCAAAATCAGCACACGACTGAAAGAAAGTTTTATCTGTGCCTTTTCCAATTGCTTATAGGGCTGCTAGCAATGCTTCAAAAAGGCGATCTAGAGCAAAATGCATGAGTATACTACTACGCACAAGTTCCAATATTGGAGGACTGTGATTCATTAGCTTTCACAGAAACATGATGCATCCTACTTACGGAGGTGCGGGTAAATAGTCGAAAGCTCAGAATAAGAATACACAATATGACTGTTCTAGGTTAGTAGTTTGCTCGGATGCCCTCAATGAAGAAATTATCATTACACTGCATGCTTTTTACTGTGAGTACGTAGCGATTTTGTCCAACAAACCAGGCGAAGTGAGACAACCATCCTTCTGGAGTTGGGAGCTCCAATCAATATAATTCCACATGTTATGTTTATAAATGAGAGGCTGTAGGAAACGAATAATCACGTAAATAGTCCTGATAAAATGTTCTTGGAAAGAAATTTCTCATGAAAGAAATTATATTACAAGTAAATTTTTTTGAACAAGTAAGAGAGGGAATCCGAAGTTGGTATAGGCGCCTGAGGCTGACGATATCATATACAACAAAATATTTAAAACAAGGGTTGCCGAATACTATACTTTCTAACGGCAGCACTGACGATTGCGACAGATTCTGTTGTTGCGTTGGATCTCCTGTTAAGTGTGCACATAGCAAGAAGGCGATCAGTTTGTTATCCACACTTTCCGTTGTTTGTCAGACTTTCTAGTAACGCATTTAACGAAAAATATGACAAATATAACGCTGTTCTGTTCTTCTGTTTTCTAATTGAAGCAAACTCAGTAGGCCACACTAGAATGCGACTAGCACTGATGTAGGACATAATGGTGCTCTCCGTCGTCCCCCCCTTCGGAATAGGTGGCTGGACGTAATGTTAACAGAAGTGATAGAAGGACAACCGTGAAAATGAAGTACAAACACAGCGAGCTGAGATTTGAGTGGAACTCGAGATTTAAGCAAGGCTCTTGTTTTGTTTTTTCTCATGCATTTATTCACTGTATGGAGGCTACTAGCATTAACGTATCAACGATAATGTCGAAGGCGCGCAAGTCCACATTGGACCAAATTGAGAAGAAAGTAGAGAAAAGCTAGAACGAATGAAACATCTTACTGTTCTAACTCTGATTCAGCTGCGATTCCAGTTTAATTTCGTTTAAAATCAATTTGTTCTCCCCATATCACTCTTGTTGGAGGATAGTTGCACACAGCACCAACAGATCTTTAATATGGTTAAGGGAGGCAAAGCAAAGGCTCGATCGGTGCAATGAGTAGCATGTGTACTGCCGGAAAGAGTGAGCAAGGCTACGATCTCTAAGTGTGGTTTTCAGTTTTGCATAGACCTCAGCATCTCAGTGGTTACAACTCACATCACACCTTGTTATAAAACTATTAGCAATAAGCAAAAGTTAAGTGCTGCTCGATCGACTGTTGAGAGGATCAGTCTTAGATTTCAGTAGACTATTTTATGACCTCGCTTAAAATACGACGTCCTGACATCATATTTCAAGCCTTTCTTGAGGTCTGTTATAGCACTTATAAAGTGTTAAACACGTGTGTTAACCGACCTTTTGGCCTCATCAGTGGCACGGTATCTTTTGGCCCCGTCAGTTCCTCTGAAATATATCCCTATGTACACAGGAACTGACGCCGAACCATTCACATTCAACTTACGGTGAAAGAACCACCGTAGTGCTTTTCCAGAGTGAATGATTGTTGAGTGTCGTTTGCTTGGATCACGGCTGTAACGCTAATATATATAAATATAAATATATATATATATATATATATGTAATACATCTCGACAGCATACTTTCCCCTCTACAAGGGCATATCATCGTGGAACTGACTGATCCAGAAGGCACCGCGTTACCGATGAGGCTGGAAGGCCGAAACATGTGTCTACCATAGCTTGGTGTCGATTCTTCTATATATAAGCGTACATTTCGAAGGAACTCACTGATCCGAATGACACGATGCTAGTGATGAAGCTGAAAGGCTAAAACACGTGTTTTGCACTTTATAGGCGCGACCACAGACCTCACGAAAGACTCAAAATGTGCTGTCAAGATGTAAACAAATCACTGCCGGCTGGTAATTGCCACAGTAATCTTCTTGTATTTAAGAAAATCGTTGAGGAAGGTTCTTCATTTGGAACGTGCTTCGCTGATGAAGTCTCGACTCGAACGACAACCACTATAAAGACTTACACCGATGGCGAACGACTGGGGACAATCGACTCGAATCATTGAATCTCAGAAAGGCGGAGAGCCAAACGATTTCTTTGTCACCCGCGTGATACCAGCTTAATTATCAAAAACTTATTATAAAAGTAGAAACAAGTTGTTTAAATACTACTCTTCTACCCATCATGCAAAAATTTGACTCACCATGAAACTACTTTCAACAACTGCAAAAATTCCTATTCTCTTAACAAAGCAAAAGCAGGGGTACCGATTTTGGCATCACAGTGACCAAAATCAGACGCCAGTTAGGCTTAGCATGCGAAAACAGGAAGAAGGACTGCCTATGTAAAGCTCTTGCTCCGTCTTTTGTTCGAAGACTGACTAACGAAGGCGACATCTGAAGTCTTTTGATTGATACTTTGGCGCATGTTCTGACAGGTAATGACGATTAGCAACTTTATGAGACTTGGAGAAGATGTAGTAGAAAAATGTGGAAACGCTTCTTTAGTGAAAGTAATGAGTGACGGTTACAGAACTTTTCTAATTCATCCGTGTTATTTTACTACATCTTGGAGTTCTAAAAATTTGATTCTTAGGAAAACGTGCATTTCAGAATTGAGTGAGGATATTGTTCAGCAAAGAGCTAAGCGCAAATGCATTACAATGTCCCTGTTCCTCAAAAACAGCCAATCAATCAACGGACATGACAAATTCGTAGTTGATATTTTGCGTTCACTGAAAGAGTTGGACAGATGAAGCCGTGTTATTGCAATTCCCACGGGTACTTCCGCCTACGAGACGCAGCTCATGATGACCGAGATTTCGTAGAACTTATTCTCATTCGACAAGTAATCTTATTTAACATTGACAAAGATCCTAGAGTAAATCTTATTCCAGTTCATCCTTATTGAATTTCCTCGAGTTTTCTAAAAAGTGTGTGACTTGGCTTTTTGCCCTAGTGAGACATTTGGTTGATCATTTCGATATTAAAGGCTTCAAAATCAATTTGAAAATTTTTCAAATTTTTGGGCATTAGGTCAGGTCGATAACTATTAAGTTGGCTAGGTTACAGATATTTGGAGTCCGCTGGAAGTAAACTTTGTGGAATCTTCTAGCGACAAATATCGGTTTGAAAGCGTGCCTGCGTAGTGGTTAGAACCACCTTGTAATTCGTACATAGCCACCACTTTGATCCCACACAATTGAACTCAAATTCTCCCATCTTCTCATATGGAAAAACCGGTGGTAGAGATGATACTTTCAGAGGGAAAAAACGCTGATATGGCACACCGGTAAGCCATCACAAATCAGTGTAAAAGCCAAATATGCACATGATAACGCCTTGCTATGTCATCACTGTAGTCGTAAAATTTCCACATTTCTAGAAAATTCGGAAGCCAAACACTTTCAACTATCAAAAGGTTCCATTCGCAAAAGTATTGCAGTTTTTTGATTCTCTCCTCGAAGATCTGAGAACATTTCAAGCCGTATCAGAAGGAGATAAAATCTTTTCGAGTCAAACAATTTCCTGGTTAGACAGTAATTTGCACTTCAAATGTGCTGACGCATTTAAATATCACACGAGCAATTCATTCTGGGAAGCCAAAAACGGCAAAATATAAAAAAATTTTTTAATACATGGAAAAGTAATGCCATTTCGAAGGCGGAAATGAAAATAGTGAAAAACTGCACCATTCTGCCATCATGTTGTTGCTAAAGGTGCCAAGTAGGTTCGCGCTCAAGTCAGAAGTTCTCATAACTCTCCCAGCCTAAAGGACCCAAAGACTCATAGTGCGCAGTAGTTAGAGGTGCTCTGCAGTATATACAGAGTTGTTCGATTCCGCGATCGGACTAATCAAGCTCTTCACTGCTGAAGGTGCTGAAGTAAATTGGTACCAGACCTGCCTGGATAAGTAGAACAGCAGTGATTGGTTGCATTAGTAGATCACCGTGAGTCATTTTATGGCCAAATATCATTCAATTATCACGATAGTACACAGAATCGAATCACTTAACTTAATCTTCATGGATTTATCAACTACGAACGCCTTAATCCTGACACCTAGAAAACCGTATGAAGTTAGAGCGAGGTGCACAGAAATCTCCCAGGTCTCCGACAAAGATTTATCTTCATAGCAGAAGTCGTAACTTTCGACTACCTCATGGCGTCCGTGATTTCTTACAACTAAGGTATTATGCTAATCAGAGGTTCGGGATTCGACTGATGAGATGAGCAAAAAGTGATATTTGTTTAACGACTAGGTACAAAATATCTTGGTTTATGATATAGAGTGTAAGAAGAGTGCTTGCACAAAAAATAACAATTATTAGTAATGAATAAGCGAGCGTACGAAGCTCTTACAAATTGCACGAAAACTATGAAAGTTGAACGGGAGTATTCTAATACCTTGACAAAACTTGTAGGTCAGAAAGACTCCATTAGTGCAAATAGATGCACCATGAACTGAATGGAGAGATCTTCGTTACGAAATCTGTTGGGCACTCTTTTGTGCAGCAAAAAAAGGATTCGTTTCTTAATCACAATGTGGCATGCGACTAAAATTGAATGAGAATCGATGGAATTCTACCAAGATTTGGACAAAGATGATACATGGCATTATGAAGAAAGATGATACATGGGAATATTTTCCGAGAACAATATTTTGATCAAGGAGAGGTAGTAGCGACCTTTTTCCTCCGGTAAAATTTGTTGTGTGCGTAACTCCACGGACCTCTCAATATAATCGCAGTGGAGAAGTGATTTTGGAAATTAGAATTCTGCGGGAACCCTAACATCTGCAACCTGGGTGGCCTACAATACTAGTTGGGATAAAATAGCTTGTATTGTAGGTGATGATATCGAAGATAAACAAGCATGAAAACCAAAGTCCTCTTTCACCCAGTTTGCTCAGTAAACAAAATAGCGTGTTAATCCTTCAAACATATTCGTAGCTCATTTCTAATGAAGAGTTCATATTATTGATGAGGAGGACGGAAAATGTTTAACGGCTCCAATTCAAGAGTCCAAATATTATTCAGTGAAATGTCTATAGTTTCAACAAATCAAAAGATGTGGATGTCACCCGTAGGTAAAACTTTTTTTTGGTTTATAAGATGCAACTTCGAAACAAGGATAATTACAGTGGAGAAGTAATCTTAAAAATTAGTTAAAATTCTACTCAAGGATTGTTTAGTTTCTCATTGTAAGTTGAACATCTGAAGAAATTGATATATTCCGATTATAGTTCTTCTACACGTTGCGATAAATGTCGTCTCGTCTCAACTTGAGGTCCTATCATTTTTTCTTCGAGGGGATTTGTTCCTTCCGTGCTCTCGAGAATAAATATTTTCTTCGTTCGAGGAGAAAACTTATGTAAAAGAAAACGATTTACAACGAATCCATTTCCAGATTTGCGTGTGTCTTATAAGAATTCCAAACAAAAGATGACAAGAGCTTCAAAAGAGTTCTTTATCTTTGACAAAGTAATTTCAAGCGCCCAGCAAGAATCGAGGAACCACGAGTGCTCTAAATTAGTCATCATGTTGTTCTGAACTGGTTTTTTAACTGTAGATATCGTTTTGAATGTCAATGGTACCGCTAATAAGCGGTACAAAGCAATAATCTCAAGAATATAACTTTCTGGCTTGTAACATTATAAAATTGCACGAAAGAGAGCCGGAATAATTTTCGTCACAAGCTAAAATCCCATTTCTCTGAGTTCTTGCATAACGCATAAAATCTTTGTATAGATGTTTTCATCAGCATTTTGAAAACGTTAAAAGAGGTCACGGTGATCTCGATAGGTTGACTCATGACTACCGGTGCAACAGTCTTGCCAAGAATTTTGGGAACTTATAAAACCAACCTTATTAGAAAAAATATTATAAATGAACAGCAAAATGATTGATAGAGATGAGCTGCTAGCAATCTCTGGAGCAAAGTTATCTGCGAAAAGACATTTGACCGTTCAAAGAAGAATTTTACTTATACTATATACATTACAGCGCAATGGATTACAACTTTGTTACGGTATGAGAAGAAAACCACGGGTATAAGCCGACAACTTTTTTCTCCATTTTCAGCGATGATATATTGTAATATTTCAAATACTATCACTAAGTTGTTGTTTCGAGGAGGAAATGCTGTACATGGAGGAAAAGCATATAAAAGTTTGAATTATATAGATAGGCAAGTGATGAGTTTGATATGGCGTGTAAAAATGTAACAAATAGCCTAAAAAGTACTTTTTTGGAAGTATGATCCTCAGACATGACATTTGAGCGTTTATGCTGAGTGGATAATCGCCTGTTGGAAGATCTGCCGACGGAAAACGGATGAATAAAATGGACTAGCACTTCCGAAATATCAATAACTTTGCATATTAATCACAGGAAGCTCACGAAAATGTTCGAGAGATTAGCCGCCATACCCTCTATTAGCCGACTTCAAATCAACTAGTGGAAGGTGGCCGTCGAAATACGCAATTAACAGAAGGCCCTGATGCCGAATGTTCAAGAATTGTCGTTAATTTCTCAATGATCAAAATACTTGAGAATCTGAAAAACTTCAAAGAATTTTTGAATACAGACTGCAGTCTAATACCACAGGTATGTATGAGGTAGTTATAAAATGTTGCTCCCATCTTAATTATGCTTGTAACCAAAATTAGCGGAAAACTAATGATTATTTCTGTAGCGAAAGCATTATAAAGGCAAACCCAAGCTGTAGATTAGAAAGCACTTCCTGGTGTACGAAACTGCTCGTGTTCACTTGTTCTCGGATTCTTGGTGCTAACACCGACGTAAAAAAGTGAATTACGACTTGTGAGTTTTAAACATAAACATAATTCTCATGTTGCGTAGAAGAAAGAAGAGGCACCTTTTAGGGAGAGATTGAAAAATTTTAGTGGCTTATATTTCAAACTTCTAATATTTGATTTAGCCAAAATATGATGTACTGGATTTGGCATCAGCGGCTTTTTCCAGGCGATTGTGTGTCAATTCGGAATGATTGCAGTACCAATGTATTCGATGCGAACGTGTCTAGATAAAAAGATAAGGAGATAGCCATATATGACAGCGTTATTTGATTGCAACAAGTAGTAAGCATGTCAAGAGCTATGAAGTATCTTGAAATTTTACATTCTTTCTGAATAATCACAAAGACGGGAAGAATGGCGGAGTTGTTAGCTGCAGTCTGTAAGAGAACAAGTGCTGATTTGGCACCTCCCACAAAACTCTCTTACAGAGCACGTTAGCACGCCTTAGCCCTAATGCTCCTAAAATTCAAAGACTCCAGCAAAATTTGATCTAAGCAACACGTGAAATGTTTGAAGACCTATTTGGCAGGCAAGTGCGAGGAAATGAATCAAGTGACAAAAACGCTGGAACCCACACAGTAGATGTGATGGAAAGTGATGCGAAATAAAGATGCTTATCCGCTTCTAGGCATTCAATAATCGAGGCCACGGATTTTTGAAAGGATCCCGCACTGAATAAGTCTTAGTTAAAGTTAAAAAAGGAGTGGAAGTAATCAACTTACACAGAATATTCAAGCGATAAGTTGGGAAGTGAGAAAAAAGTACTAACACCTGCATCCGGAAACATACATGAGCTCAACGGCTGGAATTCGCATGAGTTTCGATTGAAGTTCTGAGTACTGGTAACATTCAAATCGTAGTGGAGCTGATAGAAGTCCGCGTGGAGTAATACTTTTACGACCATTTGACTCTTGTCGTAACCTCTATCCATCTCGAAAATCGCCTGACAACGTCAAGGAAAAGGTTTTTGTCACCTGTTCATTGGCAAGAGCATAATTGATGAAATTTATCACAACTTTACGAAGAAAGTACAACTATTTCTTTAAGTATTTAATATGTCTTTATGAGGCAAAGCTGCATCGTCTTCCCTTAGCGCTCAGTTCATTGGTGTGGAAAAGGAAGGCTCTTGTCCGAACGAGGCAAAGCTGCATCATCTTCCCTTAGCTCTCGATTCATTGGTGTGGAAAAGGAGGGCTCTCGTCCGAAACAAGTGCATATGGAAAATTTCAATCAAAATTTCGTTTTGTCGACAACATCGTCCTCATTTTCCAAAAGTGTCAATGGTGCTCATCGATGCGATGAAAAGGATAACAACATGATTAAGTCAGAAAAAGCCAAGTTTTGAAGCCACATGGTGATAAAAAGCAGGATCACGTAGACAGTTTATTGATTATGCGCCTGACTGATACAACGAAAAGGCAATAGAGGAACAGTATGTAAATGACCGACTCGAAACTCCTTCCTCATAAATTTCACTTAGTGTTTTGCGATCTCTTTGCCATTCATCTAAGACGTAGGCTGACACCATGTCCAAGATTCTAAGCATTACACACCGAGAGCTGGAATTATGAACAGATGCACACAAATCAAGCCTTTTCAACACCGTTAAGACTCACTATCAACATTTCTTATCTTTAGATCTATGCAATGTGCACGGAAAGAGCAACATTTACGAGGTGGTCATATGAGATAGTGTTTATGGCTTATCTGCTCGCTCAACTGGCAGCTGCATATGATTTATAGACATCGGGATAATGCTCGTAGACGTAAGCATAACGTGCTGGAAGCATACCTAAATCATGGGGGAAGCTCTTGAGGGAAATCTCTTAAGGGAGCATGGGCATTAGGGAGTAGTGTGTTATTGATAAGACGATCATCTCATGTGACTGGAATGAATTTTCTGAACTTCAATCTAAATCTTTTACGTAATTGGGCGATTATTCGGTTGTACTGATCGTACAAATAAACGAGCTCATGCAAAAGTACTAAGCGATAAACTCGTTCAGTTCGTTTTCCTTTGTTGGGCATGTTTTCTTCCTATCACTTTTTTTTTTCTGAAACGAGAAGGTGTTTGATTGCCTCTATCTATTCTCGATGTCTTTTTTAGAGTGCAAATTAGATGAGATTGCCGTCTTTTGACATGAGTAATTTCGATTCATTTTGTAGTCAGGGGAAGCCATTTCGAAATGCGTTTACGAAATTGTCAACAGAATGCCCTAAGAGTATCATTTTCGGTTGATTCCCGTGGGGACATGAAGTAACAGAATTTGTAAGTCTCATTGTAAGCATCCATCGTGGCACTTTAAAAGTGACGTTAACTTTAATTATCATGAAAAAAATCATGTATGAGCGTTCTTTGGTTGGTAAAGAACTATTGGCAATGACAGCTATTCGTTTTCCACACAAATAGTTCCCGACACCACTTTAATTACGAGCTTATCTCCCGACACGGCTTTAATTACCAACGGTGGGGAAAATATTATTTCACGCCTTGTTGCGATACCCATAGGCTTTATCACTATTACAAGACGGCAGTCCACAAAGTTTCTAAATAGCGCTCACCAAAAAATTTGAACCTCAATGAGTAGTGGTCACTTTGGCAACCACCATTGCCATGAGGGAATAAAATGTAAAACTTTATTGTCCGATGAACTTCTACTTTCATAGTAAACGTTACCAAGAAGTAATTCTAGAACACAAATGCAACAAAAAATGTAAGCTTCAAAAGACACTAAAGTGATCAGTCAACAGTATTTACAACTCATGAGAGTTCTCTGAAAAAAAAGGATAAACAAAATCTTTTGAAATCTGTCCGTTGTGAATTGTCCTCTTTGGTGGCACATTATCGGCCATTGAAAAGAAAGAAACATTATTCGAAGATGGAAAGGACTGAAAAAAGAGCATATTTCTCTACTAGCAACTCGACAGATGTTGTTTCGATTGTGTTCAGAAAAGAAAGCTGTGTCGTTATAGTTAGAAATGTTGCAGTTACTGTTATATCATCATTCTCATACAGCTTTTCAACAGCCAAAAAATCTAGCATTGAATAAATATGTAAGCCCTCACAAATAATGACTTTTGCTGAGATATACAAAATGTTGTCGGGACACCGTCATGTCACCAAGACAAGTACAAAAAAAAACCACTTGTTCGAAACTCGTACCAGACGGCAACAAGTGTTATCATGGGAGGCAAAGAGAGGAAAGAATAGCTTGCTTGGGAGAAGAATTAGCTCTGCTATCGACCGCTCTTTTACAGACCCGCTCAAAAGATTTAATCTGAAAAGGATATTACATGTTTTGAGCCGATAGGTCTAGTGCTATATAGGCGCCTATTTCGTCCTATTGGGACTCATCAGTAGCACCCTCCCTCGGTTCCGTCGATCCCTTGAGGATAATCCTCTGAAGGAATCGACGCCGAGTAAAAACTAAGCACCCGAAGTAGGATGACCTCAAGGGATCGACGGAACCGAGGGAGGGTGCTACTGATGAGTCCCAATAGGACGAAATAGGCGCCTATATAGCACTAGACCTATGGGCTCAAAACATGTAATATCCTTATCAGAAGAATTAGCCATTTCAAATGAGTACTAAAGAAAAGCCACAGACTTCAGGGTAGAAAGAAAAAATAGGTACCACTAGGAAATCATATATTAAATCCAAACAAGAAAATAGCTTCAAAACTATCCTTCACATAAAACGAAGTAAGTGATGGGCTCCTGTAGAATTTGTAGAAATTCTACCTGGCACATTACGTTGCCACTTAGGTTGAAACCACCTGCATGACATTCATCTGTATGAAGCAAAGGAGTGCGTGATGTGTCCTACTGGTAAAGAAGGAGATCGCATTAGTTTTGGCTAATATACCTGATCTCCTGTGGTACATTTTTGACAAATACATAGGCAAAACAAGCAAACTGCTTCGTATCTGCATAGTTGAAAAGTTGTATAATTTCTTTTTTATATGCATTCTGCACTCAGGTCAGGGAGATATAACGGTGGCGACCTTGACGTAATGGTGAGAATAAGTGAAAAAACATCGGTGCAGAAAATCTTGAAGCCTTTTGTATAGATTTGAAGAGCCCAGGAATGAACAGAGGAGCAGTGTGTCCTGGTATAAGAAATGACATATAGCCTTATCGCATTTTGGTCTTCTAGCTTGAATAAGGTTAATTCTATTGATGCGTAGCAACATACCGAGTACATTTCCAACATGTGTACTTGACCAGTGGACTTCATGTGATAGCCGAACAATTGATTTGAGTAATTTGTAGATTGTAACTAATACAAGATGTATTAAGCGAATAATCAGATATGATTTGGTATAACATGTCATTTAGGCTCTTAGGTAGACGAAATTTCTTAAGCGTTAGTCACAGATCTGAAAAGAGAAAGAGAAACCTTCTGTAAGCATTTGTAGGATATCAACAAGCTTTCTTACAGGCATATATATGTCTTTATATATCGATACATATATCAAGCTATTTTGGTGGTTCCTAGTAGTGCAACTAAGGTAGTTAGCAAGATAAGTTGCTGTCGTAGCTGGGAGAGTTAATGAAGGTTGCTACTTTGCTGATGACCGAATCAGACAACTGGAGTGGAATTGACTAATCCTATTCAAAAAAAATTCCTTGATCTTCAGACCTGGCCATAAGTTAACGCAACGTGTGTGATCACAAATTACTGGAATCCTCGGAAAGAGCAGTACTAAAACTAATCGCCACGTAATGCTTCATTTTTTATGATGTCATTTGTCAATAATATCAAAAGTTTTCAATGGTATTGTCGTATTTCCTTCGAAGAACTTTGAAGAAATGAAAATAATGAAATAGAAGTACTTAATTTTATTGTTATTTTTGTTCGTTCAACAATATGCTATTATTTATTATCGTTATTATTATTGCTATAGCTTTTATTTACATATGTCAACACAAAAAAAATTTTTTATTCAGTATTTTACAGTACATTTTATTGGTACTGCACTTGTTTGATAGGACAGCACCACTGCCTTGATACATTAGTAGGCCACCATAAATCATTGTAGGAGCCAGATAGTCATTCAATCACCTCATTTGATGCTTTATAAAGACGAATGCTTGACGCATCTCTTAGGGATTTATCAAAACACGAAACTTCATCACTTTATCTTTCTTTTATTTTACGTCGCATCAATATAATACAATCTCATAGTGAGATAGACAATAGAGTATAGGTGTATATATTTTAGAAAAACCGAGATGTCTTTTTTTCAACAAGTGAGCGTACCGAGTTATTATTTGTTTATTACCACTGAGTCTTGAGATGAGTAATTAGAGGAAGATTGACAAATGTGTTTTCGCTGTTTCCAAAGACGATAAGTCTTCGGGATTCTAAAAACAACTCCATGAGAGTGATATCTGACGTAAAACAATCATTGCTTGCTTTTCAGAATCAATAAAATCTCAGGGAAGTAAAATAGGAGAATTGAAAGCATGAACAAAGATGATTTGAAATTACATAAGTAAACTAGAAAATGTAAGTTAAAAAAAGGTATAGAAATGCAAACAGGTGTCAATCTCTGTGATTCATTTTTTGTAATTCTAGATCTGATCATACACTAACATCTTCTATTTTCTAATTTTTTTTTCAGATAATTCACCTCAGAATTCAATAAAAATCCGTTCAACTAAGGGTTCTAAGATGATAAGTGCTATTCAAAAGAATAGAAGCGTAAAATTCAAAGCAGAAATCCAGAAAAACAAAATAGCTAATTATTTGATGCTTTGAGGTAATATTTATCTGTCTCGTAGGGATGTCCATGTGAAGGAGAGAATCAAGTGAGCAGAAACCTCACATGAAACAACAAAGTGTAATAAATACGAGCCTGAGGGGGTGTGAGTGAAGTAAAATCCAAAGGATACTCGTCAACACTTCAAACTAATTTAGCTGAAACTTCAAAAGTCCACGTTAACATTGAACTTTGGTGAGTAAAAATGAAATGTCTTGAACTGTTTACCACAGTTGAGCAAAGCCCATGCAGGAGTTCGCTAGACTGAGCTAAGTTTTTCCTTAGAAACTAAGTGAGTAAGTTTGTGAACTTTTCGTTGAACATAGAATAGTCTAATTAATTTAATTTATAGAAGAATATAAGACAAGTGAAGGTAAATCGAATATAGCGATGGGAACACGACAAATAACACACATGACCATCAATTAGATTGTCAAGTGTGAGTGTTCGGATGAACGTAAAAAAAAAAAAACTTGGATAATTTTTCTCCAGTGAGAATTAGTGACGCCGGAGTCGCTCAATAAGCAATAATACGAGATTTATGATACTCACCAAACTAAATGACTTATAAGTTCGCGACTTTGAATGACACCAAAAAAATGAAGAGATGAAAAGTTCTAGAGTGAATTTCGAAACATTTCAAATTTACATCGCTCTTATTTCAGTAGCGATCATTAAAAAATTGTAACCCTCAGCTTATATAATGAACGACTTTATATATGAAATAGCTAAGCCTATTTTTCATAGACAAAGCACATCTATGAGCTGGAAATAAACCATTATCTAAGTTCTTTGTTGTAGAAAAGGAACTTTTTCGCTCTAGTGGAAATATTCATAGAAAGGTCAGTTTAATGTCTTGAGAAAATGTTTGAAAGAGTACCTAAGAACTTGTTAAACTTTGTTTACAGTGCTATAACCTTATTCACCATGAAAAAGAGCATTTCTCAATGTCAGAATGTGAAAGTGTAGCTTGATGCTGAATCTGATTACGGCTTCCCAACCAAAAGATTGCTTCACGCAGGCCCATTAGGAAATAAACTTTCACTAGAGATCGATACTTTTTGAGAGAAACCACTAAGGTTCTTATATCCACAACGTTCGTTGACTGTCGGATGTAAACGCCTCACTTACCTTGGGACACCAGAAGAGAACTGCTGGCACAATCAGCAAACTACCGGACATTTTCAAGTATTGAGGGCTTCAAGAAGACGATGGATGATTTCTTTACCTAAGCAAGCACAAGTATAGAGAACTGATCGTGGTATCGTTTCGCCATCGAAGATTTCAAACTGATTTTAAGCATTCTATGCTTTTTCGGCTCGTTATGTCTGCTCCAACAAGAACGAGAGATCACATCTTTTGTATACAGGCTTTGCGAAGAGTTGGCATCGACAGAGTGGAGTCTTTTGGAGAGAGATTCTTTTGAAAGTCTCGAAAGTTCGAAGGATTTGGCGAACATCATTTATAGCACATAACCATCGATGCACTTCAAGAGCCTTTTATGAGCTCACTCAGTCAAGTCATAAACTCCCGCATTAAGCATTTATTTCTATTAGCTCATCCCAAATCCAAAAACCCATTCGCTGAAAAAAGAGTGTGCCAATATTGTTGGGCGAAATTTGCTCGTAGACCTTTCGCGGCTTTGCTTACCTCTGACTTTTTTAAGGCAATGAATGGCTTCTTGCAAGAAGAGGAGCTTCAGCCTACCACATATCCTTAATGTTTACATATTTTTCATTGAATCAAAAAATTCTTTTTTTACATAACCCGTCATCACATATCGTGCCAATCCTAGCACTTCTGGCATTCGATTCGTTTCCCCGTACTCATCCCCCATATAGATCTTAAGATATTTCACGTGCTGTTTGAAGTGTTGCTGAAGTACTTCGCGTTCCTCGTAAATACCATGGAATGGTCGAATCAAATCTCCTTACAATCTTCCAAGATAACCTTGTCAAAGTGGAATGACGAAACGGCGTTTGGGGAAGGCGTCGAGTGGGCATTTTGCCTTTGAATTTGCAAGATATTTTTAAGTCGTAATTGAACGTGATTGTAAGCGTTCGCATCAGTCGAAAAAGTTTTGCGTCCGACGAAGCAGAGCATTTATGTTAGAACTAAATCGACATCCTTAGAAGACGGCTTATGGCTGAGGCTGAAATTCTTGAGGTGGTCCCAAGATTTGTTGATATTCACGTTTTCAAGTCTGCGTATTTTTACTGAAGCATGAAACAACATCCGAAAAAAAGCCGCAGATATAATTGTTGGCAAAATATAGAAAATAAAATTTAAAAAGGTGTATGAAATACTGTTGGATACTCAGTTTATTTTGTTTATGTTAGTTTTTCTTCGGAAGTGTTCTTGCTATCAATGGTCTTTTTCAACAAATCTTTTGCTAAACACCTATGAGCGCGTTATGTGCAGTGTAAAACTTTCTTCAATCCTTCTCAGGTGGCTTAAAGTTTTTTCTGCAGTCTTTTTTCAATTTTTTCGCACAATGCACCTATGTCTAACCACAACGACGTTTTCTTGCCTATTAAAGGTTACATAGAAGGTCATGTTTGTCCCTCTTTTTTCATCGCAAGGCAAAAAAATCCACTGTTTTGCTTCTGAAAAGTTACGAATAATTGATAAATCCATTGAGAATGAGAATTTGATCAACAGATTCGGCCCCACCCGCATTCATTTCAATGCATACTCAAGCGAAAATGAATCTTAGCCGAAATTTGAAACGAATGTATTTTTGCTTGTGAAAAAGTTAATCATATGTGACAGAAGTCACTAGAATCTAGGAACTTGTGGCAGCACGTGATGAGTTTTCTTGCCTCATTAACATCACGTAAAATCCATCTTTTTAGAGCACAAAATCACCTTTTCACATTGTGCTTTTCTTCTAATATTGTTTTTTATCAACCAGCGAAATAGGGGAATTTTGTCCAGTAGACATAGTACTTTAACGGAGAATGCTTCTGATTGTACTCTTTATTTTTCATTAATTTTTTCATTTTTTTTTATACATATTCATAGCTTTTTACACAGTTGCCCCCATTTTGTCTATAATCATTAAGCAGAGAGAAAAATATGAAGAAACGATCTTATAGAATTTTTTATTTTGCTTCACAGCAAAGGCATGACGTTGTAAATACGCAGAAGAATTAAGTGCTACGGAAACATTCGATCTCGGGTGGGAGTTAAACCAGTATTTCACCCTTACCGTAAGGGCGTGAAAGATAGTTTGGAACCATAGGAGATGACTTTTTTGCGACTTCAGAAAATCTTGCTTGAAGCGTGGTTTGGGTCAACGAGCTCATATAGGCTGACTTATGGTAACCACTATCCATCATTTTATGGTCGTTTCATGCGCCTCCCATGACGGCAAAAGCACATAAACAAAATTGATGTGTACGCGTCGGTGGTATTCCGCCTGATTGGCTTCGCATCGTCTTTTGTTTCCCTTCAGTGAACAATTAATGTCGGCAAAACGCATTCACATGGTGAGGACGTATTTTATCGGAACGGCGACAAACGCATAAAGAATCTCGAAAAGAACATGGCGATATCTTCCCAAAAAGTTAAAAAAACTGGACCTTCGGATATCTGATCTCAGTATTGAAAGGCTAACACAAAGTTCTTATGAAACTTTATCCGGTAGGCTCGACGTGAACCAATTCGGCAATAAAGCAGGAGAGCGGACTGCAACCATAGGTGAATAAAGTTCTAAACCGACCTCGTTGTATCTTATTTACGTTAAAAGTCGAGATTCATAATTGATACTGAGACTAAACAAAAGCCAATCTACACTGGTTCGTTGGGCAATAACGAACATTAGCGCTCACCTAGTGAGCAAATAGCCGTTTCCCTTTCCTTAAAACCATGCTACTTGATTGAACCGATTCTATAAAACGGATGCGATAATAATCAGACATTTAGTGTAAGCCTCAATAATTTTGAAACCTATCTTGCGAATTTGGAGTAATTTCAAGGATAAACTAAGAGATTGGAATCGGCAATGATCGAAAAAATTACAGGGTTTTTGGCGAGCCGACACGACATTAGCAACACTCAAATTTATCCAGTACATTAGAGCACCATAAAAAATAGTTTGTTGTTCCGACGATTTCGTTCCTGTTAGAGTTCGGAAGAGTCAAATTGACTTGAAATTTACATATCCAAAGTTTTTCCACAGATTGAGTAAAAGGAAATATTTATATAAATGCTCAATCACACAGTAAATAGTTTCTTTTTAATGCTCATAATTTTGTTGTTTCAGAGCCTCTAGCCTTATTGGATAGCCCAAGGTTATTTTACCACTATGTGCATGTGCGACGCGCTCTTAATGGTGTGCTTGATTTGATTTTAAGTTTGCCACCTAAGTGTTCCTTTTTGCAGACACTGAGTGGCGTGTGCGTTTTGTCAATGTAATCGTCCTCCCACGCTTTGCAAAAGATTAGTTGAAGTGTAAAAAGCGAAAAAAAAATCATTCACAGCGTTTCCAAAACCATAGCTATTCAGGACAGGTTTAGACGAAAAACACCAGATCCCCGAACATTAAGTCTAGTGAGAATATACTCTTGTTCAACTCTACACTTCAATTCAAACAATATAAGTAGAGCCTCTAAAGCTGTGCAAAAAGGGCAGTTTCAGAAAACTCGGGTTCAGTGATTGATATACCACCGATTAGTCTCGGACGCCCGCTAATCGGTTGTAGCAGCCTTCATGACCACTTATGCATTACGAAAAACTGCATGATATGCCCATTGGTAGAAACGGTGACTGCCTGAGTTCACTTAGAATTTTTAATCTCTTGCATAGCCTGCGGAGATGAATATAATGAAGAAACGCAAAAATCACTTTGTGTTGTACGAAAAATACTCAGCCGGTGAACTAGAAATTATGCTAAGCACCTCACTGAGCCCGCATTGGGCACAGAAAAGTTAAGGGATGTTTAGTGATATGAAAGGCATTCGATCCCTGACCAAAGTTGAATCCGTGTATCACTCGTATCGGAAACGCGTGCTACCATTGTACCACCAAGACCACGGCTCTACTACCTTTCTGTTTTTAACCGACACCAGTGCAGCTTATTACGCGGGCCTATTATTATTTTAAAATTCCTACCTACTATCACGTTTATATGTCGTCCACTCATCCCAACTAATATCACTCCAGCTGCGCTTAGTGTTCTCTTAGGCGGTACTCTAAGGACCCAAGGAAGTACGTTAATAAATCGTTCTGCACAACCATTAAGCATCCTTCGCTTTCTCCCACACTTGTCGTGCTTAATGAGCTTTTTCTTTCACCCTTAATCGTAATATTATCTTTTGAAATGCTCTCGTCCGCTCTCACTAGTATTGTCTGCTCCAATAGATGATGAGACAACACTCCACGCACAATGAGCGGATACTGCAAATCACGTCATTTCTAGATTGAGCAACAGCAATTTTGTCATCCACTTTTACGATGTTTCCGTAATTAACTTTATCGAGTTGATCTTTTCTCGTAAGATGTCAAAGACCTCAGTTAAACCATAAGCGATCCAAGCTGAAATCACTGAAAGCAGAAATCAATGGGACGAGAAATGTTCGAAGAAAATAAAAATTCTAAATCATTAGGAAGTGCAGTTTTACAGCATTTAACCCCTAACGGACGGCTACAGAAATCATGCGACCACAGCGAATTGCGCAATTTTCGTTGTTTGATTAAGGTTTTTTCCTCGTTTGGCAAAAAATTTCCGGAATTGTTCCATCACTTCGGTAGAACAAGATAACTTCTACTCAATCATATGTTCTTGGTTTAGTCATACGTGTCTTCTGTAGAGAAAAACGCTACTTTACTACGCAATCGTACTAAATTTAGCATTAAATCAATTGTATCGCATTGTACAAAGGGGGATCACAAGGAAAATGATTAGTTTTGCTGGACCCTAGTTCTATACTAGACCCGAGAGTCATCATAGTAAACAATAATTGGGGACAGCAAGAAGTTTATTAAATATGAACACCCATGCTGCATTTGATACCTGTTCATCAATAACTCCACAATAACTAAGTTTATATCAATCAATCGCCTATTTCTATACATTCAGAGTTGAGGTAAGCGAGAAAAGGTTGAGTGCTTATGGATAGCAGAGGAATTCTGAGCGGTAAAAGACAACCCTGTTTGAATTAAAGGCATAGAGCATCGGCATTATGTAAACTATTGGTTAGAAATATGTGTCTAAAGCGAAGTATTCTCGGCTGCTTGTCTCTAACCGCATCCATATTGAAAAAGGTTTTTTTACGCCTTTTCGAAGTTTTAACAATTATTCGACAGTCTGAATATCGAAAGTCTGAAGGGTTCCTTTTTTTAAGATGGTTTTTTTTTATTATGCTGTCAAGGTAAAGTAAATTTTTGGTGCTTGTATGTTAGACGGCGACAAATTTTCAAGTAGATCTCATTCGCTGGTCAGGATCTTTTCCTAGAAGTGTTAGCAATCAATACAAAGCTTAAGTTTCTGGCTACAACTATGCTTTGCGGTCTTCTAAATCACCCTAATATCCACCTGCAGCATCTAGAATAGAATTTTGTTTCTCATTTGCGTTTAGTCTTTATTTTTACGACGCGTATAAGTCGCTGAAAGCACGAAAAGCATATCAGCGTGTAGATAGCTTTTCTTAGCATCTAGAATGTACTTTTCACTTGAAGTTTCTGTTGATTGGCGAAAAATCCCCAAGTGAGTAACAATATTTCAAACGTGATCGGTCGTTCCGCCCCGGCAACGTTCCCCCGTTCCGTGAGTTGGCGGATGAGCAAAGTCGCCGAAAAGGTTCACAGTTGAGTAAAATATGAAGGCAAGCTACAGCAACGACTGTTAGTAAGATAATCGCCTGATCCACAGCGTAACTCTGCGGTGATCTACCACATTATGAGTTGAACGGCAGCAACTTTTATTACGTTTTTTGAGGATTTTCTAACCGCAAAGACAGGAACGCCGTAGTTTCGATAGAACGAAAGATTCTGTACATGCTAACATGCTTTTTGCGTTTCAAGAGGATTATACTCGTGCTGAAAATGGAGGCAAAATGGGAATGAGAAAAAAATTATTTCTGGATGCTACAGCGTCATAAAAGGGTGCTCTAGAAAAATGGCGACGTATTGTTGTAGATAGAGATCAAAGCTTTCAAATGAATAAAAGCACTCGTGTGATAATCTCTGTTCAGCGAATGAGATTGGCCTAAAAGTTTGTTGCCGCTCAACATATGAGTATCAATTTTTCTTTCACACAAGGCATCTTTCGCTGGACAGAGGTTTTCATTCAGACATGCAATAAACATTTGTTAACACAAATCTCAGCAATCTCAGTGATGAACTTAGCTTTTGAGAAGGACAATCTACTGCGTTGTCACAGTCAGAAGATATTGAGTTTCACACTCAGCGTCGTGTCGATCGCGCAGCGCAAATCGCTTGTGGCGTCCGGTGCGCGCCGAGTTCAAAACTTAATATTCTTTTAGCTGTAACGACAGACTAAGAAGGCTTTCTCAGAAACTAGGCATATCCTTGGAAATTTCAAGATTTGCGCTATCTAATAGGCACGAAGGACTGAGAGAAATCCTTCCTGGCGAAAAATACATATGCAACAAAATTTCGTTCTTGCTGCTAAAATTGGCAGGGGATTTTTTTCTGAAGGTAAGCACAACATTGAAATCCCGAGATTTGAGCAAACGATCGGTTATTGAACGACGACGGCTCGATGCCAATTTTGTAATATTGCACATAGCGGAGGAAAGCATGCGCGCCTCATGTGAAATACAAACTTAATTCAGCGATGCAGCGCAATAAAAAGATTTCTTTGGAAACCAAGAACACTATTGAATTCGCTCGAGATTTGTTTTATCGAGGAATGCTGAATTTCAAGGAAAACCTTTGTTCATTGAAAGATGCTCAAGTGTTGAATAACATTTTCTTTCCCCTGTTACAGTGTAAAACGAAGACCCCTCAAGAAACAAGGTGCATCTTTCAGTTTTTCGAGATTTATACTATCGAATAGTAACTAATATGTCTAGAAAGAGCAAAAATTCCTTCTTTTTAAATATGGGTGCTGATAGGGGAAGTACCGGATCATACGCAATGATGAACGCGCGCTTTACCTGCACTTACATGAGCTGCGTATTGAAATTACCTCCATATGGACCTCTATTTGAAAAGTTTAGTTGTGAAAGATGTGCTTTCAAGCTATTTTCTTGTAAGACAGGTGATACAAATGCACAATAGCGGTTGAAAGTTTGTTAATTCCTTGCAAAGACGTGGTATTACCACTGAAAAGTGAAGGGTTTTGAGAGAAAAAAATCACTCTTTACATCAAAAAACCTTAGTAAAAGGTTCATTAGTAATATATTATTTTTTAAGTAACGATGAGATGCATCTGACTTATAAATTTCACCTATAATCACCAATAAACCGCTTATGACATCCAACGGCGGGGTAGCATTTAGGCGTGATATGTAATCTTCTTTTCCGCTTCTACGCCGTTCTATGGTAAGCTTCCAAAAAACATTTGCACTTTACAAATTCTCGAAATTTGGGCTATCTAATAACTAGTGAGAACAATAGTGAAGAGCCATATCGAAGCTTTAGCTGAGCAGATAAATAAAATTGAGTGTGAAGCATGATTTTAAATCTTGCTGTTGCAACGTAATGAAAAGGCTTTTCTAGGAATGAAACAAGTCGTTGAAATCGTAGAGATTTGAGCTTTCGAATGATTACCAAATTTCTAAGAGAAAGCTTTTATGGCAAGAATGGTCTTCAAACATTCGTGTACCTCAGTTGGTACACGTCGTCCCTTGAGGGTTAATTCAATTGGACGAGTCAAACTTTGCGTCAGGGTCATATCACACATTACAAAGACTATGATATCACGCAATACATTTTTGTGTGGTCTGACAAATTCAAGAAGTCTAATCAGTACACCTAACCTTCACGAGAAGGCCCTTCTTTGAAAACATGTAATAATTTTTAGCATTGTTGTCGAAAGGTTGAGAGCTTAAGTGTATAGAAAACTGGTAAGAAGAAGGCTTGATAAGTAGCCTTAAAGTTAATGAACGTTAATGAAATACTATTCCTCCTTAAACTTGCTAAGGACCAAAGTTTTTTCAGAGACTATGCTCTAGATTTTTAATAAATTACTCTAACGCAGTAGCCTTTATTAATGGCGATCCACTGCAATATATCATACTCTGCTGAGCGAAATCCCTCTTGTTCAGTCTGTTTTGTGTTTCAGAAAGAACATTAAAGAATTAGTGTCAAAAATCAGATATTATCGTGACGCGCCAAAAAGCTTAAATTTGCTGACATAGAAGTAATAGTTACGAGTTATGTAAATTAAGCCGTAATCTTGAGAAAACACTCGAAACGAAAGGTATGACATAGATTCATGAATTGCAAAAAGAATTTTTTTGTGGCTAATTAAATTCACCTTAGGCTGAAATATTGGGTGGTCTTATACATTCTATCGCATCTAGATACTTTTATTGATTTCGTTGTTATGAATCTAAAAACATTTATTATTCATCAATATAAACACCATGATGGCCAAAGATATGCAACCATTTACTGGGTAAAGAAGTGGAAAAACTGGATACCTCCCTCTCAGAAAGAATGAGGCTGGCGATAGAAAGAGTTCAGGAGGTCACTTATAAGCTGGTTATAATCATTAATTTTTCTTCCGCCGATGCAACTTTAGGGCATGGAAGATATAAAAGTCTAATGGAGAAGTCTTCGAGGACGCGCACATTATCGTGGAATCCACTCTACAGTTCTTCTCGTCCGTCTGTCGTCCATTCTTCTCAGTATGTGACCGGCCGATCTGTGTTTCGCTGTGGATGTATAGAACTTTGGGTCAGGAAGATGGGATAGACTCCAAAGATCTGAGCTACACAAGCCGGCCAGTTGTTGTGTGCGCCGACTGAATATGAGTAGACATCGTTCAAGCACTCTGCGAATTGTTCGCAGCTATCTTGACGTGGTCGAAGTGTCAGCCCACGTCTCAGCTGCATAGCAGACCGCAGGGAGGACCGTCGAATCGAAAAGGCGAACACGGAGTTGTGGGTTTATTAGCTGGTTGGTGGCTTCTCTAAAGGGCCCGAATGCGGCCAATGCTGCTTTCTTCTTTCTATCTAGTTCCTCCGTCATGCTGTCTTCCATGTGCAATGAACACCCAAGGTACACATACGATGTGGTTTCTGCAATCAGAGAACCATCTATTTCGACTTGATCACCATTACACCATGGGTTCTCCATGAGCTGGGCCTTCGTCCTATTAATATGTAATCCGATGTACTTTCCCAGTCCGTTTAATTCCTTTAGTATCGTCTCTGCGTCAATGGTACTTTTTGGAAAGATGACGATGTCTTCTGAAAACGAAGATGTAACAGGAATTTTCCATTAACACAAATGCCGTTCTTGCCCCATCGAGTGACTTGCTTACCCACTGCATCGCGGAGGTGAACAGCTTTGGCGATATCGTTTCACCCTGTCGAACCCCTTTACCAGTGGGTATGGTCAGAGGTTGATGAAAAAGCTGTATTTTTGTGGCGTAATTTCGGTAGCACTCTGATAAGGCTCTTATATAGGACGATCCACTTCTTGATCGACGAGTGCTGATAGGACTGCACTCGTTTCAAACGCTATCAAACGCTTTTTCATAGTCGACTAATGTTAGTATTAAGGACACGTGATATTCCCGATAGACTTTAATGACCCGTGACACGGTTTGAATGTAGTCCATGCACCATCATCCTTTACGGAACTCTGCTTGTTCAATTAGCTGAGCCTCATCCAGAGTTCTTGATATGCGCTGAAGTATAATCTTCGTAAAGAGCTTGTTCAACACACTGAACAAGCAAATTGGACAATAATTTCAAAGATCTCTTCGCTCACCCTTTTCATGGAAGATGATTGTGCGCGACGCCCTCATTGGTTTAAAATTTTTTCCATCTGGAGGTCAGATGTCATATGTGTAGCGAGTTATACATATACATTATGGCCTCCAGCTCTTAGAAGTCGGCGGTGATGGAATCTAGTCCTGGAGCTGTGCCATTCTTCATGCCTTCTATCGCAACACGTACTTTAGAAGGTAAAATCCTAGGTGGTTCTTCTCCAGTGGGGATTTTGGGGTTCAAGACGGGGAATGTGGAACGAAAAAGGTAGGTGTGAAATTTTTCCGCTATCAAATCCATGTCACGGCGGGATGTTCTAGCATTCCGATCGCCGTTTCAGGGCTGCGAGCGGAACGAATCGCACAAGTTCCGACAGCATTTCTTTAGACTGAATCGTTTTTGCGCTGCTTCCAGCAGTTTCATCTTCCTATCCAGTGAAGATCTTCCTGCAGGGCTCTTCTGCGACTAGAGTTTATTATCACTTGAGCTAGGTGTGCTGCATTATAATCGAGTCTCGAATTTCTCCTCTTTACGAGCAGGTCCTTAGTGGTAGAGCAGATGCGGTCTGAGCTGCTTGTTGGAGTAACTGAAGCGGACCAGGCACATCTTTTCAATCCTCTAACAAGCAGCTCGTAACCTTCTGTCGGATCTTCCTTCATCTGCTAGTCATGACTGAACAGGATTTCGTATAGAATGTCTTCGCAGTAAACGGCTTGACTATTTCTTCCCGATCGATGACATGACTTCTTTTCCACTGTACGGTTGAATCGATCTTAGTGCGAAGAAGGCGGTGATCGGATCCACTACAGAGTGATGGGACTTACGGATGTGTCAGTAGACACCACCTTTTGTTTGTAAGTATATGGTCGATCTCCGCATGTATCGTGCCATTAGGTTACTCCCATGTCCAGCGGCTATGTTGTTTCTTCCAAAAAATTGAACTTTCGTGGAAGAGACGTGATGCAAAAAGGAGTCCTGCAAGACGCTTCCCGTTCTGATTTCTTTCTTCTCGTCCGAATTTGCCAATCCTGTATTCGCTCTCGTTTGCTTTCCCTAATTTGGCATTGAAGTCACCAACAATGAATTTGTGGTACAACTTATCATTGAGGATAAATTCCTCCAACTGATAATAAAACGCATGCAGTTCGTGTTCATCAGCTGAGTTGGTCGATGCGTAGTAATTGATGATACTGGTGTTTCTGTTGCGCTTCAGCTGGAGTCGAAAGATGGCCAAGCGAGAGGAAAGGATCTCATGAGATTCGACGTATGGGTTATGGATGGGTGAACTACAACGCCTACGCCGACGACATTTCGAGATGGGAGTTTTCTCTGCAAATCACTAAGGTGCCATAGCTGAGTTGACTTATGTCGGTCTTCCTGATTTTCGTTTCTGGTACTGCAATCACGTGACGGCAATTCAGTGTGCCGCGTCAACTTCTCCTGAAGATCGGCGTCACTGGAGAGCGCTTTTTCATTGGACGTGCACAATAAGAAACAGTCTCCATGGCATGTCGCTTGCGTATTCAAAGATCCGGTTCCACAGACGTCCTGTGTATCCCGAGATTCTCTGGCCTCTCACTGGCTGTCTCACCATCTGACGCCTCAGATTCAGAGCACAAATCAAAAGACCACAGGCTCTAAAAAGACGTTTTGCCCACCAAAAAATAAACGAGATGAGAAAAAAAACACGAGGTCGTGTAAGACAGCAATGTTACAATGTATGGTGTTACAAATATATACCAAATATTATTGTGTATATGTAAAACTTTGGGTGCCGGACAGGATTTGAGCAGCACTTAACCTGTTCCGGTCGCGCGTATTAACCATTGCACCACCGACATTTGTTTTGTCGTCACTCTTTCGGCGACAGAGACTTTTGGCGCTTGGTTGCTGACATGTTGGTAGAATTGTGTAGCAGAAAGAGCGAGAATGTGATGTACTCATAATAGCGAATCCCCTTCCTCATTCACTTTACTGTTTGGGAGGCGCCATAAATTGCAAATCAGACGACTCACGATAATTAAATTTGGAAACATTTTGCGTGTCTCACAGAAAATTACTTAAATTTTGTCGCTTGTTCTTTATTTTAGTAGGAGTTACTATGAAGCACATTTGAGGTGCATTTGCCTGGTAGGTTGGCCATGAATGTAAGAAACCTTCATGGCCAACGTACCAAACAAATGATACACCATCAGCAAGGTAATACAAGAGTTACGAAGTTTACTATTTTGTGTAAAGAGGTTTTTTTCATCACCTTAAAGGTATATGTACTACCCTAAGCACGAAGATGACCCGTCTTCGAATTTCACGCTACTCTGAACACTCGTTCACTCTGTTCCGCTCTCTCGTGATCCTCTTTCATGGAGCAATTATTTGCACGTTTCTTTTCATCACTTGCTGTTTGAGGATTTGACAGTTCTGTTGCGAGCACACCTGGCTTTTGAAACCAATTTCTTGTCGCCCTTTACATTGAAAATGTTGTTGATTGACAAACTGGCACTAGATTTTTCTGGAAAAATTGAGCACTAATAACTTCCATCGGTAAGCCAATGCCGATTTACGACAGATGAACATTTAGGCACCTCTGCAATATTTAACCCTTTCGGGACTGAGGTGCATATGTATGCATACCTGCGTACTTCGTCAATGAGGACAACGTGTAGTTGTGTACAGACACAGCAATCATTGATCTTTTTCGGCGAAAAGAACTTTTTCATCAGCTTTCTAAGGTCTTCCCGCGCTTTGTGGGAAGCAGATTCTCTTGAGGCTCGTTTACGCAAAAGCTGTCTTAACGCGCTGCTCCAAGAAACCAATTTGATGGTGAGAGAGAATTACTCCTGAAAGGAATGTGCGGCTCAAGGAATTTAGCTAGCGAGGATGCTAGAAGGTTCGTCACAATCTATCTGCGTCTGCGATCCTGCATCGCATGCAGAATTCGGCAAAATTTTGCACAGGCATTTCGTTGGTTCAGAGTTTTCACCACGTCCGTATAGTTACTTCTGAGTACTGGATGGGACGAGAAGACATCAAAATTAAAAGAGAAACAATGTACTTTAGCTTGTTTGAAGAGAGCACTTTGATAAATTCGCGTTAATTATGGTTTGCATAATCTAATCGCGCTCCAGTTATGTGTTATAATCTAACCTCAATGGCATGCCGTCCTGCCGCCATGACGACAGAAAATGCTCCCACAAATAGGTTAATTCTGTCGAAAATGATCAGGCCGAACGCTTTTCTCTTTCTAGTACATAGTGAAAAGTGTCTTATGTCATGTCTCTCGTTTCGAATGTCTTCCTAAGACTACTGCTCAAATTTCAATATGCCTGATAATCACTATTTGAGCCATCCATGTCAGTGGTCTATCAATGAGGGCTGACTTATAGAGCCCGATACACGTGTTTCGATATTGCGATCTCGTCAGTCGGGCAGTTACCCTTTCTCGTCTTTGCTAATCTCTGTGGGAGCTCCAGTCCCCACACTAAGAGTTAGCGACGACGAACGTTTTACACATCTATGTCCAGTGAAATTTTCACAGAACACAGAGTGTTGTACACTTGAATGCTCTTGGCTGGTATATTCAAAATATCATGTCTTTCGTTTCGATTGTTTTCTTAAGACCACGGCTCAAATTTCAATATGCCTAATAATCACTATTTGAGCCACGCATGTCAGTGGTCTTTATAGAGGACGATCACGAGAGAGCTGAACAGACTGAGTAAGTGTTCAGAGCAGCGTGACATTCGAAGACGGATCATGCTCGTATTTCGGTTAGTACATATACCCTCGAGGTGATAAAAAAACGTCTTTTCATAGAACAGTAAACTTCGCAGCTCTTTCATTACTTGGTGATGTGAAGTTAGTTTACGGTGTTGAAGAAACAGCTTCATCGCCAACATATCAGACAAATGCATCTCAAAGCGCTTCACAGTGACTCTTACTAAAATAAAGAAAAGCGACAAAATGTAAGTAAGTTTCTGTGAGACAAACAAAATGTTTTCAAATTTGATTATTGTGAGTCGTCTGATTTGCAAATTACGTGCCTCCCAAACGGTAAAGTGAATGAGAAAGCGGATTCGCTATTATGAGTACATCATATCGCTCGCTTTTACTGCAACACAATTTCTATCAAGTAAGCGCCAAAGGTCTGTATCGCAAAAAGAGTGACGACTGAACAAACGTCGGTAGTGCAATGGTTAGCACGCGCGACTGGAACGAGTTGAGTGCGGTTCAACTCCTGTCCAGCATCCAAAGTCTTTCACGACGCTCAATAATATTTGGTATATATTTGTAGCATCATACCACCGATAAAAGCGGTCAATAAAAAAGAAAGTTGGTAAGCCACCAAAATGTATTGGCTGGTTTTGTCAATCGTTCATATGATTCGATAAGAAGGATATAAAAAGCTAAGGATAAAGCTCTCGGCGTTGATCAATCCCTTACGGATGCGCCATGCATTCGACTTCAATTTCTAACTTCGTTTGAGGTGATTGAATGCATATCTGGCCTTTACAATGACTCGCGGTGGCCTCCCGCTGAACCGAGTCAGTGCTGCTTATCCTCCCAGACAAGTCTGAAACCTATCTGGTACCAATTTACCGACCCCGGAGGGATGGATGGCTTGGTGGGCCATGAGCGCGAGATCGAACCATTGACCTCGTGTGCGACGCAGGGCACCTCTAACCACTGCGCCACATGCGCTCATATAAGAAGGATATACTACCAGTAAAAATTGAAAGGAACTGTAGATGTGGTTTGATTATTACTTCGCAGAATTCAAAATAGGAGGAGTGGGAGAAGCCGCAGTCGCCGCAGCTACACGCGAACAGCGAGCCGACGATCGCGCCGATAACGCAGCCGACCTGCTCTGCGATAGTACCGTCGCCGTTCGCGGTCAGGTGAGTTTCACCATTAGTTGAGGATGCTGTCCGGTTCGTGAATATAGTCAGCGAGTAGATCAGGAAATTTCGCATAAACGGTCATTCCTTGTGATCAATTCCAGCAGTAAGAAAAAAAATGGATTTGCATTGCTATGCTGAATTCTATCCAGTGATATTAGAGCATGCTGAGTGTCACTGTAGCGCATTGGAAAGCGCTATTCTCGCTTTGTTCGCTTGTTGCGTTAAACAAAATGTAAATGTTGGTGCTGAGTTCTCTGCCTTGCCGTGTCTCTCCGAAGCTCGGCTTTATGAATATGCATTTACATATGATGAAAGCTTCTTTTTTCAGCACGTAGTGGAAGGCGCCTGAGTGAATACCGGCGCCGTCGATCACGTGTTCGTTCGATGTTCTTACGACTAATTCGACAAATACGGCGGAAGCAGATATCCACGCAGGAGCTCAAGAAGCACAAGAGGACATCGATCGCTACGCCCTCGTAGGGTCCAGCACGTAAGTAAATGTGAAAATTTGTATCTCTCCTTACAGAACGCTATGTGTATACCTTGAAATCTTATATCGCAATGCCCTCTTCAGTGAGGAGTTTGTAGCGATTCTCTATTTCTTCATAGAACCACAACGCGCTTGTATTTTTTTTGTGATTGTTTGGCAGTCAAACAGGAACTATTTCCATTTCAGGGTCTGTCTCAAGAATCGCAAAAGGCGCTCACTTCCTCTTCGCAATGTCTTGGGCAATTTGTGAAATCGCGATGGACAGACTTCGATCCTGATAAGTACACACTACCCGTATAGCTACTGATAAACTATTATTTCCATTATTTGCTCAAATAATGAACGTACTAATAAACTTTTATTTGCATTGTTTGCTCAAATAATGAGCGTAAAAACGGAACTAAAACACCTAGTACACACTAACAAGTGGAATCACCACTGTGCAACCGAGGAAAGCAATCGCCTAAATTGACTGTGTAGAACTGACTGACGCTTAGACTAAAAGATCTGAAATCATGTGAGAAATGGTTTCTGGCTATTAGAGTTGATCGGTGGTATACCGAAATCATATAGAAAACGATTTGATACGTATGAAATGCGAACGTAAGCGCATATGCTAACTAAAACTTGATTTATTTCGTCTTCACAGGCAAGTCTTGGGAATTTATTGAAATGATTTCACCCGCTTTGCTGTCATCATCCACTGAGAAAGTAGGGCTAGCGTGTGACTTTCGATGAACTACGACTCTGCTAATTTTGAACGTAATAAATAATGCGTCAAGCGTGCGGTACGCGTAGGACCACGACAGCAGGGTCAAACGTTCTTGGATAGTAGAAAACTGCTCTCTTTTGTAGAAAAGCGGAAAGGTTATTGTTTTTTGATCCGATTTCTTCAAAAACGGCGGCGATTTTTTGTGTCATCAGAAGATCCCATGACATGTCCACTATCATAAGAGGACGATGTAAAGTGCTGAATCCAGAATTGCACATATTTAGGGGAAAGGCAGTTCTTAGTCGCCGTTAAGTTGACTGCAGAACTTCTGATTTTCTGGTCAGTGTGGGATATAATTGAAATCTTCTATTTAACGAGTAAAGGTTCTCTAATTCAACGTTATGTGCCATTTTTTCCTCGTATGTAAGTGATAGGATTATCCAGATACTGTCATAGCATTGAATGTGTGTTTAATATCATGCGATGGACACCTAGTTTCGTGCTTATCTGAAGCTTACACAAAAGAAATTGATGCAAAATTTTACAATTAGTGGAGAACGGTTGTTTGTGACTTTTTTCCCTGGGTTTGCAAGTCTACAATTTGTCCTTGATGTGAGCGATCAGGATGGCAATTTCTGAGCCACAGGCAGCACGTAGATAATGGATGGCAAAAAAGGAAATGCACTGAATGTTCACGTTGAGGTTGAATGATAATCGGTTTCCAAAAACATCAATTCGCTATGGATTGTCTGCATGACAAATACTCATTATCAGTAGGCAATCTAATTGATAACTCATTGAGTTCCCTCTACAAAAGGACTGAGTGAGACTATACCACGCAAGCAGTGCTGTGATTCAAAAGATTTGACTCGATGCGATCGCGAAGACTCGAATCGCAAGAGCCATCGGCTGTAGACAATCGACTCGAATCATTTGAACTTTGAAGAAGGTGGAGATGCTGAGGCGTTAGATACATCTATACTTTAGAACAAGCTTATCTTTTTCAATCAATACGGCAATCTATGTGTGGTTCTCAATAAAGTTTAGCATTACATTTCCAATCGACTGTTTTGAAGGCCACTCTAGAAATTCAATAAAACTGAGAAGATATTTCAAGCCTTTCAGAGGTCTGATGAGGTGTAGGAAAACACCGAAAGGTACATCTAACACTGGAGATGCCATACCAGTTCTCTGAAAGACTTGAAATATTCTATTAGATTATAACAGGGATCAGATAAAACTCGCTTTACCACATTATTGAGCGGTAGCTGTCTAAGTGCGAGTAAATCGCTGGTTTTTCTTGCAGTAATGCAGTACAACAGTACAATGATAATATAGTGGCTGGCATTTCAACGAGTCTCACCTTCTTCAGAGCCTGCAAAGGTTAAATTGACTTGCAACCCACGCACTCAAACACTTTCACAACTACGGGAGAAAACTGTAAGAAAAAAATTCTGAATCGCATAGTAATATATTTTAGTATGAATGACTCATCGTTTAGATGTTTCACGTCTTCCAATTGTTCATTGAAGATCAGCCATGTAGATTCAACGCATGAGTTAAGACTGTGCCTGAGTCAGGCAGGGGAGATTAACCTGACCTATGGTGTGAGGTCACGCGTGATTAAGAGGCACTCCTCGTTTTGGTTCAATTTTGGGTCTTTGATATTTATGCAAGAGGCCTAGAGAGTTTTTCGCGCTGATGTTCTAAATTCCTGAGCGAAGATAGTGAATCTAACATCGGAGTCTTCTCCTTCATGTTTTAGTTTCCCATGAGTGTCTAATAGAGTTTTTGCGTCGAAGTTACGTGATCTAACTGGGTGCTCTTTAACACGCGTGGAGAGTGGTCTATGCTTTTTGCCAAGTATTTGTCCACGCATGTCTTGCGAGAGATTGTATATATTGTACAGATCCTATAGTGACCGTCTTTATCGTTTGGGCAAACTTTGCAGCCTTTCGTCTCGCAGAGGCGATCAAACAGTCGGTGACAGAGTAATTGGGGTTTTGGAGTATCTGAAAGTAAGTCGATTACTACTACCACATTATCCGAACCTGCTCATTTCAAGCACCGTACAATAACCGTGCTTTTTCGTCAGAAACAGATAGCAGGAGAAATAGGAAGTTTTTCCTTGGACTTTTCATTCGGGGATGCCGAATTTCCTTGGAATCTAACCCGAGGAGCTCATACCGATTCGTAGTGATGAGAAATGGCCATTTTTCGCGCCAAGCTACAGGATTTTACCTTATGTTCTTTTTCCTGTGCACATACCGATAGCTGTTCGAAACACGTTGTGCGTGCGTGTACAAACGCGTGATTTGTGTGTGATGGATGTGAGGAAAGTGAATAAACCTAGATGCTTATATTACTCGGCTTTCGATGTCATTTGAATTGTAGGCGCTTTCAGTTAGGTTGACCTGAACATTCAAAAATGGGAGCGCCTTTGTTTTCGGTTTTTGGGTAAACTTCATCTATTCTGATTGCTCAATCAGCAACTCAAAACATTGCTCATTTCTTCTTGCGCTAAGTAGATAATAAGGCTATCACCTATATAGCATCAGCAGAGTAGCGGCCGGTGATCGATTACGGGGGTGTCTGTTCTAGGCATGAAGACTTTAGTAAAGGTTAGAGCCAGTCCCTGTTCCACTACCTGCCCTCCAATATCTGCCATATAATTCGTGAAACCAATGATGTAAAGTATTGTGCAAAATTTTCGCGTTAGGCGGGACTAGAACCCGCACCTCACTCTTCCGGGAATGCGTGCTCTATCCGTTGCACTACTGGCGCCCATTTTGCACACCACTCTTTCTACGCTGCAGCGCATCTATCTGTCAACCGCCGACCGTCAACGGCCTAGCCCGGGTAGTCGGTATCGACACTGAATCCAGTCACGCTGATAGATATTGGACAGTGAAGGTCAAATGGTATTATTTTTATCAAACCGCTTTAGCGGTATTAAGATTGCATAGATATGCCTCGCGATGTAGAGTGATATGCAAAACTCTCGCGTTAGAAGGTCCATGGAAGACTCAGTGCAGCTGGTCTACATATTCCGTGGATAACATAACAACAAAACGGCTTTGAGGAAGGCAAGGCTGCCGGAACGTTAGCTACCGATACGATCTCTATTGCACTATTTTGAACAAAATAAACGTATATCGTGTTTGCTCAGACAAAGATAATCACGAAAATTCTCTGTCATGAATACGTGGCCCACGTGGTAAGCGGCTTTACGATAAGATGCACCTTTGCAGATGCTCAAACTCATAGGTACACGTAATGGCAGTAGGTTTACTTCCACATTATGTCTGTTTTAACGGAAAATGATGTCAACTGCTCCAGTAAAAACCATAGAGTTCATCAGTTATCGAAACTGCAAAGAATGCTGGAACATTTAAACACCTGAACGGCATTCTTTCCTCATGGGGGAAATGTCGCCAACATTCGGCCATCACGGATCTATATGGTTTATTTCAAGAATGGTAGCGGCTTAGAGCTAATCGTAGAATCACTGAAATGATAATGCCTCGTTAAGCATTTTATAACTAGTATAAACTCTGATTTAGTGATTCTCAGCATGGCATGAATTATAAACGTACATCTAAGACTTTACAATATACAATAATAGAATTGAGATATACAAAACGTATCACATCAGGAAAGTTGAACCCACTCTTCAGTCATACTTGGACTCGTGCTACTACGGCACCAACGTCATCACTCTCTACTATTTTTTTTCTATATGAAGCTGTAACTGGGTTTAATGCTCATATTTGCTTACCAGATCAAACCGTCCAAGCGTTGGTTGATGACAGGTGCGATGATATATATCGAAAAAACTGGTAGTACGGAGACGGTGTTAGTAGTGCAGCAATGCTCATATTTTGCTTATAAACGAGTTGTTCCTTGAGAAGTTAGGAAAGCGAAAGTCAACGATTGTTCTTACAAGTATGTGGAACTCATAACTCTTCAAATATTTTGGTGGGCAAAAAAAATCACTGCCGTTGTGAGCGCTTTACAAATTGATCATCCACGCAAATAATGATGGAGTCTATCGGTTGACAAAAATTTCAAAGGATCAGCTAGAATGAAAAAGGAAAGCAATCAAATAAATAAATCAAGCCGAAAAGCCAGTACAGTATAGAAAAGAGGAGTTTGAAATGAATATCTTACTGAGATCAGTCAAATCACATAAGAAGGGTTCCTTGAATGGTGTATGAACGAACGGAAATTGGAAGTGAACAGCAAGTGTGAAGTAGTGTTTGCTAGTATCGAATTTCTTGATGAGTGACAGACCAACTGACGCATCCAGATATCTGCTATCAATTGTTCCCACAGCTTTTCCAACACTCTGCTGTATAGCCATGATGAGGGTAGAACAAAGCTTAGAGATGTCTCTCTATGCAACCTTTGTTCCACGATATTGCTTGGTTGCTATCAGACTTCTGTGAAAAAAACTTTCTATAATCATCAACACAGACTGCGACCGTCTGAGTGAAGACCTAGACAACTCCAATAGAGCGACTTCAATACTCCAAATATCAACTCGACCATCATTCAACGATATTCTTGAAGAGAAAATTCTGGGTTCATTGTTGATACCCAAGCTACTTGGGCCAAACCGCTGACGTTTGGTCTATGAAAAAAGGATGCCAGATAATGAAGCGAACAGAAGAAGTAGTGGAGTCCCAGTTTGTGAATTTTTTACATAGAAAACCATCTCTGCTCTGCAAGCAGTGGCTGTAACATTGGGCGATTTTCACTGTTTCTACTGTAATAACTACATCGGAATTACTCATTTTAACTTTTTTATCTTTCTGCTAAAGTTTTTGGAAAGATTCTTATGGCCATTTTGCGCCTGTTCATTTTACAACTATCACTGCAACGTTCTTCTCTCAATCAGGAAAAAGAGATTTTATTTTCCATTAAATAGAGGGCATCTACCATTGGATAGTTTTTTATTTCAATGCGTCACACATGTACTGGATAAGACTTTACACTAGTGTAGTTTTTCGCAAATATCCCTTCTGTTATAGCCGACATCGTTATCGGTTGCCACAGTACGATGATGAGCGCTCCATGTATTCGCTCCATAAGTATTTTCGATGTGAATGTATTCAGATCAACACAACTTTGGGTGGCCTATCATTTTGTCAAGCCATTTGTTAACTCTATCAAATTTTGTGCCAATCTGGCGACTTCAAAAAATGGAAAACTATACCTAGGGTCAAAATTGAATCAGCGGTGAAATATGGTTCACCTGCGCACCTTAGGGTCACTACGCGTCACTACGCCTTTCATCCTGTCGATGCGGGCACACGTCACTGGAGCTGTCTGGGAGGAAGGAAGTGCTGAATACTGCTATAAGGAAAGGAAGGATGCTATAATAAATTAAAGTACAGCAATCCATTTCAAAGCCAGATTGGCCTAATAACCCCTTGTGACGCTTAATGAAATCGAAGGTATGTCGCATCCCTTAGGTACTGATCACAACGACTAATGCTTTTTTCTCTATCATATTACTGTTATATATTTAAGACGTCAACTATGACTCCAATCCCATAAGAAATGTATACGCTATCGCACAGTTTACCTGCACAAATCTAAAAATGATTATGACTGTTCATTTGCTTTCTATCCATTTCATTCGTTAATAGCCTCTCAGGCCGCACGAATATATCGTCAACTGACTTTACTAGGTATTCTTGTGAGACGGATAATAAAGCTTCTCGTATTTGCCGCTTACTTGCTTAGTAGACTATATGTTCACTTTTAATGAACTCTAGAGGAGAAAGCCGTGAATTTCAAGTTAGCGTTTGTCGCTGGCCGCCCATGTGACCATGATGACTTAGCCATTTTCCAGGAAAATGGACACAGCCATACATGAAAGCGACAACAAAACGCAGAGGAGACGGTCTTACATGAGATCCCTATTTCCAATATTCTCCACTACCAGTAACCGCCCATATTTTATACCGAATTATGGTGGAGTGGCTTTCAGCATTCATAGTGCCGCTAGGGGTGAAGGGATCTATTATACAATATTTGACTCAGTACCTTTTTCTATAAGGATATCCGTGATAGTCAATATTATTATTTATTGACGGATAGTAAGATAACTATCTACTACCAAGTGTGGCAATTCATGTGAGAGGATTTTTTGATTCAAAAACGATCAAACTCACATTTATCAATGATCATGCGCAGAAATTTCGGAACGAATATTCTAATATGTTAACATAAGTTGCCCATAAAAGACCACACGACATGTTGACTCAAAAATAAATATAAAATATTTTAATATAGGTATGATGCATTTATTTGGATAAAGGCAAATATTATTCATCAATGATCAATAGAAATTAGTCACGTGATAGGAGCTTACTCCTTGTTGATTCAAAAGACTTTCCTAGAAAGAAATGTCCGTGTAGTCTTTATAAAAATCAATGTTAAATCAAATCAAACAATGATAATCACCAGGCCGAAATTGACGAATATCACGCTTTTCTGCTCATGTCGTCGCTAACGCCAGACTAATCTATTTGGACATTTCTATTTCTTAATGTTACAACAATACCTTTCTTACTGCAACAGGTTGCATATATCCAACTCTGAGTTTGGGATGAAGTGTTCGAGACGTTTTCTAGACAAAAAAGGCTTCACTAGTCATAAATTATTTTGTTAAGATAATGCAAAACAAATTTTTTTAAGGAAAGGTTTGCATGTCGAATTGTTTGAAAAGTAAACGTTTTCTAAAACAATAACTAACCATGAGATGATGAGGGGTGTATAAGCCATTGTCGGGCATTATATACTAACTAAATATACTAACTAAAGAATTCGGAGGGGACGGTAACATAGCGCAGAGCAGATTGTTGTGTTAGAGGCGAGTGTTGTATTTTTGATGATCAGCGCCGAATTTTCAAAATATATATGTAGGAATATATTGCAGCATTAACTTTGGGGATTCTTTATACACTGTGAATATTTTGAGGCTTTTAAATAGTGTTTTCGGAGCCCGACTAAGCCTTAAAATACACTGATCATATAATATTCGCTGATCCAATGATGCAGACTAATGTGCAAAACTTTCGCGTCAGGAGGGACTAGAACCCTCACCTCATTCTTTTCGGGAATGCGTGCTCTTAACGTTACACTACTGACGCCCATTTTACACATCGCTCTTTCTACGCTTCAGCGCACCTATCTGCAATCAGGATAGAGCACGCATTCCCGGAAAGAATGAGGCGCGGGTTCTGGTCCCGCCTGACTCGAAAGTTTGCACATCACTCTACAGGCGGCTGGCAGATAGGTGCGCTGAAGCGTAGAAAGAGCGATGTGTAAAATGGGCGTCAGTAGTGTAACGGATATAGCACGCATTCCCGGATAGAATGAGGTGAGGGTTCTAGTCGCGCCTGACGGAAAGTTTTGCACATCACTCTACATCAATGGGTATATATTTGTAACATCATACCACCGCTAAAAGCGGTTAAATAAAAACGAATATTATTCGCTGATCATGGTGATGAGAAAATAGCCATTATCAAACGATACTCTAACTGGAAGATTTTTTGCTATGACCATTCATCACCTTTAATGTAGCGTAATCATTTCTACGTGAATAACTTCGATGTGCGATGGACCACCGTTGCCATCGATCGATTCGACATGGCCATGGGCATCGTGCGCGGATGGCAATCGCTATTCACTTCTGGCACGTGGCGATCCCCGATTTGATCAACATTGTGATCATCTAAAAGCGTCGAGTCCACGGGCTCAGAGACGTATGGCTGCTCAATCCAGTACAGTATGTATGAATTTTCATTTAACTGTGAGCTCGTTTCTTTTCGTCTCACCTTGCGCTATGCATTAGATAGAGACGCATGATCCAAACAATTAGCCGATATGCCCATGAGTGGCCTACAGCCCCACGGCCATATAGGCAACTTTAAGTTGCTGGATAATCAACGGGCTTGCAATTGGCATCTGTTATATCAGCCTTACATAAGAGATTTGCAGAGAGCGACTTTTGAGTTGGGGGCGCGCCGTGGCCGACTGGTTGTGATGCTTGTTGCGGCGCGAGTGGATCCGAGATCCATCTTTCCCAAACCGCCTCTCTCGGGCGGTCAACAACAATGCCCTATGGAGCAACACAGCCAGGCTATCCTCGAGACTGCTAGCGGACTAGTTCAACCAGCATTCTACACCGTTCAAGAAGAAGACAAATGGCGAATTGAATGCTAGAAGTACTGGGATCGGCACAGTGAAGAATAAAAACTGTGATGACGGACCAAATGAAATGCTAGAAGATTTTTAAGTTTTATGAGCCGATGTTAGAAATGAAGAATAAAGAATCTGTAGCCGAAAATTGCGAGACTAGGTGGCGCGTAAGCAGGTGATAGAGGAATTAAATGCAAAGACCAGCATGTTCGTTCCGAAACACATGTAATTTCTCGGAATGAACTCCTTGCTTCTGCTTACTAGATTAAGTTTTCATTTGCAATGAGCCAAATATAGAGCACGGCGATTGAACCTCGAAAAACATCTGAATGTCGCTGCTTGGGAAATGACGGGTTACACTGGGGTGAATAGGGTAATAGGATGTATGAGTTGATTATGATGACCAGTACTATCCAGAGTTGCTCACAAATCAGCATTCTTGTTAACTGTTGACGTTGAAACATCACAAAGGGAGTACCAGAACGAGGAAAACCACATCGTTGGATTAGAAGTTCTACTTGACAGTGTTGCAATTCCTAAGTTTCTTCTTTGAGCGAAAGACGAGGTTTATGCTATTTCTAAATTCAGCAGCTGGCGTTTCGTCAGTTCGCCTTCTTCAGATCCCGGAAAGGTGAAGTTGTCTAAAATCCAATCAGTCAAACACCTCCATTATTACCTAAGAAATAATCTCTAGACCTAGATTTCAATCGCATCATGAACAAAATCAAATCTCAACATACTCGCCGCTATTTTATATGTGTTCCACAGAATACTTCATTTGGAGAGATCACCGGATGGTGATAACCTAAGCTCGTATTGCTCATCACCCATCAAAACACAGTCTTATCTAGTGGCTCATATCACGAGTAATAAAAATGTATTCTTCCGGCGGTTTATAGTTGGATTGGTCGTGCTTATCCAAAACGTATTCAAAATCTTTCGGGCTAATGTTCCATGTTTTTGCGCAAGGTTAGTGACTCCGATGTCATTATCATTGTCAATATTCAATGGAACACCTTTTTAGAGAAAGCGATGATGAGATTTGAGTTTTGTGCAATGCGATTAAAATCTAGGTTTGGTGATTTTTTCAAGAGGAGTAATGGAAGTGTTTGACTGAATGGATTGTAAACAACCTGACTTTTTCAGGCTCTGAAGAAGGCGAACTGCCGAAACGTCAGCTGTTGAATAAAGAAATAATATAACACCTTGTATTTGGCTTAAAGAAGAAAATGAGGAATTACTGAAACACTCGAGGCTAATAGATATTCGGTCTTGGGAATGTTAAACCACTGTTGTTCTAAAATTCTACACTCAATTTGGAAAAAACGTGAAGTTCAAAAAATGGAAAAAACTACATAAGTGGACTTTATTTAAATCAATATTTGAGTGTTGGAACGCGTCGTTATTTGCAGCAACGAAAAACACGACCGGTTTGTTCAGCATAGCCACGTAAGCTCTGTAAATTGAGAGACCGCAAGTAATTTTTGCCTAAAAAAACACTCGAGATAATACCGACGTGGAATGCACTAGCCACAAACAAGCGAAAATTCACTTGTAGAATCGCAAAACTCTGAGGAAAAACAATAGAAGAAGATCTCAAAGGGAGAAGAGCATCAGTTATAGCCGATGCTGTGAAAGTATGGAGGAGCACTCGCTATGCCATCAAAGCTTCGCCAATGATCGAACCAAGATAACTGCCCTCCTACTCCCAGACGGCACAGTGATAACTTTCTGATAAACATTGACTAAAATCAATCACGATTACTTCGTGGATCTCTTTGATAGCCTAGTCCTATTGTGTGAAGTAAAGAAAGATATGTCGTGCCACCAGTTCTCCCTTTAGAACTTTGAGCTGCTATGTCGTCGGTGAAGAAGAACACCTGATAGTGGCAAATTAATTTCCAAACATCTCAAAAAGCACGCAGTTGTTCTAACCAACACCCGAACTCGACTCTTGTTTTGATTCTAGTCAGAATGCAGGGCTTCTGGTCAAAAGAAAACCACTAAGATCGTGTTTTCACTCAAGAAGAAAAAGTTCCGCGAAATCGTCAACTATCTCTTAAAAATCTAGGCTGACGGAAATGTTTTTGCACAGCATTCTACGTTATTAGGTACATCTTTTTGAGTGCCTGTTGTTTGTCGTCTGTGAACTTACAAAGAGTTGTCCGGATAATGATTGAAAGAGCACAGCGTGGAAGAGGGCTCTGCGAAAAAAGCAGATATTTCAGATTGACTAAGTGCTATCGACTGGATGAGCTCAATGATGAGACTTAGAAAAATTCCGCAAAGGTACGAAAGATCCTCTGTCCCATCCTCATCGATGTGAAGATGGCCGGTGTATCAGCTGAAACAGAGGCAACTATAGAAGCTCTAAAGAATCAGCAAGCCCCCACATGGTAAATGAAAATTTTATCCCAAGATATATAAATTTGTCGCAATGTAACTATCACGATTCCGTAATGATATCAATACCGATCGACGGAAGAGGAGGAGTGTCTATCCACTGAAAATGACAGCCGCCTTAAGAATTGTTATCGTTGCAGCAGGGTCAGATTCACAGATTTTCAGACTGATTAGTCCTTTGCGGACAAGAGCTGCCATTTCAGCGAGAGGCACAGGACTTTCTTTGTTCATAAGAAATTTTTTCATTCGTTTAAACAACAAAGAAGTGGTTGTTTTGCTTTATTCTAACACTGTGTAATGGTGTCTGCGTGCTCATGCACTTTTTTGTGCACATAATACTCTTATGTGCGCAAAAAACTCCAAGTGTTTAACGTAATATTCTTTTTCCAGTTTATTGAAATTTGGAATTGCTGAGATTCTCAAATGAACATCAGCTCAGTCTAATGTGAAACCATACACAGACCCTAGTCGTGCGAATAAAATAGCTTAATCTAATTATTCATATTTCATAAAAAGTCTGATGAGAAAAACTCCATCAATTTTGCATCACTTAGAAGAAGTTAATCGCTCGGTTGAGTTTTTCGAAGCCTAGTGAATACATTATTATTGCATAATGTCATGTCTTGATTTGGCAAGCGGCGATAATTCCTCTAGCCTGGAGTTTCAAAACTTTTCACATGTTCCACGCTTAGAAAAGACACTGTGATCTATCTTCTCAATCGAAACTACACTTAAAAACTGAATTGGCCTAAATTAAAAGTTTCAAATAGTCAAATATGAGGACAAAATTCATTTTCTCTAAGCTTTGCTGATACCACAGTCAGCGGTGTCGCATTTTGGGACGAATTGTTGTTGGCACGCGCCAGAATGGAGACAAGGGAATTTTGTTCGGTAAATTTAAGTCTTACGGGATACCATTTTCACTAAACGATGGAATATCACAGAAGCGCGTTTACCTTGTTTTTTTTTGTTCTAGTAAGAACAACACCAAGACCTCTACAAAATCCTTATATTTCAACGAGAAAAGCACATCGTTTCAAAAAAATAGTTCCGACTGTTGTACAATACATCCTTATTTTACGTAAACTTTCGTAGTGATCCAAGAGTTGAGAAACAAATTCCTGTGCTAAGTTTTTGGAGAGGTATTCATAGTTTGCTCAATGGAACGAAATAAAGATTGCTTTGTACTTGAAGAGCTAACCTTTGCTTGTTTGAACTCTACGCGATTTATCGTTGCTTGTGGAATAATACTTTGATTCAAGGCCACCTTAACACTATGAGAGGATAGAATATCATTGACTGGTATTATATAAACAAACTTTCGTACGAAAAACGTTGAAGTATCCCACGAATCTCGACTTTTCAACAGTGATCATGCTGAATGCAGTCTCATTTTGTAGAATGTTCACTTGTTTCCTTGCCTTTTTTACCCAAAAAAGCTTTTCACTAGACTGTTGTTAATCATTTGAGTTTCTTGAAATATACATTTTAGTAGGCATGGTTTTTAGAAAAAGTCCTCTTTGTTTGCAGCACCAACAAAGAGATAACTCGGCGATTTTAGGACAGTTAGCCCTATGTCAAGAACATCACACAGGATTGTTGGCAATCAAATACGAGTTTAATTGATAGGAAAGCACTTATCGTCATTACTAACGAGCACGCCTATGCATCATAACAACGCTCATTTCAAACATAAAAACGGCACCCTATTGGGAAATGAGAATACTTCCAAACTCTTCTTGTGCATTTTTGTCACCCATTTCGCGAGAGTGAGACCACCTTTTCGCACTAATCATTCTCTTAACTCCTCTTTCGGATTAGTACTACGTTTCATCTCACACGCACCTGCGGATGTACAAGCACTATTGAAATTTTGAGAACTTTTGAATCCTGGAGAACTTTCTCTTTCTTTGGTTCCTTTGGCATCGGAGGTAAAAGCTCTAGAGAAAAATATGAGTTCCGAATCTTTCACTTCTCAGCAGAGGCTGGTAGCGGAGATTTTACATGTGTGAGAGGGGAATTGTCTCAAGGCAAGGTATTCATCTTAGGAACGGATGGGAGAATGCATAATTATAAGAAATTCTTAATTGCGGCTCGGCTTACGAGCTTCAGAGGCTTGTCCAAAACGCTTCAGACCTTTGTGTGCGAATGGTCTAATTCCTGTACCAGGACAGTGATTTCTATTCAAAGTCGAATCCGTTATAATTTCGACTACTTTGCGTATATAGAGAAGTATTTTGCTTAACTTGAGCGCTTTAGCAGAGTTTCTCTTCATAAATCGCTGCCAAGTTTTAATCCCACAAGATTAACTGATCTGTTGAAAACTGTTCTTCAAACACATTTTAGAACCTGCAGTTTGGAGTATATATGTGCTTGTTATACCTATCCTAAATGAACATTACCTTTGCACACAAGCTTAAATACTTGCTGTTATAATCATCCACAGAAACCTTTAGACCCTACCGAAACTCAACAGGTTTGAGAAGGGCAATGATAGCTCCAACTTGGCTGCACCAGGACTACTATCTGTAGTAAGGTTAGCGCTAAATCATCACGTTTTAACGTAATACCAATAATTTTTCAATTCTTATTCTCACAAGATTCCGCTGATATTATAACTATACGCACTCGAATTAATTTGACAAAGGTTTCCAACTCGACAAGAGCCTGATTTTCCTTAAACTTTGCATCAGGCAGTAGCTACAGGTAACCTTTCCAGATACCCTCATATATTCGGACACTTAATAATTGAATGTTTCATAGACTACCACAGAAATGCTGGGATACGAGCAGAACTTGCAGTCTGATATTTTTGCATCGTATGCTCCAATGGTATAAAAGCAATAGCACGTCGAATTTATTAAGCAGAGGTCATCAAAACTGGTGGGACAGGAACATGCCGATTCAGTGGAAACTCGTCGCCAGCCAGGGAGTGGATCAGCGCCAAACGCTACTGTGAGTATCTTCAGACACCTCCTAGACACTTATTGATCCGTCTTCAGAGTGTTTTTTTCCACTGAACGGATCCCAGTACTTCTAGCATAATTTGTTGATTAGTCTTCTTCTCAAACGTCGTAGAATACTGGATGAACGAGTTTCCTTGCAGTCATGAGTATAGCCTAGCTGTGGCTCTGCATAAGGCGGTGCTGTTGACTGACGAGGAGAGTTGGGGGAGGGGAGGGGGACTGGGCCCTACACGCGCCGCGACGAGCATCACAGCCACTCTGGCCACGGCGCCCCACTGTGAGCAACTGAGCCGCTGATATCGGGCCCTGTCACGTCGACGCCACCGCAATCTCACTCGCTTTGGGACCGCAAGGCTGCAAATAGTCAAAATAATGAAGAGGAAGTTGACCGGACTGGACTAGGAATTGCTGACTTATCCACCGCACATGACAACTTTCTTTAAATCAATGGATGAGTATTTTTATGAAGGGCAGCACTGATTCGTTGCCTGAAAGATGACAGAGATGTGTCCAGACTAGTGACGCATATTTTTTTTAGTGTGTTAGGCAGTTTTAACTTTTTCTGGGATAATCCGATTTAGTTGCTCTAGTGCCAAAACATATCAGATCGCACGGAGAAAAAAAAACAAAACGGCGCGAACATTTTACACATCTTATTAGAATGAAATTGAAAATTCATACTTATTAGCCGTTTGCGAAAATCAAGCATTATCAGCCCAATAGATTTTTAGCCTTGAATGACTGCTGAAAGTCTAGGAGAGTCGCTGCGTCAAGCGAATAACGCGCTGAGTGTAGAACTCTGTTATGTCTTCGCTGTCACAGCTCAAAAAAGGCCCTCTTAGTATGCGAGTATTCAAACTACCGAATGATAACTAAAAGTCTAGAAAAGTGGAAAGGCTCCGTTGATGAAGGATTGAATAGCGGATAGGGATAGCGGAAAGTACCCACCTATGTCGTTTACGTCGTATTTTCGCCATTAACAATTCATCAGGAAGTAAAGCCAATTTAACGAGTTCGCACATATTTTCGAATGAATTTATTTCAAGCTTTACTATGTCAGCATCAACATAAATGATAAATATCACAAATCGCCAATTCTACGCACAACGTCATAATCAGAACCTTTTTCCTTGTGCTTATAAATACACGCCAGTCCATGATCGAGTTCACCAATAAACAAAATGTTTAAGTAAACAATGTAGGCAAGCCATATTATAGGTAGAAGAGCACACAACAGCAGTACTGATATCACCAGCAGTACTAAACAGACCACTTTCACTTCAGCAAAATTGGCCATATATTGAGAGCCTCGATCTTTCTCTCCATCAAGCAAATAATTCAAAATGACAGTATATTCCTTACAACATTATCACCGTTGAAATATTGCTTTATGAGCAAGGATCAGACTCAATCAGTTTGAATTCCTCAATAATCAAAACCGAAAGAATCAATGGCATGTATAAGGCCAACATCATTTCGTAGTTTTGCACATATTTTTACATTTTTCTAGTCATATAGGAAACCGTACAATGTAAGACAAAAAAGGATGGTGAGCAATTATATGTTATAACATGATTATCAGTTCTAGAAAGAGAACGGTATCCCTATCGCATACGATACTGTAAATCATGTGTGAACTAAAATCCAAGCGCCAATCATTCGCAAATAACTATGAATTGCCTAGCACATTTCTCAAACAAGATGGATGCGAATGACGCCATGTTTCTTATATAAAGCGACCGTATAGCAGTTTGGCAGAAGGATTGTCACTTCAAGCTCTTTTGTGCCTGCTGACGTACGGACAGGCAAGTCACTTTTCGGCGGTTGAAAATCATCAGTGCACAGTGCAGTTGGAAAAAATTCATTGATTTTTTCAGCCACTATAAGAATTCAAACCGTTGACGGGGCAATGAGAGCACAAACTTTCAAACACATTTCCGGGCCTTACTTTTTATAGCACAGGCCATTATGAGGCTCGTTATGTGCATCGCCTAGCGATGTAGATATCGATGACGCTTCAGTGATAAGCACTAGTGTTCTTTTGGTCAGATCGGATAATTAAGTAAAAAATTCAATAAGAATAAACGAAAATGTGCAGGAGCTAAATTTGAAACTACCTATTTGTGACGATGCAATGCCGCTCATATCAATTCTCTGAACAAGTAAAGTGCCAAGTTCCGTTTGAAACACGGATACAGAGAATACACTCAGAAGAACGAGGTCGTAAATGCAGAATATTGCCTGAATGCAAAATGCGATGTTGTAAAACTACTGCATGAGTTTAGGGAAAAATCTGAGCTGAGGCATTCGAAATATTGGAGTGAACCTCTAATATTCTGCCGCTTCTAATTTGACCAAGCTTAATAGTCTTTAAACCTCGCAAACTCGTCTGAACCAAAATTTTTTTCGATTACCTTCATAGATAAGTTTGGTTACTGCCTACAATCTAGTTTCTAGGTCTTTTGGTCATCAAATAACATTCAGTGCAGTTCCTAATTTCAAAAAGCTTTTTGCACTTCACTAACACTTAATGACCGGCCTTCAGCAACTCCTTTTTCACTGTGTGGATCAGAGCACTTCTAGCAATCAATTCGTTTTATCGCCTTCTTCTTGAAGATCGTGAAATCCTGGTTAGGCGCGTCTCCTTACAATCACGAAGACAGCCTTGCTGTGGCGTTCCATGAGGTGTTCGTTATTGACTGCTGGAGAGTATAAGGGGCAGCATTTAGCCCGCGCACGCAGCGGCGAGCATCTCAACCTTTTGGCCACACCGCTCTCCCTCCCCCCGTTCAAAACAATTATATTTAGTTCGGAAGAAGGAATAAGGCAATTTCTTATAACCATGGGCAAATGGCTGTAATAATTGATGGACTACTACGTTTCTTAAAAAGTTAATTCCACAGAAATCTTTTCTATGTAGACTCGTCACAACGCCGAAAACTCATTGGAAGATCTGATCATACATACGACAAAAATAATACCGGAGAAGTACTTGGAATGCGAAAAAGAGGTACCCGATAAGCTGATTTTGTTGCAAAAAATGAGTTTCGCAGTTATCGCAACAACATTATTGGAAATGGATCTCTGTGAAGTAAAGCGTGTATTCCGCCTAGGCCTCAAGATTCAACTACCGTTCCTCAAATTTCTTGGACGACAAAAGCGGCAGCGTCTTCTATGTTCCTCTAGAAAAGTCGTACGAAGAACAAGGTGATTTTCACACAACGTTGCAATTAGTCACTTTAGTCCAGGCGAACGTGGTCAGTGAAGAGGCTGTCTGGATTTGTATTTGACTTTAGCCAAGGACTGCAAACAATTCACTGTGTTTGAGAGTGAAGCCCCATTTCTTGGAAATGATTAGCAAGAGGTTACTATTTCTCATTATTACATCACCTGACACTGAGTGAATTCGCTCAGTACTTCATGTATCCTATTATTTTCACGAATCCACCAAGCACAATTGCCTCTAACTCTTTACATCTGAAATGGTTTTGGCTGAAAATTGTTTCAATATCAGCACCACTTCATTTGAAACTTAGTTATTTCGATACTTTCTGAAATCCTTCAGAACAGCATTGTAGCACTGCGTGGATTATTCAAAGTGAACTTATCTTACAAAGATTTGGTGCCACACACGAAGGGAGAATAGCGTGGCGAGTTCAGTGTATGGTAAAATCAAGATCTGGGTAGGTTGGAAGCTTGGGTAATAAACATAATTAATAACACCTCGTACTCGAACTGTGGCGCAATAGCGTGAGGTGAATGATCGTCACATTCTTTACTCAAATTGTTTCACTAACACTGAGCTATGTTGATGATTCCACGTAAAGTTAATAAGTATCTTCCTTGTAGTTGTTCACATTTTTCGGAATAGTGTGGCACCAAGATGTTGATAGTGGATCTTTGAGAATGATATCAAAACGGGATTACTGATTTTTCGTCAAAATTCATATATTCGTATTTATCTAACATCGTTTGAGACGATTGAATGCCTATCTGACCCTCACAATGACTCGCGGTGGCCTGCCGATGTGTCAGATCAGTGTAATTACCCTTTCAGACAAGTCTGGTACTATTTCACAGACTCCGCAGAGATGGAAGCCTTCATGAGATTTGGGTGCGCGATCAAGCCATCGACTATCGCTAATTCGACCGCATGTGAAGAGCAGGGTACCTCTTATCGCTTTGGGACATGAGTGCTCGGTAATGTACACGTTTCATATAATAGCAGAATGAACAAAGTATTGTCATCTATCGCTAAACATGAATACATCGAATCACTGATGTGTATTATAAAAAGAGATCTTCAATGACAAAGATGCTCTACAATGAAATGATTAGACGGGAAGGTTGTGTAAGTAAATTCACCAGAACATTTGTCGTTACATATTTTTGTTGTTCATCTTCTCTCAAATTGTTACGTGAACTGTTTCAATCAAATCACGAACAACTTATCAGAGTGTCTCTGGTCAAATATCAAATAGGACGTTGACGAGAAAGTGAAATAGGCATGACTCAACCAGTAATTAGTAGCCAGCAAAAAAAGGAAGCAAACTAGTTATTTGAAATTGCGGTGTATTGAGCAGTTCACAAAGTGGCAAAGGGCTTGACAGCTTGAAATGATTATAGTATGCCAAATTCGATGACTGCGTAATCCGCATCTTATACACTTCTCCCAAAGCGTACATTTTCGCATGTGATGAAATCTGCTTAATACTGACTATAACATCTAACAAGTTTATATTGCATAGAACGGAGCAGTCAGAAGATTTTGTAAAGAGAAGACGATCAAGTAAGGTAATAAGATGCGGCCTGATTTTTGAAATTAATTCTACGCTTGCTGCATTGTTTTACTCCTAATCATGGGTGCCAACTGCGATCTGTAAAGAGCGTTAATCATAAATCATAGCCACCAAGGCTTAGGACTTTGACTTTCGTTCTCACGATATGCTAGACAATCCTTTGTCGTTTGAGAGCCCAGCGAGCTATCAATCACTAAACCGTCGCCTAAAATCGTTTGAAACTCCATGCCATCAAATGGTTGATTTTCCATCGTGACTCTCTAATGACCTCTCTAATGCTTCACAGAGATAAGTTGAGGCGCCCATTGAAAAATCAAATCAGAGTCGATACAGATGATAAGCATCTCTCACCTAGTAAAACAAAGAATCAGTAGTCTTTTAGAAACGCTCAAGCATCGAAAAGTAAATATGCCCGATAATCCATAATCGTGACAGAGAATTTAAGAGACAAGAAAACAAGGTGCTTAGGGGCATCGAATAACTTCTTGAAAAAACTTTGACTCAATAATTGACTCCGTGCTTTTATAACCACGACTACACGCTTGAAGAAGTGACAAGTGATATAAATTAAAAAGCCTGATAAATACTTTTTGAACCATGCATGAGGTCCGTTATAGCCACTTGCACAGCCCAACACACGTATTTCGGCCTTGACAGCCTCGTCAGTTAGGAAGGTTCTTGTTCTTTAGCCAATACTCAAGGGAGAACCCACACCCCTACATAAAGAGAGTACAGACTAACTATTTACACCTGCTCTCAGGGTAAAAATATCACCAAATGGGCAGTGTTCTACACTCAATTGCTTTTGGCTGCTATCACCTGCATCACCAATCGCCCGATAATCGTTGAGTGACTCGAGCGGGTACCAGCAACTCTTCTATTTTTCCCTATCGCGTGCAAGAGTAGCCCAGTGGATCCTCCTAGCTCTAGGGATTCGCTGAGCATCATATCTTTCTTCTATCGCCTTCGTGAAGAAGTCGGATCAACGGGTCAGTGGTCTTCTTTTAGAGCGCGTGAAGTTCCGAGGAATCCAGTCGGTAACGGCTCTCGTCCATCTGCTGCCGTTTAAGCGCATCACGTGTCCAGCCCACTTTATTTTTAACATCCTGGCGTGTAAAACGGCGTCTCCGATGTTTAATCGTTGACATAGGTCGAAACTTTGGAACCTTTCTCTCATTTGCAAGATACGGAATACTCCTAGCATCGATCTTTCGACTGCGCGTTCAACAACGCCAAGTGATCCTTTATCCTATTTACGTAGCGTTCAGGTTTCTGCTGCATATGTTAACGCAAGGATAATCGTCGAGTCGGAAAAGTGGGCACGAAGTTGGCTGTTCTTTGTCCTTTTACTACATCTTCAATGCTCTTAAACGTTTAGCAAGCGCTCGTTTCCTCTTGCTCAACTCTGGGGCTAGGTCGCTCTTCATGTTGATTTCACAACCCAGATAAATGTAACTGGAGCTTTCAGAGATTTTCGTTGCGCTGAGCGTTGATGGGGCATTCAAAGCACATGCGCCCCTCATAAGCATCGTTTTCGTTAGATTTAGTTAAAGACCAATCTTTCCGCAGGTGTTTTCGAAATCGCGACATTCGTTCGGCTTGGCTGATGTTTGGTGTTATGAGAACGATATCATCAGTATAGCGAAGATGATTCAATTGTCGCCCGCTAATTTTCCTCTAACATCGACCCATTTTGATGCTCGAATCACGTTTTGGAGGGTGGCAGTGAATATTTTCGGTGAAATTATATCGCCTTGTCGAACCCCCTCTTAGGTCAATGGTGATATTGTTTCAGAATGAATATATTGTGTTTATGGAATCTTTACAAAGCTTACGAACGAATCATTATGCACCGAGTAGAGACGCCCTGGTTATCCAGAACCTCTACAATTGCTTCTATTTCCATTGATTCAATGGCTCTCTTCAGATCGATCAAAGTGCGATAAAGTGGATGTTTGTACTCTCGTGAAACTTCAGTCAGTCTTGTGATCGTGTGGATGTGGTCCATGGTATTGAATCCTTTTCGGAGTCCTGCCTGTTCGCATGGCTGTCTTTCGTCCAGTGTTCTCTCAATCCTGTTCAAGATACTCGAGTAAAGAGTTATAGTCGATGGACAGCAAGCACATTGGGCGATAATTGCCTCTGTCGTGGGATCTCCCTTTTAAACAACAATACAGTCTTGCTGGTTTTCCATAGAATAGGGACATTGCATTCTGGCAGGTAGCGAGTGAAAAGCCGAGCCAGGAGCAGGTTCTTCAGGTGTTCTGGTCTGACCCTGTCTGGACAGGGTGTTGTTCTGTTTTTCACCGACGATATAGCATGTCGGATTTTGGAAGAGAGGACCGCTGGAACGACTTATTCGTACTTTTCAAGTTATATGACGGTAAGAGAACATGGCTAGCGAAGAGGTCCGAGTAGTATTAGTGGATGATTTTCTCCATAGCCCTTCTGGAAGCTGTAAGTGTCCCGTCAGGGTGTCGGAGTGCAATCATCTTGGCGAAGCCTCGATGGGCTTTGCGAATGCTCTTCCCGGCTTCTGCAAGCTTCTGCCATAACTGCTGCTCGTCTCTCTTCGAGGTTTCTCTTATCGCTTCTCTGCAGCGCTTCGCAAGATTGGACGTGAGATTTCGGATGCCTGTAGCTCGTGCGATTCCATGTTGACGTATCAGCCCGAGTTCCTGCGGAGATAAGCGTTCCTCGTATATTTGGGACTCTCAGCTTTCCAATGCGCTAACGTGGAGATATCAACGAGTGATCGTATTCTTCGTCGATGTTGTCGACAACAGTGTCGTTCCAGGAGCCGACTAATGATTCGAATACATTCCAGTTCATAGTAGTCGTGGGATTTCGTTGTTTGAATTCAACCACTTTCTCTCCTTTCCACGAAAGACGGAACGTTGCGCCAAGGAGGCGATGGTCTGATCTCGTGTAGAACTTAGGAACAACAGCGACAGTAGTCAGGCAAAGTCTTCGATTTACTAAGATGTGGTTTAATTCGTTATGGTACTCTCCATTGGGAGACTCCATGCCCATCGCTAAGAAGTGAGGCTTTTGGAATTGTGAGTTAGCATCGATGGTTTGGGATTCTATGATAACTCAGATAGCCTCTCACCGTGTTCATTCCATTTCTAGTCCGTGCGCTTCAATGTGACGTTCTTCAGACGTTCTTCCAGGCCAATTTTCGCGTTAAAATTCAATAGTCTTGAATAAAGCATGATCTTCTCTGAGGAATCTTGCGAGATCCATTTGGAACGCTTTGACATCGTCTTTGTCATAGATTGATGTTGGTGTGTAAAAAACGAATATGGTTAAAGCTGGCCCTGATTCACATCGATTCAACCCTAATCGTCCGATACAGGTTGTCAGTTGTTCAAATGAATCGAGGTTCACAGTCGAATTCCATTTGACAAGGACGCCAACGCCGCCGACACCTCTGCTATCGCATGTCCAAGGAACGGTTCTTCTCTGGTGTCATAAACAGTGTGAAAGGATAGCGCCTTCTCGTCTCAACCAGGCCAAAGACGTCTGTGCCTTATTCTTCTATGTGAATCAATAAATCTTCTACAGCGGATTCGTGAGCAAGGTTCTTGCATTGTAGATACAGAGCGTCATTTTAGTGCGTTTCGATCTTGGCAGCCTATTTGGCCCTGAGATTCTAGCAACCTCTCCGTACTCGTCCTACCTGGCGCTGCTGTACCAGGGGCTCTTTCGGGGTTAGGGGAATGAGGCCATATTTGTTACTGTTTTTGACCATCTGATACTCGACGTACAGCTTGCTAGGCTCTAAACGTAGGGGCTGGTTGCTCTCGAGTAGTTACCAATCTCTCTCGGAAGACAGCGAGAAGCTTCTGTGTTGGAGACGGCTCCTAACCGACTCCCATGTAATTCCCGGAAGCTTGATTGCAGACTTTTGGCCGACTTGACCCATAGAAGTAGAATTTTGTCAGATTGGCGCTGCAGAAGCAGGGAGCTTATCCTCTGTACCCAACTGCGTCTCTGGTAGGCATACAGTCGCTTTTGGTTGCGTTGAGTTTCCCATATTAACACCTGGGAAGCGCCACATGCCATCGCGACTGATGGGAGCAGGTTCCCTCAAAAAGTAAAGATCCGTGGGCAAAGCTAACAGACAGCAAAAATGGTGACAGTATTGGCATTCACTTATGACTTGGTAGTTATTAGGAAGCGTTCAAATGATGGTTCTTGATGATAATATATATTTATTTATTTATTTATCATTTATTTATATTTATATATAAGCGGCTTCGGCTCGAGCACGAACAGGGCTAATCGTTATTGGTGAGCCGTAATGTTTCAATGGGAAGCTGCTTCTCAAATGCAACGTTCTTAGTATGGGGGTGCCATGTATGATCTTAAACAGGTCGTCCCATGCTACCTATAGTTTAGAAAACCACAAAGAAGTTTTGACTAAGATATTTCCAAAGCTTGACAATTTGACAGCGTTTCCTAAGGATTTGGTAGCACATGTGAGTTATAAAATCAAGCTTGAAAATGAACGAGAAGCATCCATGTGAGAGCTCTTTCATCATCGAGATTCGGTAGTTTGCTCAAAAAAAACTTGCATTGTCTGTTTGCTAGAATGAAAAGAAACCAATGAATTCAACCAGTGCGAAAGGAAGTGTAGCTGTTAATAATACTGTGATATATTGATAATCATTAGTTTAACCTATGAGGCATCTTCCAATTACAGCTTCCCAATATATATCAGTATTTATTTAGTAACGAAATGATTTAATGGCCTCAAAAATGCTTGTGAGCAGCAATGATTGCCGTACACAGGCAGTCGAATGTTCAGGAGGTACGTTATGAGTCAGTGCACTCTGGCAAAAATACAAACTAAGAGAGAATATCTCCGTCAAGAACATTCTTAGATTCCCAAAGACAAGCAATAGATTGTGGTTTATATGTGCAGATGCCAGCCTTCGTGAACGACAGCTACAAGAATGAACTGAATAAATAAATTCTAGAATACGTACAAGCTAATGAGATGCTAAAGGAATAGGTTCTCAAAAAGCTGCAGCTCTCCTTTTCTTTCACTCTTTAATTATTTTTCGAATCAGTGACTTACAATATGCACATAATTAATCAATAAGACTTCTTCAAAAGTTCCATCTTCCTAGAAGAGCTAATGCGGTGTTCAGATTATTGTTCATTTATACTACGAACACATTTAGACCTCCTCAAAAGTTTACTAGGGCATACCTGTAAGCAAACAAAAGGCACGAGGCACAATTTCTTTCCATGAAAAGCTCCGTAAATAGTTGAAATGGCAACGGAACCTAAAAATAGTGCCCTAATGTGGATATCGATTATTTTTGATCTTCACGATTGTAGCTACACGAATTTCGATGCTCTCACATATTTAGTGCTTCCCATGGTTTTTGTGCTCATAAACTGACTTTTTCTTTCACTCACCTAAAATAATTATAGTGAACATGACAGCAGTCGCACTACCAAAATGAATTATAAAAATAAGTATCAATACATAAAATGGAATCACGCCAATGCTGATGATCTTTGTGAGTATCTGAATGACAAATAGGAAAAATTTATAAATAACCGAGCAGAATTCTTTGATTTTCATTTTTTTCTGAGGGCCAAATACACAGATTCATTATGGCAGGCAATAATTGTCGTTTCTGCAAAATAAGACTGTTACGCAGAATTGTTTCTTATCGGTGATTGGAATATATTATAAAAGCAGGAAAAGTATCAACTACGCTCATAATAAAACTCATGTGTGATAACATATTTTGAGTCTTTCATGAGGTCTGTTGCGGCATTTATAAAGTGCTAAACACGGTGTTGTGGCCTTTCAGCTTCATCATTAGCACGCTGACATTTCGTTCAGTCCGTTCTTCAAAAAAATATTCCCTACATAGTAAAATAGATGAAGAACTTTTACACTCAACATGCGCCGAAAAGGTCACAGCGACATTCTTTCAGAGTAATTGATTTCGAATGCATGGCGCTTGGCTGTTAAGTGGGCACATACAACAAGACCTTTCAATTGATAATAAGACTTAGCACAGTGGTCGATTCCTAATAAATCCTTTATATATAGGGGGAATATTTTCTTGCAAGGGACTAGCTCAGACGAAAGGCACCGTGCTTCTGATGAGACTAAAAGGCCAAAATACGTGTTTAGCACTTTATGCATGTCTTAACCAACTTCATGCAAGTCTCAAAACATGTTATTAGATTATACTACTTTTAAGTGAAATCTCAAAATAGTTGACTGAAAGAATTGCTACATATATCCACTCAACAGCCATACGCCATGCAATTGACAGATTATCACTCTGAAAAACGTCACTGTGACTCTTCCACCGTATGTCGAGTGTAAAAAGTTCGTCGTCGATTCATCTTTGTCGAGGATATGTCACAGAGGAACTGACTGGACCAAAAGGCATCGTGCTGCTGATAATGGTGGATGGACGGAACACTTTTCTAGCACGTTTCAAGCGACGTTACCGAATACACGAAGGGCTTGAATATGTTACCAGATCATACTGTTCTTGAGCAAAGCCTTGAAATAGTTGATGAAAAGCTCTGAAACTCAAATCGCTCTTTTGAACTTGCTGTTGAAAAATTGGCAATATAAGATTCTTAAATCATAATTCATTCCCATGGGGAACTATATTTTTGAACCAGCATTTGAAGCATGGACAGCACAGAAGCAGAAACGGCGTTTAATGCGCTCAAAGCTTTCTTTCAACCTCAACACCTTGGGTTCCACGTTGATTTTGTGCGCGGCGCGCAGCGAGACCGCTTGGCGAGGCGACGAGCACAGCTCGTTACAATGACAAAGTGGTAGTTTCCCAATAAAATTTAGATTCTTGTCGCCACTAAAAAGAATTTAGTCGTCAGTAAAAGAGAAAATACAAAAAAGAAACTTCATTGAGAATACATTTGATTGGAACATCTTAAAACAATCATAAAGCAACAAATTGTGTACTGCTCATTGTGATGCGATTCAATTTCATCGACAATTCGGTGTTATTTTTTAAGATTAGAAAAATGATCTCGGGATTGCAGTCACCTCAGCTAATGTGTTATTCCTGTATCCCACAATGTGAGCAGAAAATCACAAGAAAGTGAAGTCTTAGTTGCAGGTTTTTTTCCATCATTGCAAAAGCAGCGTCTTGAAGTGTTAAATGGTTATCATTCAAATCCTGAGTGATTTCCTCCTTTCCAATTGTAATTTCAGAGGTATATTCTCGTCTGAGTTTGGAACAACGTTGCTTCTGTTATTTATGAGGCCTACCTCTCCTTATTAGCCTGACTTCACTGGCTGCCCTTTTATAACCATTTGAAATGGATATCTGTCGTGCTAAACGTGGTGATTTCTCTCTTTCCATCCTCCCTATACGAACACTTGTTGTTTCAAACAAGCGCCGTTTTGGTCTGTGAAGGGCGAGAAGAAAGTTTTTGCACTATCATGTTTCAAAAATTGGCTTACGGCACCACTTTGTTATGTAGCCGCTTTCGGAACGGTTTATTCAGACCTTCAAGAGAGGTAGCCTTTTCTCCCCAGACTTTTCCCGTGTTAATTTAATATGCTCCGACTGTCCTTCCAAGTATTCAGAACATATGGCCATCGGCTCCTGTGTCGAGCAGTTTATAAGACAATCATCGATGTGTCGGCAGTACAGTAATGAACCACGACTGAGAACTGGCGCCTCCACCATAGACACAAAGGCAATGGCAAGGCTTGGTGCCAATCATTGATCCATTATCAACCCTAATTTGCGCACAACAATTTTCTGATCAAAAATTGAACAACTCAGGCCTACATTTGAAAGAGATATGAGTTGCTTGAACTGATATGCCATACATTATTATTCTCAATTCATTTTCTATCAGTAGTTCGTGAACTGCTTGTAGATCGCCGTCATTCGACACGATCGTGTAAAGAGCGTAACATTGTACGACCTCATTACATATGTGTTGCTTGGTAGTGCACGATTTAGGTGGTCTAGAGTAATCTTGGTGTCAAGTA